>JAODJX010000037.1:10304912-10315456 GCA_026776945.1 Isichthys henryi
GACCCAGGCGGAGACTCGATCCCAGGTCCCAGAGGTGTGAGGCAACAGTGCTAACCACTGCACCACCATGCCGCCCCTAAGGTAAAAACCATTTCAGTTAAATTTTTACATTCTCAGCTCTTTCAGATTTACTTAAATATGTTAATATCGTTGGGCCGGCATGGTGGTGCAGTGGTTAGCACTGTTGCCTCACGCCTCTGGGACCCAGGTTCGAGTTTTTGCCTGGGTCACATGTGTGCAGAGTTTGCATGGTCATCCCAGTAGGATAAGCAGTTTGGAAAATGGATGGATGATAATTGTTAATATTTTAAAATGTAATATAGGCTAATTATATGCATTTTAATCATTGATACCATCACTAAAAAAGTTGCGCATGAACATCACAACTGTTCAAAATACTGGAATTCCTAGAATCCCAGAAATCAAAATCACAATTTTAGAGAATTTCTAATGTTCTGAAATGTGTCACTCATTTTGCAATGCATTTTGCAATAATGAAAATACAGCATTATATAGAACAGTCTAACGAAGCCTAAAAGCATGTATGTGGGTAACCAAGGAGTACAACTATAACGATGGGGCCAAAGTTTACTGTAAATGTTTTTATTTGTTCACTTAAGTGTGCAGTACATACACACAAATCCCTCAAAAAACAATTTTAGAGAAGCCTTAACATCTAAACTCAGACTATCATCTATTTTAATAGATTTCCTGAACAATGCATCTGCAGACAATCAGTTAAGGCACACCTCACAGGAAAGTTCATACCTTGCCAAGCAAAACACACTGCCCCTCTACCACAGTGCCTCTGTGTACTGAAGCAGTAGTAATTCATCAAAGCAATATTTCATATCTTAAGACTGAATGCCAAGCTAAGAGTGCAATCTCACAATGGAAGTTATAACAACCTTAAGTGGTTAAATGACTGATTCATTAGTGGAACACTTAAAATGTTAGGCGCAAGACCTAGGACGAGAGAGACTTCAGCATCAAAATTTACAACTTAAGCATACTAGTTAAACTGCTGACAAACAAAGAAGGACTTGTGACCTATAATCAAGCAGAATTTTTTTTTTTTTTAAAGAGTTTTCTGCGCAAGTATCCCAAATATTTTCCCCTGATTACAAAATGCCACCACGGAAATCAGAGCACATCTGTGACGACGCGAAAACTACACAACTGTCAAATATAAGAAAAAGGCACAACTATTTCAGCCCTTTTCACAATTGATTTTTTTGGAACAAGGAGATCGTATACCACTTGAAGAAATCAACTGCCTATTTTATACATTTAAAACAATGTAATTAAGGCAAGAAATTTCTCTCGGTCATTTAATGGCCTATTGAAGAACTAGGACGTGCATATCAACAGGATGCCAGACCATGTGCGTTTTTATATGAAAGCCAAATCGAAACCCGAAGCATCAGCTTGGAAAAACACCTGATACAGTAAAGGACACAGTAGGGCTCCAGGTGTTTACTGGTTCTCCTCCTCCAACTCCCTTTTCAGGCTGCAAACAAACAAGAACAGGCATTACATTTTAGATGCTGAAACATTATTACCCCTCACAGTAACAATACTGCCCATACCATCCACCCGCTTTGAATTATAAAAGTTATCAGCAAGATGGTGGCACACAAACACCAGCCCAGCGCTCTGGTACCAAACCGTTTCCGGTCATATTTCCTTCCACCATTTGTGCTGCCACTGTTCTGCACTGCTACACAAATACTGCACATACATTTCTGGGTTCATCTTTAAGTTACATATAGTGTAGTTACAGATCTGCTGCTGTGTCTTGCTACATTTATCCCTCCTTTATTGTCTACGTCACAAGTATTTCTTTTCTCCCCAAGTCCAGATTCCATCAGGGACACAAAGCCAAAGGGCTACTTTCCCTCATAAATATTTCTTAGGGAAGAATAAATCATGCATTCTAGATTTAATTGGCAATCGAGTAGCCCTTGTATATGCTACATTGCTGACTGGTGTGTTACTAAATGACATTTCACAACTCAATACAAAATGACAATGATTCTTTGAGAGAAAAATGAAGAAAAAAAAAAAACAAAGAGTGGGTAACCTTTTCAGGTAGGCGTGCACGTTGTCATAGCCGTGGTACTTTGCCAGGTAGACCAGGACGCCCGTAGCACAGCGACCCTCGCGGGCCCGGCAGAAGCTGCAGTTGCATATACCCCTGCAGGGGGGGCACTGCCAGTCCTGGAACACAGCCCAGTTTCAATTAGCTTTTCCCTCTCAATGGCACCACGTTGTGTTAAGACATCACAGAGGCAGGCCTTTTCACAGACTAAACTGGAGCTGAGTGAAGTTGCAGGACTCACCGGGTCCAGCAGGGCGTCGCGGACCTCCTCTCCATAGCGGTTGCGTAGGCACGGCCCGCAGAATTGACCGCGGACCCCGAAGCACTCGGGGTTGCGGCAGTTGGTCTTCGTGTCTGTGGTCTTTTGGCGGCACTGATGGCACGTGGAACCCTGGAAAGCAAACGACCGGTTTGTAAATGGGTAATAGGAGACTGGGGCCGAAGGGGCAGCCAGCCATTGGACAGAGATCCCGGTGGTGCGGTGGAGCTGCGGGCACACTCACGGTGAAGCTGTTGTACACTTTGTCTCTGACGACGAAGCAGATGTTGTCCAGCTCCTCCTGGGTGACCTCGCTGACTGGCCGCACCACGTGGGGAATGGCCAGCGCTCCTTGGTAGCTGCGCCTGCGGGGCTCCCTCTGAAACACACACATAGAATGCGGTCAGCTGATGTATGCGTGACAAGAACCTTCTGTTCCAGGTGAAGGAACTCAGCATGCTCAGGTGATGCGTCCCACCTTTCATAAAATACTCAGCGGATCAACCAGCTGATCTTTTTATGAGAACGTTGACAGCTGACAGTGGTCAGTAGGGGGCAGACTTTTGATGCCGTGTGGCGTGACAAATCCCAGCTCGACGGCACCCCCCTCCCCCCGAAAGTGAGAATAAATAAGCATATGGTATAAGGGGAGGAGTAACCTCTCTCCCGCTCACCGGTTCATCATCCTCTTCATAGAAACGACTCCTGCGCACCAGACTGAACCGGTCCTCTGGGTCCTCGGGAGCTGGGCTGGGCGGTCCATCCACAGCAGAGCGAGAGCGCGTGTGTGGTCGGGAGACACGCTCCGGGTTCCTCCGGCAGGGCCCGGCGCCCTCCAGAGATCGGCGTGGCACGCGGCGAGGCTGCGGGATGACCAAGTACCACACACTGAGTAACCACAGATTCCTACTCCAACATCCAAGTATTCCACCCTTTACCGCACAGACTCCCAAGACACCGGCCACTCACCGAGTCCGCCGGCCGTGAGGAAGGCCTTCGGGGGAAGAGCCCGGGCACTTTATTCAGCTCCGCCATGAGCTTCGCCAGCTGAGGAGACAGAACCACCACGAGAGTGAAGACCCAGCACCCATCTTCACTAAAGCCTGTTCTCCTGCCTGGCGCCGCACACTCACCATTGCCTTGTTCTCTTTTATGTTAAGTGCTCGCTTATCCATGAAGTTCTCCCCCTCGTCCAAGTCAGACTCGGGCCCTCTGTGCTGCGGTAGGGACTTGGCCGTGGCCTTCGGTTCGCTCGCCTTCCTGACGGGGAACTTCAGCGCCACCTTCAGGGTATGCGAGCGCCTGCTCCGGCGTGGAGGCCCGGAAGCCTCAGAATCGGAGTCCACTTTCTAAAAGGAGCATGGAGAAACAAGTATTAAATTCACCCTGGGAGACACACGGGATGCCATCTCATTGTGACTGGAAACTTGCAGGAGCGAAGATGCAAGGGAAAAAAAAAAAATAAAACGAAATTTCAGGGACCCATCAAACTGAAAAGTCACCATTATTAACAGACAAAGTGCATCTGCAAAATGTCTCCGGTGCATTTGGAGGCAAGGTCTCGTATTAATCAAGACAGCAGTTTTAGCTGACCTTTCAGTAATGGCATGCTATTACCTCAAGTTGCCATTTACAATAATCATTTTTAAAATTACTTGAAGTGTTATTCAGCACCGAGGATCTTTCTTGTTGCATTTAATCTTTCGCCCTCCTCTGCCTGCGACCCTAACATATTTCGTTTAATGACCGGGAATTTACATCTTAATTGCAAAAGAGATACACTGACATTTCAGACTAAAATACACAAAGGAAAATTAAATTCCTCTGCTATAGTTTAGGACGCACAGGATATTAAAGTAATGTGTGGGTCATTTAAACACCTGAATGAGCCTTTGTTCTGGCGGGAGCACTCACCATAGCCTCCATGCCGTTGTTGAACTCCCCGTCTTCAGACGCACTCTGCGCCTTGTCCTCCGCGGGGCCCCTGACCACCTGTGTCACCTTGGGCTGCTTTAAGGATCTCTTCTGCAAAGAGTTAAAACTCTGCGTCTCTGCTTGCCCCTCCCATCAACAAAAGCCTACCCAATTAAGACTTTGCGGTAAAGTAATCCTTCAAGGCATGCTATGAGACCATTACCAAGAACATGTCATAGATGAGATTGAGCAGCCAATTGCCTGCCGACTACTTACGGTGTTGGCAAAGCCATCTGAACCAAAGCTGTCACAACTGTCATCAGAAGAGGAGGAGGAAGACGACTCCATCGGCACCAGGGCGACATTACGATAGCTGCGCAGGCTCATCCTGGTATATGGTGACTGGGGGGTCAGACCACGCTGAACCAAAGCAAAGGGACAGTTAAACATCGACGTGAACTGCAGACACAGAGTGTAACCCAACATGCATTAGGACTGTCAGGCAGCAAGATTCACAATGCGGCAGCCTGACGGCAGATCTTGCAGACTGGAAACCAAACATCCTGTCTGGGTACCAGCCACACCTCATGCTACTGAATTTAATCTACTTTAAGTTCCTTCAGGTGTCAGGTGTTTTTGAGCGTGCATGCAGAAAACTGGGGCGGTATGAGCGATCGGATTAATGGTGATTATTAGGGCAGAAACGTTTGACCATCGTGGTAGCGCGAGCCTCCCTACACAATTAGGGCAAATCATGTTACACATGCACGTTTAAATGGACGGCGGAACGCGATCACAATGCACGTAGAAAAACGCAGGGAAAAAAGCTGAACATTTCGTCGACTTCAGATGGGTAGGGAATTTTACAACTGAACACCTTTATTTGATAAAAGTACGGGAAATTAAGACGCCTCGTGGACTACACCAAATTCAGTTAAGGGTACTGCTGCTCGTGGTCACACACTTTGTGGGGCATTCCGAAAGTATACTTCGCTTTGCCAAATATATTAAAATTTTAGAATTCACAAGTTAATACACATTTCACAACAGAATCGAATTATTAAAAATACTTCACAAAGCATGCAATACTGGGTTACTTAAAATATTTCGTGTAAATTTATAATAGTAATTAGATTACTTTAACCTCATTGTTTGCTAGTGCGAATACCGTTATCATTTCTGACAGCTACTTGCAAATATAAGTTGCTTGCAACTCGAGGATAAAGTACCATTAGTGAGCAATCACAAAAATATACACACGAGTATATTCACATTACCTTTGTGCGAGATGGACGCATGTTTTTTATGTTTGTAGTTCAGTATTTCTTAATCGCTTGTCTTTCTCGGAGGGGCGAGCTGCTGGTAGTACAGCTTTGCACAAAGTAACTCCGCGCCACTAGCAGCAGTAAATCGCGTGCACAGATTTCCCGCGCCGACAGTCCTTACAGATACATATACATACACACTTAATTTTTTATACAAAACTTGTCGAATAAAAAAAAACTTTCCGTACATTATACTCACAAAGAAGAATATTAAGTTACATATGTATGCCTTTAAACCTGTGTTGCTGTTTTTTATTTTTAAACATCGTTCTCGTATTACGTACTTTATCATTTTATAGGCACTCTATCGTGGCGCCAAATTCTACTTTTTTGGGGCGTGGAGAAATTGCCTCAATAGAGTTTGGGTTTAAAGGTATTATGGCAGAATTCTATGTATTAATAATGGCTGCTTGAGCTGTAACAGCAAATTATTAGTTATTTCCACAATATGTTACACACATGCCATGGTGTTGTTTTTCTAAATACAATATAGTCTTTACAACACAGTGACCCTTACGAATGCATCCGCCGTTTTTTGTTGAACGCACTAGACCAACACGCTGTTAGTCAAGAAACATTAAGCTTTCTGAGCTATAATTAGCTCGTAGGCTGAACAAGTGTAAACAAGGACAGTGTCACTGCATGCAAGCTAAATGCGTTTCAATTGCTAGAATTGGACCTTTTAAACATGTTAAACGTGGAATGACAATGAGTACATAGAGCGGTAAGAGGAATTCGGTTTCAGTCCTTAATAAATCTTTTACAAGTTTTGGAGGGGACTAAGAAGTCGTTCTCTTTGCTTATTTTTTTAAGAACACAATTCCAGAGCCCTTAATCAAAGAGCAAAAGAAACGACGGAGTTACAGTTGCATATCTCCAAAGTACCCCTAAAGGTAATTTTCCATGATTTCATATCCGGCGTGAGTTAACAGGCGTAAGCGGGATGTTACAAACGTGATATCGTAAAAAAAAGAGAGACCTTTGTACGTTTCTTGCAACATGACGCTTCACAAAGTTATTAATATAGGCAGTACCAGCTCAAGCCGATGTGGCGCCCTAAGCGAGCGTCGGCGCCCCACGTCCAAGGCAAAGTGAAATTAGCTGGCAATTCGGCGCCAAAGGCGGCCGCCCGTGTCGCCTACAGGATTGACTGGCCCTGAATGCAAATAATTTTTCTCTTATTTGCTACCGGTTCGTCGCTCAATACGTTGATTTCCTGTTTTTTTTCACAGCCTCAGAATCAGCGTGTTATCAGCTGTACGGAACAATCTCCTATCAGACCCAAGGCGTGGGAGGGCTGATTCATCGCGTTTTATTCACGGCCCTTCCTGCTCCATACTCTTCTCCAATTTTTGACGATGGTAGGAGGGCTGAGTGCCGAGGTGGTGAGTCTTTTACCAACAGAGGTCCTTGTGTGTGATGCACTTGATGGAGCAGCCACTAAGGAATGTTCCCAGCCAATTACATCCACCTTTGGCAGAAGAATGCTTGTTTACAGCACTGCTAGGGATGGAAGACAGTCCATTGTGATTTAAGCTGCTGAATAGATAAAAACACCGTATGTGACATTGACACTCAAGATTATAAGCTGTTCATCCAACATCCAATCCTGCAACTGGACATTTACTATTGCAATATAATAAAATACAGCAGGACACTTATTTTGTGAGATTTACTAAAACACTTGGGTCGCAATTTAAGATCCTTAACCCCCCAGAATACTAAGGTTTCTGCAGTGGTCCAGGAATAATCAACATACTCTTAGCTTGACTGCTGAAAATCCTCAGTAAAACACTCAGCTAAATAATTGCTCAAGAGTGACTGTCCTCTTTGACATTACGCATACATCACAGAGTTCACAGAGACAGGTTCATTACTTCGAAAGGTGCAAGAAGTCAAAGTGGAAGTGGCAACAAGATCTTTAAAATTAGAAATAGCTAAGGGGGTGGAGGGTTACAATTATCTGACGTGTCAGCCATCAATTTCCATCTGCCAAAAACTAATTAATTCAGTTTTGAATAGAGAGAAATCCAGTAGCCTGAAGGAAATGCCACAGAAATCCTCAATATCTTACAATACTGTGTTTTTTTTGTGGAAAAAAAATATTTTATAATAGCCATCTCAGTTACTATAATTCATAACTATAAAATAAAAGTACAATTTTGAATCATAATCCTAATATTTTCCATGTCTTACAGTGAGTTTTACAATCATAACCCGCAAAATGTTTTAGGTGTTTAATGATATTTACTGAGCATAAATTCCAGCCTCCGATAAAAAATAGCGACAGCAGTTGCTTTGCGGAGAACAAACTTCAGAATAAACTCCAGATTCATGAACTTAATAAGAAACCTCTCCATCCCACATCTTGTCTACTAACAAAGGCCTTTTTATATATCTTTTTCCCAGCTGTAAATCCAAAGGTCACCACCTAACCACACTTGGTTCACGGTCCGGGTGAGTCTATTGTGTGTGGATCACAGTAGACGAGATCACAGGAGTGGCACTAAATACATTTCCTGTGAGGATTGAAGACCGGCTCCACCGTCCCGTGGGGCTCACAAAGGGAAACATCGGTGAGCCTCGGGCTCGGGGTGTACGCTAACGACTCCGCTTTGGCCCCTGACGAGCGGCACCGGGGACCGTGGTCCACACCAGTCTAATCACTCTGGCAGAAACAATGTCTGGTAATGATGCACAGGACCGGAGCACTTTTAATGACAATTCATACATAATTCAGCACCTTTCGCTTGGCAGTGTGGCGATACCCTCATTAGCGGGGGCCCTCGGTGCCGTGTCAGATGGTGGCCACACAATCGCAAGCCTTCATTTCGTCTTTGAGGAGTGCAGCTGCTTCCACGACACGGCCAGCAAAAGGAGGTGCAAAAAAAAAAACCAAAAAAAAAAACAGCACGTCAGTTTGTTTTATTTAGTGCAAAAAAAAAAAAAACCTTACAGTTTGTAAAAACAAGGCTGACACGGAACCTGACACCAGGCAGGGGAAAATAATTAGCTCTCATTTTCTCAGGGCCTTGTTTCCTTCTTCCCGCTGTGTTTCTACCCACTAAAACCACCACATGTCAGTGGAAATGGGAGGCAATTAGCAGGCTCATTTCAGCCCCGCCGAACGTACTGAAAAGAGACTATTTATGATGGGACAATGAACAGCTGAAAGATTAAATAACATTTGCCTTTTAAAAAGAAAATGACTTCTGCCTAAATGGGCCATTTTTGATTATATTCAAACTGCAAGTGGAGGAGCAGTCGTATGCCACCCTTTAAGACCCTAACAAAAGACCCGGAGCAAGTGGGAATGAATTTAAAGCGTTGCTTTAGATGAAAGGCCCCTTTTTCCCCCCCATCTCTCTCTCTCTCTTTTTTTTTTTTTAAGAGCAATACATATCTTGTTATGAAAGAAACACACTTAGCATGATAGTGGTCAATATGTGAGAAAGTGGCTGATACTGGATAATGATGAGCACTTTTACACAGTGAAATGAATATGGAAATTGGATATTTCCTAGATAAAACGCGCCGCCAACCTAGACATTGTTAAAACGCCAAGATTTTAATTAGCAGTGACAATAGTATATTTTAGAATGAGGATATCAACCTAGATGTGTTCAAAATAATTAACCAAGAGGAGATAAATCACTCCGACCTGGGTGGATGGATAAATCTCACTTAAAAGAAGAAATAGATTGCATGGCATTAACGCAGGGCATTATTTTTGCTGTATTTGATATATGACAGCAATTTCTTCAGCTGATTTAACCATAATTCTTACAGCTGTCCTCATAAAGGCTTTGAATCACACCGCACTACAGGAGGACAACCTGACTTGGCCGTTCAGGGGTGCCACGGCAGCGGCTGCAGATCTGACCCTTACCTTCTCCCACGTATCTCCCTGCTCAACCTGCAGGAGGGAAACCTTGATTTCACAGGGAGTGAGTGAAAAGCAGCAGTATATTCATCTCATTTTGAAAACGGGCATTCACGAAACAAACGTTCATAACAATATAGCCATTCATATCAAAATTCAAATCACTTCTGCGAAAATAATGGTTATAATAAATTGTTTCTTGATGCATCTACTATTAAGAAAATCATTTTCTAAAGAATGGGCCATATTTGCAGTCTGATCTTACGTTGTAACTCTAAATGTTAAATAGGGAAAAAGTTACAATGTAAAAAAAAAAAAAACAACATTTTTGCTCTTCCTTCAGGTGAACGGACCAGTAGTTAATAGATCTGCATGCTAAGTAATGATGCTGTTGTTTTAATGTTATTGGGTCAGTCTGACTTTCAACCTTATACTTTTGCCCTGTTCTTTTTGTAAGAGTCAGATTTTACTGTCACCAGGAGAGTCACAGACAGCTTCATGTCACGTGCCCTTTCTTGGCTTAAATCACGGGAGACACACGTGCATGCAAACGGCAGGAGACACGTTTGAATTAACTGTCTTTCATGTGTACGTGTTCCATGCAAGAGGGATGTGAGTTGCTGGCAAGGTTTAGGGCTGTTTAGAGTTAGGCTCTTGGTTTTAAAGATGCTAATAACACGAGTGTAAAGAAACAAAATGCAAGACCCCCCCCCAAAAAAAAGACTAACTAAGGAAAAGAATTACTGCAGGACCTTCTGAACGATCTTTCATCCATTGCTGTTACATTAGCAATAGGCAACACTGGAAAATGAACAGAAAGCATGTTTAATTACTGCGATTACAACCAGTGGAATAAGGACACATTTATACATGATAAAATGCATATATATATATTTTTTTTAAAGTGCTTAAGGATCAAAATGGGGCGGCATGGTGGTGCAGTGGTTAGCACTGTTGCCTCACATCTCTGGGACCCGGGTTCGAATCTCCGCTTGGGTCACATGTGTGCGGAGTTTGCATGTTCTCCCCATGTCGTCGTGGGGTTTCCTCCGGGTACTCCGG
>JAODJX010000037.1:10327902-10348952 GCA_026776945.1 Isichthys henryi
CCCCCCCCCCCCCCCCCCCCCCCCCCCCCCCCCCCCCCCCCCCCCCCCCCCCCCCCCCCCCCCAGAGACAGATCCTGTTACTCAACTCACTACATCGATCCCTTGTTAATCATTTGTGCCTATGTGAATTGGTTGGGGAAATACTGATTTCCAGTGTCTAGCCTCTTTGCTACAAGGTATGCGACCCCCCCCGCACAAATCTACACAGTCGTCGCCCTCCCAAGACGCTCCTGAGCCTCCAATCCCAAACTTCCTCTTATGATTTCCATCCTCACCCCTGTCTCTGCAAACTACTCCAGATCACAGTCATGGGGCTCCAGCAGCATCCAGACCTCCTGGTCGGGCCCCACACCTCCACACCAGCTGCTCCATCTCTAACCGCCCCACCGATAGCGGCAGCGGCTAATGCGATACGCATCCTTAAGGTGGCCCAGCCCAGGTAATGTTAGTTAGCATGCAATGAGCAAGATGCAGACCACCTTAAAAACTGAAGCCCCCTTTTTTGATTTTCATTGCTCATGAAGTTGACATGTGTTTCCCTGATCGAATAGTTTTGGAGACATGAATCTCCAAAATTCCGCTGAAATTAGAGTGCTGCTGAAAAGTTATGAGTAAAAAAATGCAGCATGCATTGAGCTTGGTGGCTGCCATCCAGCTATGCAGACACCTTTAGCGACTGCGAGGTTAGAGAACGTCACGGACAGGCAGACACCGAAAGCATAATCCTGGACCTGCACCTTTAACATTAAACACAGCAGGAAATACATCATAGAAATTGGCATCTCTCTAGATGGGCTGCAACTGCAGCCAAAACTGGTTAAAAGTCCAATGTTATTGGTTTTTCATTGTAATATGCAATAGTTGTGCAGACATGTCTGGGACTCCGAGCTAATATATACAACAGTGCATTTCACAGACGGATTTAAACTCTGAGAAAACAATTAACCAACAGTGATGTTAATTAGCATCTGCCAACGTTACCATGAGTAGACAGTAAAATGTTGTTTTTACCCACTTATAATGCATTTCACACAGTATTTGCATGTATTTTATTAATTAGTGTTATAAGGTTAATACCTATTGGCTAAAATGAGCGACATGCAAACTGACTGTAAATAATACAGGCTAGTGATAGTTGGATTCTTAGATGTAGTTTAGCAAGCCGTGGTGTTAGCGACAGCTAGAAGGTTAGCATGGTCCCTTGGGGGAGGGGTGGTGTTCTATGGCAGACGTAGGCCTCTACAGAGAATACAGGAGGATTTACAAACACACGGATGCATTCGGAATTAATAATAATGACACCTGTATTGTTCTCTTAAAATTCTCTTTTTCCCCTACGTCATCTTGCTGTCCATGACACACAGACGTAGGTGACAGCAAGCGTGGGGGCCATGGCAAGGGGGCGGCCACCTGCAGCGGCACCCATGGAGCTGGGGGTTAAGGGCCTTACCCAAGAGCCCACGGACATGCGACTATTCTGCTGAAGCCAGGCTTGAAATGACAACCTTCTGAACACAAGCACAGAGGGTTAGCCTGCTGGCCACGCGCTGCGGAGAAAGCTGCAAAATATGCTGAATAACAACTATTCACACCCCTGCCGTCATTCAAGAAAGTGAATGAAAAAGTTCAAAGGCTTTGTTCAAGCCCTGGTTATGCCCAAAATATAACCCGAACAGAAGGGACCATTTCTGCAGGGACAGCAGATTAATGGGTCATCCGGGGGTAATTCTCAAATACAGACCTTCAAGGGGCTCAGCCCCCATTAGGCTTGCAATCCCCCCCCCCTTCCCATTCAGGTCACTGAAGTTAAAATTTCCTGAGCATGGGGAGAGGGTTTCAACTATAAAATTTGTATGAATTGTAGAAGAAAATTCTAAAAGCAACTAAACTTTTCAGGGGGGACAGAAGAGACAAAAAATAATAGGCAAAGTCCAGAACTGCATCCTGGAAGAGTCAGGAGGGATTTGAGGAAAAACCTCAAGCAACCGCCTGAGTCCACCTGCTACGAATGGTGCAGATGCACTGAAGTGCACCTCCCGGCCACACTGGCGTCACGCTCATGGTGTAAAGTGAGCCGTACCTCCACCGCCCTGGAGAGCAACAGCCCTGCTGATTGGCCAAAGCAAATACACCGCCATCCCCGATTACACAAGCAGAAAATTATGCCAGATGTTATCTTATATCATGGAAAATCAAAACCTGCATCTCTTAATTTAAAAAGTCTAAACTTCGGGTGCAGGACAACTGATAAAAGATTTCTGAAAGCCCTGATCTTCTTTAAATTATTAAAAAAAATATTTATATAAAGCCATGCTGTAAGATATTACAGAGTGCTAATCCGGCTCTGTTCTCGTGTTCAGGCATGCCACATATCCCAGCTATTTAATATTTCCATATTGTATGTAGTCTCCTATTTTTACATCAGTGGCAGAAATGTGGAGGAAGCACGAGGCATTTTATGGGATTGCCAGGCAGCTGGGCTCCAGGCGCTAATGCACCATCCGGCCGTAAGACACAGCGGTCAGGGCAAAGGCCAGCGAGGGCTGTCCCAGCTGTCCCTCTGCCACATCTCTGTCCAGGCCACTCAGGACCCTGCTACCCCGTCCATGTGCATCCAGCCTGTGAGGATCGGCTCTACTCTCCACAATGGGGACGCGCACATGGTCACACTATAAGCAGTGCAGAGTCCAGCTCATACTGAATTAACAGCAAATGTGTTTGTCTACAGCGGTGGTGTTTATTGCCTGCTGGTATACTTATTTTGCTGTATTGTTTGACCGCACAGACTGAAGGCAGCATACAAGAAATTCATTGTACCATGTTCAACTAAAAGTAACAATTTTGAAGTTTTGCGCCATAATCTTGCATTAAAATAAAAAGCAAAGAGGGGGTGTAAAACATGGTAAAGGCTGTCCAGACATTGTCACCAATGGTGTGTAAAAATAAAGCTGACAGCCAGAGTAATATCCCCTCCTCAGTAATGAAGGCAACATTTTACTGTAAGCTTACCTGTAACAATGTAACCTGTAACTGTAAGCCTACCTGTAACAATGTAACAATGTAACCTGTAACTGTAAGCCTACCTGTAACAATGTAACCTGTAACTGTAAGCTTACCTGTAACAATGTAACAATGTAACCAGTAACTGTAAGCTTACCTGTAACAATGCCATAGTTGGGTGCCTCCAAGATTGCCCCATAGAACTGAATGATGTTCTTGTGACTCAGGACACTGAGGATTTCTGCCTGATAAGAGCAGATGAAGATTATGTAAATGATTCACTGCCATCCATCTATCCATCCATCTAGAACCACTGACACTGGGCTTAGACTGTAAATAATGCCTTAATGTGCCTCAATTATGTTTCTGTTTAAAAAAATTAACACAGAGAAACAGTGAAGAATGTACATTCAGTACCCCCTCATTAACATCACAGTCGGAAAAAGTCTTCTGGTACATAACAAACCAGGCTTGGTGTGTAAACCGGAGACGACAAAGAGGCTGGATTGCTTCAGGTCCTTTTTTAATTAAAAGAATTAGAGCTTTAATAGTGCGTTATACAGTCTTTTGGGAATAAAATGTCGGAATAAAAGCCACTGTGACTGCAGGTGTAAGTACATAAGAAACTGTCAAAGACAAGCCAGGGGTGTATAATGACGGTGTGCCAGACAGCCACAGAGATCACTTCAGCATGTTGAATAGGGAAGCAATTAAAGCCGTTATCGCACATACAATTAAAAGCCGCATGGGAAATGCGTGCAATTCCGCCTCCTACCTCGGTTTCTATTTTCAGCAGCTTCTTCACCGCCACCTCCTTGTCCTGTGAGATCCACTTGGCCCGGTAGACGCTTCCAAAGCTCCCGCCGCCACAGTTCTCATAGAACTGGATGTCGTCGAACTTGATTTGCACGAAGGAAGCGCCGAGAGACGACATCTCATAATGGCACGTGATACCACCTCGATTCCGGAGGGGAGAAGAAAGTTGGTTTAGAAGGTTTAGAAGGCAGATCGGAGACCTCTGATCCGTCTCCTGCCCATTCACAAAACCAGATGAGGTCAGTTTTCCCCCCGCCACTTGCTTGGAGACCAGTTCAAAGTCTGCAGCAAATCCCAGCAACTCCAGTAGATGCCCTAGTCTTACTGCCAGCTCTGTCATACGCATAAGCTGTACCAAGTTAACAATAAAACAGAAGCGTCTAGCCTGCGATCTACGCCAGTGTGTCACCACAAGCGAAGAGGGGACCAGGTTACTCATCTTGTGTAACACTGCAGGAATGACCGGCATGCATTCTGTCATTTAGCATTAAAAAGCACATGGCTGAAGTCACTAAACATTGAGGTCCGTGGCAGACTAGCTTCGGTACGGGGGGGGGGGGGACATCTATGATTTATTTATTCCTTATTTACTCCATGCTTAAGATAAGGAGGCTAATTTGGTTAATGTTTTCATTTGGCATTAGCACTGCAGCCGCATAGAATATCATTAATCTTTGATATGTATACATCAATTGAATGTTAATATATTCAGATATGATTGTGGACAAGGGTCAATGATGACCCTTTAATACTGCAAATGCTAATATTAATTTACAGACAGGTTTACTGCACAGGCTGGTTCTATGTTTATGTTAATAACATTTTATGTTGTTTTGTTTACTGTTGGGCTTATAATGACATGCAAACTGCTGCGGACAAAAGTGCCTGGCAACTTAAACCTGTCTCTAAACTACAGCTGACAATAGCTGCCGCTGACAGAACATAGCTGGAGATATCGTATGTCGCTAATCCCAGTTATTTATCGTTTAGTGTGGTTTGTCTTTAAGAACGTATGGCCCGTTACTGGCCTTGTACAGGAAATGTTGCTTTGTGCTACTGGAAATAACAGCCTTCTCACTAAGGGGGTCCCAGTAACTCCCCAACGATCAGCCACTGCTTTTTGTGCCATCTTTAACCCCACGTCGACCTTCTCATCACGCACACAGCTCAAACACATTTCAGTTTTGGGACATGAAACGGTACTCAGTATTCCATCAAAAATGTGTCACCTCCCATATCAGGCCCTTCCATGCAATCCTAAAAGCACACAAACAGGCCAGGCTTGGTAAAGGCAAACTGTTGCAATTTCACATTTGCATTGCAGTGAACAGGACTTTCTATATTGAGAAGTATTTGTTAAAAGATCCGTCCATTACTCATTTGTTAGATAATTCAGATAAGATCCAATTTTTTCCCAGACCAACCAATTAAACGAAGCATTTGCTTACAAATGGGAAATGTAAATTAATGCTAAATCTTCAGATAGTCCTTTGCTACTTTCTAGTGATATTTGTTATGGTTAGGTTTATTAAGAATTTAATTTTATATACAGTGCTCAGCATGATAGCACCCCCTTTGAAATTAAGACTTTTAACCATTTCTCAGTGATTATGAGGACAATTAGCTGTATTTTAACAAACCAGTTTTATTATACATTGATTTGTATCAATATACGAGTATGATCACCTTCTTAAAATCATACATTTTATTCAAATAAGGTGATGCAAAAACGATTACACCCTAAAACAGATCCTACTAAATCTAACATTTCGTATGGCATCCTTGACTTTTTTAGAACAGCTGCAACTCTTCTAGACATTGAATGAACAAGCCATACAGCCACATCTCTCGCTCCCCATTCTTAAAGCATGAACTCGTTCAGATCCTGTATGCCGGATGGAGAACGACATGCTATCTTGTCTTTTCAGAACTGCCCAGAAGTGTTCCTTTGGCTTGAGGTTTGCCGACATGCTCAGCCACTGAATCACCTTCACCCTGTTCTTCTCCAGGAAGGTAACAGTGGCCTTAGATGTGTGTTTTGGATCATTGTCGTGTTGGAAAAGTGCACGGTGACCAAGGACACGGAGTGATGGTAGCATTTTCTCTCTCAGTATGTCACAGTACATCTGTGAGTTCATGATACCATCTATGAAATGCAGCTCCCCGATACCTGCAGCTCTCATGCAGACCCACATAGGGACAGACTGCCACCACCATGCTTTACTGTTAGGTATCATGCATTTTTCATTGTACTCCTCACACTTGCGATGTCATACAGTTTGGAATCCATCAGAGGCAAAAAGATTAATTTTTGTCTCGTCACGCCGAAGTATGGCGTCCCAGTAGTCTTCGCCTTCGTTAACATGGGCCCTGGAAAATTCTAGACGGGCTTTTATATGCATGGGCTTCAGCGGTGGCTTCCTTTGTGGACGACAGGCATGCATGCCACTCCTTGCAGTGTGTGCAGCACAGTGACACAGGAAACACTCACCCCAGTTTGACTTTCTAATGATTTACCCAACTGTGCTGAACGCCCATTTCCTTCAACTTCTCTCATCCCAAAATGACCTTGACAAGGTGTTAACTCGTGTGGACGGTCTGGACATCTCCGCAAGCATCCCAAAAGTCAAACCATTTTGAATTATCGGATGACTGTTGCAACAGTATTCAAACTTATTAGCAATGGCTTACTGATTTTCCGATAACCTTGACCTTTTTTGTGCAAAGAAATTATTGTCTTTCTCAGATGTTGTGACATTTGTTTTCTATGTGGCACCATTTTGTCAGCATTGAGTGGAACTAGATTTTCTCTCTTAAATACCACTTTTAATTATCAATTATCCTATGGCCACCAGTGTGACAATTGAGTAGATTCATCTGTTGGTGAATTCCTGATAATTACAATTTTATCAGGTGTTTCCCCTAAGACATTCACTGGGGTGTAATTATTTTTGCATCACCTTATTTGAATAAAATGTACTATTTTTCTTATCCTAAAGAAGTAAAAGAAGGTGATCATACTCGTATGTTGATGCAAATAAACGTTTAACAAAACTGGTTTGTTAAAATACAGCTAATTGTCCTCCTAATCACTGAGAAATGGTTAAAAGATTTTATTTCAAACGGGGTTCACTCATTTATGCTGAGCACTGTAAATCATTCATAAAGATGCATAATAAAGATGGTGGTTATTTGAAATGCACCCCGTTCTAAAACCGTGCTGAAATTCCCCAGCCCCTCAATGCAGATGGACTGAACCAAGACACTCACTTTCACCGTTATAAAAAAAAATAACCTACATGTCACGGAAAATGCTTGGAATATAGAACAGATAATTCAGATAACACCATGCTACCACTGTATATGACGTTTGCGTGAACCCAAATAAATTTAATACGGCTTTTTCCGGTCGGTTACCGTATTATACTAATATCAAAGCAAAAATTTTAATTGACGTTTTTTTCATATTTTGTTCTGAACAAGGAAACTAACAAATGTAACAACGAGCTATTACTGCCTTGTTAAGCCACAGTTCTCCCACCTGTTCACCTATCAAGATTTGGCACCAGCGCAATATTTTCACATGTATATTTCCATTTTCCAAGTTTCTATATTTTGGTTTGCTTTTCATTATAATTATGCTTGCAAATTAGTTCAACTTAAAATATAGTCAATTTAGGCCTACTTAAAAGGAAAATGCTATAAACTTTATAAATCTGGCACCAAATGTTCATCCAGGCTCACGCGTCAAAAAAATCCGGACATTTTTAGTGTACTGCTACGTCACTCAATTGTTTCAGTCAGCGACATTATCATGTTGAATTATATCATTTGTACGTCAGTTGCCCAAGTTGATTCAGTTGCCAGGCAAACCAGAAAGATTATTACCAATGCTTCACTGAGGCAAATGAGGCAATCACACCTTGTTTATTTCTTAAACTGTACTAAACTTCAGGGGATAACCCGCACAAGTAACCCTACTATCACACTGTAAAAGGCATGTCCGTGAAACGTTTCAACTTTCTGTTGCTTTTTCTGCAAACCCATTTGCCTAAGCAATGTTACAAACTACAGTTGTTAGTATTTAATGAAAGAAAACATACATACCTTCAGTTTTCCCACGGCTCAGCTCCCTCAGCCCCGAAATGAGTATCTGCAGCCCTCGCGCTCTCTGACGTTTTCTTCCCCTTCGCTTCACTAGCTTCTTCCTTAACAGGACTGCCAGGCGTCCGCAGGGCGCTGGGGAGGGGTGGGGGGCGAGAAACTTCAGCAAATTCACACAAGAGCTCCACTCAACGGACGGCAACGGGACACCGTTATAATTTAACCGCCATGTATTACAAAACGCCTACCGGCCTAAAATATTAACGGCCCACCGTCCCAGGTTTTTTGTAAAATTAAGTATTACGCAGTTGGAGGCTTTACGCAGGCTTTAAAGTTGGGGGCGCTTTAATACTTTATGCGTTGGAACAAAAATGTAATTTAAATGAAGATACTTGAAAGTCAATTCTAGGTTAAGAACTATATATCAATTATGAAGAATCCTCCTAGACCACAGTGAATAAAGAGAAAGTATCATATGAAGTGATATGTTATTTGTTCGCTTACTTACTTAAACATTAGACTGAAGTTTGATCCCCTAGAATGACAAGATGTGGCACGTTATATAGAAAAAGTACAAAACTTACAAATAAATATCCATGCAGAGACACCATATGTGGTTTCATAACATCATAACCGATCTTCCCTGCATGACTGCATATCTCCTTGTTCTCTTGATCTTACTGTCCTGCGATCCCTTGTGGCACCAGACCCAAAACACAATAGACAAAAAAATCTTTTTGACATATTTCCTACCCCTGAGCTCCGCAGGGTCCCTTTATGCCCAGTAGCCTTAATAAACTAGTAGCAGGAAAGCAGCGTGTATGACCCACCCCTAGATCAGAAAATACATTAATTTTCAGTAGTTTGGAGCAGAATACACATATTTACAGAAAAACATGCCTGAAAATTTCCTAAATTAAAGATAAATATTTATAATTAAAACTCAAGATTTTTTTGGTTAAAAAAAACCATTTAATACGTCTGCTATATTTACAGAACACAGTGAAATACAGTGGCTGGCAACAGCAGATAGCTTATAGAGAACCTCTGCTCTAATAAACTCCGCAGCATGCTGAGGTCAAGAGTAATAAAGTCAGACATTTCACATCATACATAAAATAACCAGCACAAAGAACAAAATACTTTTTATTTAATTTACAAAACTCTGTGAATTGTAAGACACGTAGTAGTACTGCATTACCAGTTATGAAAACTTGGGCTTTATTCTGCATCTAGAATAAATGATACCTCTATATCGATGTGCCCAACATAATATCGCAGTTAAAAAAAATATTAGGTGCACTTTGAGAGCTATATAAATAAACTCTAGATGCCTGCTGATAAATGCTATGTTTGAATGGCTTTGCTTATAACCGATTTAGGATACAGTTCGTTTTTGTCATAAAATGGATGATGGGAAATAGTTTTATTTTGATTACATTGTACAGCTGTGAACACAGCGAGGGAAAGTTCAGCACTTTGAGGATATCTTCTTAGTGTGAGCTGGTAAAGAAGTAAAACTGTAACATAAAGAAGATACATTCAGAAAGCTTTTGGGACAGGTACATTCAGGTATCTATGGTGTGTCACATGCGATAGCACGAGGGAGACAGAAAAGAATGGGAATATAATGGAGAAAGGAAAAGAAAGGTGAGGGAGTGATGTAAAGATGGAGACGGTGTCAGTGCTGCCACGTCCGGCCTGCTGTCTGTGATGCGGCGAGCCCCGATTGGGTGCTTCAGATCCAGGTGCATTCAGTGCTTAGGCTGGCAAGGCTCAGGTCCTGCGTGCCTCCAGTCTGTGGGACAGCTGGGACAGCGTCCTTTGGTTGTCGATGACAACGAGCTGGCGCACGCAACTCCGCGCATCCTGGTGGTTCTTATTGGCCAGGGACACATCAGGGCCTGAGGCAGACGAGGACAGGCCCACATGTTCAGAACCTGCTCTGCTTCTTAACGTTCCTCTGATTCGCTCCTTCAAACCAAATCACTGACATTCAGTAACTTACGTGCTTAATCTGGCCACACCCCCAAATTCTCAAAATGAGAACCAGGATGAAAAATGAACGGTTCACAGGAAGTGGGACCAAGACATTTGACTGGATGGTCCTGCCCCCTCTATTGCTTGGATCCACCTCCTCTACAATCTGATTGGTTATCTCTCTCAACCAAACATTGCTCATTGTGCCCTCAGAACATTTTTGTGTAAGTGAAACTCCTAAGAGCTTGCACACAACCAATAGTAAGACAGAATGTCACACTTACAGAGCTACACAGCCTAAAGACTTCAGAATCACTGGCTACTCAGAATCAAAAAAGGCAGATGCAGAAGGGTGGACAGTGACTTACTGAATGGCTGGCTTCGGCAGTATCTCACTATCCTCACCGTGTTAGCGATCATTCGCTGGAAAAACAGCAATAGGGTGTTTTTAGCACAAGCAGTTTCATGACCTCTGCGACGATGTCAGAACAGCTACGTCAGAAAGGCTCACCATTTTCTCAAAATTGACTAAGTTGTCAACGAATGTCTTGTTGCCTTCATGACTAAAAGTCATATCTGCAAATATAATGAGATTTCATTTTATTTTATTGTAAAAGATAAAAGGCACGGTGTCGTGGAAATGGACAGAAATTGCTGATATCTCAAATCTCGTGACTTCAAAGGAATGAGCATTTTTTTTCTGCTTTACAAAATTTGCTTAAATGATCTTCTGCACAATAATGTGACCATGTCATTTTGCCATATGAGTTCTGTCATTGTGGTACAATAAAAAAACTCAGTTACTATTAAATCATCATTCAGAAGCAATTAATTCTAATTTCTTTAAGATAAACACAGGGAGGTGAATGCAGCATCCATGTGAACCATTTCATATAATGAGCCCAGATGTGAGATGTGGGCCTGGTCATTGCGGGGGTGTTGATTTTAACCCTGGATCCAGCCATACGTCTTTTTAGTCATAATACCTACAGTAACACTTCATCACATTGTTCCCCTCAACCCAAAAATTCCAAGACATATTTTGTTTTGTGAGACAGTGTCATGCCTTGCTCATCCGATCCTCCCATGTGCCACGCCCCCTCGCTACCTCGTGTAGATTCCCTGTGTTACCAGCTGTTTCTCAATGTTGTTAACTATCCATCCATTTAGTAATGGGGTATTGGGGGTGTGGGCAATTTAGTAACTCCAATAAGGCTCAGCATGTGTTTGGACTGTGGGGGGAAACCGGAGTACCCAGAGGAAACCCCACGACGACATGGGGAGAACACGCAAACTCCGCACACATGTGACCCAGGCGGGGATTCGAACCCGGGTCCCAGAGGTGTGAGGCGACAGTGCTAACCACTGCACCACCATGCTGCCCATTGTTGTTAACTAGTCCTGTGTATTTAAGTATGTTTCCTCAGTCCAGTCATAGCACTCAGTACGTTTACATGCACGCTAAGGATTACTCATTTTCAAGATTATCTAGTACATGTTTAAAAATCAGATTAAGGGTATCTCTTGCATGAGCACTGCATATGATCTCTGAGACAATCATAATCATTTTCATCCTTGCTATTTAAATCACTCCTAGACGGGTTCGTGAGAAATTTATGCTAAACTCCTTTTTTGTTTCATAAATATTTCAATATTTATTACTACAAAATCACACTGGAATATTTGAAAAAATTACAATACCGTACTGTCACAGTATATTATACAAAATATATTATTTCTTGTTATGCCATCCTGATCTTCTTCGATCTGTTCTTCCAACCAGATTGCAATTAAAGCTTGTGTCACTTCATTTGTCCATGTACCCTTAATTACTAATTTTATTATTTTTCTGTGTCTGTGACATAATAGATCAACCAGAAAAAGCCCAGTACTAACAAGCTGAAAGGAGCCATTTCGTCACCTACTGTAGCGGAGTCGGACATACTTTGGTCAATAAATTGATTCCCCTCCCATTCATGTATACTGGGACAAGGACAGTAGTCCAATTAAATGGCGTAGTCGAGCTATAACTGTAGCTCGACTTAGCTGTGCATGTAAACGTACACAGAAAACTGACACAGCGGGCGTAACTGAACATGAAAATTTAGGAGTGTTGGAACCAACACAGCTCATTGAGGAATAAGAGGTAAGACTGTTGGCGTGATAAAGCATGTTGTGGGCTCTCACCTTACCCTTAATGAGGAGGGGCATGAAGGGGATGAGGGGGGTGTCCAGTTTGGCCACAGTCAGCCTATAGGCCCGATGGTTTCTGGAAGGATCCTGTAGACACAGGTCACCCAAAGCTTTCACATAACACATACAAGAAATCCAATCCAGTAGTGGTTGTGGTGCCTTTTAAAAATACATTTCCTGTAGCATTACTGTAACAGCGATTGGATTGGACGTCAGGGTGGGTAGCGGGGTTGTCATGGAAACCCGCCATAGCCTGGACTGTGGCTCCTCCTACTCACCATCAGGCTTTCAAACTCTCCGTAGAACTTCCTGAACTTGCCAGGCAGTTTCTGCAACAGACAGCAAGGTGAGGACATACCTGCAGCACCACTCCCCCCCCCCGCCTTAATGATGCAGGGTCTCCCACCTCCCACGTCTGGCTTAGCCTGCTGACCGCCGGGTTGCTCATCCCCATAATGATGGCGAAGAAGGAGTTCAGGTTCTTGTACTCTTTGCAACTGAAACCATGTAAACACGACCCACACATGAGCATCGGGTGTGAGGCGGAGACACCTCCATCAGCATCAGGAAAGGCTGGGGCACAGCTGTCCTGCCCTTTCCAAATGTTCTTCTACCCAAAGATGTGCACAGATTTTTGAAGGGGCAGGTGCTTGAAGGGGGGGAGGATCTGACTGAACGGTGCCCCTTCAGGAAATCGGATGAGATCCCATCGTGGTACCCTCACACATAGAGTAGTGTTTCTCAACCTGTTTCTTGGACCCCCAGAAAGTCCACATTTTTGTTCCCTCATACAGGTACACACCTGTACCATGTACTCTGTGTTCTTTATAGCTTGGTTCAGGTGAATTAGGAGCTGGGAAGGAGCAAAAATATGGGCTATCTGGGGGTCCCTGAGGACCCGGTTGAGAAACACTGACATAGAGGGTCATTAATGTAGGCAGAATCAGCACCAGATGGTATCTATTATGGCTGAGATACTTGGGTGTAAACTGGATGGGCAGTTGTATCAGGTTGCGCACTCACTGGGCAGCGATCTTGATGAACTTCTTGAGAAGCTGTACACGCTTGCCAAGCTGGGTGCAAAGGCACACCTCGGTCACTACCCACAGCTGCACCTCATTGAACCTTCTGAGGAACAAATCCAGGTTGGCTGTGGTCTTCTTGAAGTTGTGCCGCCCAAACGTGTGGTATATGAGCTCATGCTGCCAAAAGAGAGGAGCGATTTGTCAAACCCCATTGCCAAGGAAGATCGCACTGGAGGCTAAGGATGACATTAAAAGTTTCTTCCAATACTTTAACTCCAAAAGGGCTCTAAAAGCTGAAATCACTAATCTGCAAGATAGTAAGGGTCTTATAATTGAAAATGAAATTGATATAGTAAAAGAGATTAATGATTATTTTACATGGGTGTTCGAAGTAGAGGTCACAAGTAACTTTCCACCATTTAGTGCAAATACAGCGTCGTCTATAACAAGTATGTAAGTATAACTGAGGCTGATGTGGTACAAAGCTTAGCTAAGCTCAAAATAAATAAATCGCAGGGCCTTGATAGCATCTTATGTACAGTTTTTAAAGAGATGAGAGATATTATTAGCCAACCTTTAACTTTACTATTTCAGAAATCCTTATCTACTGGTGTGGTGCCTTCTGACTGGAAGCATGCTAATATAACACCCATATTCAAAAAAGGGAACAGAAGTAATACAGCAAACTATAGGCCAATCAGTTTCACTTGCATAACTGGAAAAGTAATGGAAGCTTGAATCCAAGGGAAAATGGTAGATTACCTGGATTAAAATAACATTCTGAGGAACAGCCAACATGGATTTAGGAGAGGTAGATCTCAACTAATCTATTTGAGTTCTTTGAGGAAGCTACAAGAGAAATTGATCACAAAAAGGCCTACGACATGATCTACTTAGATTACCAGAAGGCCTTTGATGTTGTCCCCCACAAACGGCTCTTGCTTAAGCTCAAAGCTCCAGGGGTTTTAGGAACTGTAGCAGCTTGGATCGAAAAATGGTTAACAGACAGGAAGTAATGGGTAATTATTAGAGGCACAATGTCACAGTGGGCTTGCGTTCATAGTGGGGTACCTCAGGGTTCAATTTTAGGACCACTACTGCTCCTAATTTACATTAATAAATGATATTGACACCAATACATACAGTAAACTGGTTTAATTTGCAGACGACACCAAGGTGGGTGGTGTAGCAGATACTAATCTAGCAGCAGAGAGGTTACAATGGGATCTGGATTTAATTAGCGACTGGGCTGATACCTGGTAGGTGAAATTTAACGTAGATAAATGTAAGGTAACCCATGCAGGGAGCAGAAACAGTACAGCTATTTCATGGGTTCCACTGAATTAAAGGTAGCTGATTATGACAAATACCTCAGAGTGTATGTTGACGCTTCCATGTCTCACTCTCGCCAGTGTGGGGAAGCAATTAAAAAGGCCAATAGGATGTAAGGTTACTTCTCTAGGTGTGTGGAGTTTAAGTGAAGGGAGATGATGCTACAATTATACAATTCCTTGGTAAGACCCCACCTAGAATATTGTGTGCAGGTTTGGTCACCATGCCTTGAAAAGGACATTGCTGCCTTGGAAAGGGTGCAATGTAGGGCTATGAGAATGATTCCTGGTCTTAGAGGAATGTCTTATGAGGAGAGGTTAGCTGAGCTGAATCTGTTTAGCCTCGAGCAAAGGAGATTAAGGGGGGACATGATCCAGGTATATAAGATTCTAACAGGTCTGGATGCTGTTCAGCCAAATGGCTATTTCAATATTAGTCTAAATACTAGACCTTGTGGCCATAGGTGGAAATTAGCGGGAGAACATTTTAAACTGAATTTGAGAAAACACTTCTTTGCACAGCGTGTAGATAGAGTATGGAATAGTCTTCCTGTTCAAGTAGTTCAGGGTAAAACCCTAGATTCCTTTAAATCAGAGCTAGATAAGATTTTAACAACTCTGAGATCCCCAAACGAGCTTGATGGTCCGAATGGCCTCCTCTCGTTTGTAAATTTCTTATGTTCTTATGTTCTCTTATGGGCACAACCCCAAGCACAGGGGCGGAGCCAGAAGGGGGAGCAGAGGATGCCTCTCACCTCATGGACACAGTTGAAGAGCTCCCAGTCGTAGAGCGTCATCTGGTAGGCCAGGTCTTTGGAGCTCATCAACTCAAAGGTTCCGAAGGACCCTGTGGAAGGCCCATCCTGCTCTGGCAGCGGAGCCTGAAACACGGATCATATGATTTCACTTCAGCATGCTGACCTCAGATACAGCAGACAGACATTCTGAAACACAATTACACTTCTGAGGCATGTCTTAATAAATCCTATTAGGTGCAGGGGCCATAAAATAGATAGAAAAGTCAATTAAGTGACTTAGAAACGATAAACAAATATATTAAAATCCAATCATGGCCACACGGTCCAGAGAGCTGCATCTGGGAATTAGACAATCTGATTTCGTGCTGGTTTTTCAGACGCAGAAACACGCTGGCAAATGTGTGTTCACACACCAGTGAATCCAAGAGGTTCCTGGGGCAGGCGAAGAGACGTCCGTTGATGCTGAGCGTGGAGAACACTGAAATGTCATTGGGCTTCAGCACCAGCTTGTCTGGGAAAACACAGCACGTTACGTGGTCACCTAGACCAACTGTCGCTCACATATAAAAACAACTCCATGAAATCAATTGCACTTCCTACAGCACAGGGAAGTTGCCATTTCATACCAAAAACTTAATTATCTTCATGAAGAACCTTTCCTAACATATATTAAGCCTCCTATACACATGTGCAAATGTACAGAGCACACTATAAAGGCAGAAAAAGCCAGAATACAGTGGAGGAATTGGAACTAAGACCCAATTGGTTGGACAAGTAGGGGAAGAAACGTCAGAGGGTCAAAGGTCAACTGGCTGGCCAATCATCTTGGGCCTGTGGATTAACAGGATGCACAAATATCAAATACCAATGAATGATACATTTTAGTAACAGCCTCATAGGGCTCCACTGAGGCTACTGTGTAATAGTGTTTCAGGTGGTCTAGATTAGTCAATCCTGGGTAACTCTTAAATCCAGTATAAATTTATTTGAATTATTCATGTCCTGTGGTATGTCAAAGGCAGACAGTGAAGTGCCATCTCATAAATAACAGCGATATTTCTGTCCTTAGCAGAACTCTGCCGCCTGTTTGTGCAGAACTAGCATGAAGGAGGTAAAAGTCAAACACAGGCCATGTGGAAGTGGATTCATGGGCTCTAGCAGCAGGAATGGGATGGAGAGGCCAGCAGAAAGGCTCGGAATCTTAAACGACACTGGGATTCTCCCAGGGCCACACTCCAGGCTTTCCATCACACCCCAGTAATTAAAATGGACAAATCTGGGACAAATCACTTTGGAACCTTGTCAGTGATTAATTAGCGCAGTGGGCGCTACGCCACGCTCCGTCTGCCCTGGCGTTCGATTAGCAAGTAGCTGTGGCCCTTCTCACCTCCGGCTGAACTGAGGCAGACCAGGAGCAGGTCCTCAGCTGACCCCAGCTTGTCAGCCACAGCAGCAATGACTTCCCGCACGGAGGCTGCCACCGGCACCCGGATGGTGGTGTAGGTGTGGTCCATGCAGTAGACTTTGAACAGGACTAGGAGAGAAAGACAGGTTAGCCAGAGGTAGGCTGAACAGCAGTGACACTCAGGGGACAAACAATATGCCTCTGTCACCACTCTTCCTTTACTGAAGGTACGACCACTAGGGGGCACTGTGTGGTTCAGTGAGTTAGGACGCTGTGACTGTGATTGGAAGGTCGTCGGTTCAAATCCCAGGCTCGGCTGAGTGACTTCACCCTGAGCAAGGCTCCTGGGACCGACTGACCCTGCTTTCTCATAATGTACTTCGCTTTAGATAAAAGATTCTGCTAAATGAATAAAATATGTTTTTCATGTCTACACAAAGAGTCTACCTACACTGAATAGTATCCTTTGTGTAATTGCATCTTTATTCTAATGATCTGCACGTTTATAAGCATTTATCAGAAACGTTACTGGGCTGTGTTCTCGGAAAGGGTCAGGGGTGACCATTGATAGCGTACTGCACATTAATTTTACAGAGAGCTGATATCAGCCGCGCCATCCAGCAACAATTAAAAATGAGGTCAGCGCGTGTCAGTGTGTCCCCGTCACATACTTTCGTCAGAGCTCCTGATTGGCTGCCGCTTCTGGTGCCGCTCATCGCCCATGCTGAACTGACGCAGCAGAACTTTGTGCTGAAAGAGAGTGGGTTGGGGGTCAGCAATATATAGGCGGGGAGGAGGGGGGGCATCGTGCCCTCTTTGACCCTTTGTTACTGTTAACAACTAGCAACTGCTTTGCCGCCTGCGTCATGTGACGAGCCAGTTCATCAAAACAAATTTAGCACAACAAGAGGAAGGATGATAATCAGTGACTGACCTTTTTTTGAGAAGATTTTGCATCATCCAAACTGAGGATGACACCCAAAATGGAAAAAGAAAATAGGAGATTACAGTCACTGTTCGGAACATCTGCAAAGCAGCACCTGATCTGGGGTTAGTATGATATATTTATATTTACATATTTTAGTTTCAGTTAAAATTTTAGTAATTACACATTATGTACTAATGTCCTCAAAATGGGCAAAACATGATCCAGGTATCATTAATGGTAAATAAAGGTAGAAAAATCGTTACTTTAGCTAAATGGCTTTTACAAATGGTAATTAACGTTTGCTTTTATTTTATTTCAGTTAGTTTCGGAAGCAACCTTTATAGTTTTTGTTTAATTGTAGTTTTTCATATCTTATTTTATTAGTTTACAAAAATGTTTTCTTATAGTTTCAGATTTTCCTAATGATAACCTGACCCGATCTCTGTATTTCACCATAAAGACCTGATCAGCCCAACCCCAACCCTAAGCCATCACGCTCTGCACCTACTTCAACTTCACCACCTTCTCCAATTCAGCGAGCTCCTCCTTCAGCGCGGGGAAGACCCTGGAGTCATCAGCGACTGTCACACGCAACTCCTGAAATAAGCGACATGACATCTTTAGCTAGGCCTGCCAGTCCCCCACCAGTAGCAACGAGTCAGGATAGTGGGGACTGAGGGAACCATGCTGACCTCCAGGAATGCCAGCGAGGCCTCCTCTTCCTGCAGATGGTCCCCGTACAGCGAGGCCCAGTGCAGGGCCAGGCGTACCACTCGCCGCTTGTTTCCCAGGGTGTAGTTCTGCTTCTCCTGCTCAGAACCCTGGGATACCTGGGCGTGGTAGGTGCTGGGCCATTAAGGGAGCCAAAGGAGCAGACACACAGCAGACCCTGATTCCCCTGTGATCCAGTCTAGGCTCAACCGCAATGCTGTGACTCCAGGAGAAATCATGACACTGGAATGCTAGAAGAATCACTCTACCAAAGGAACTCTGGTCGTCAGTGGACGATTTAGCTGAGCGGATACAGAAAAGAAGATGCCTGGAAAGGCAGCTTGGATGGGGAACTGAGAGTGGAGGTTGCAGGGTGACAAGCCAAAAGTAAAGAGTGAGGCGAAGGAAGAAGAAGATGGAAGGGAGGGAGGGTGAGGGAGTCCAAAGGATATTGTGCCATTAGCATTGGGCAGAGCTGGCTGTTGGGGATGAAGACACAGTGCATGAGCACAAAGTCGTCCAGGACTGGGTCTGCAGGAACAAAGCAGGACCGTTAGTAATGTGCTAGGTCAGGACCGTTAGCTCTGCCCAGGTCACAATCGTTAGCACTTTCCAAGGTCAAGACCATTAATATCTGTGCTCAGTCAGGACCATTAACTATGTGCTAGGTAACGAGCGTTAGCTCTGTCCTAGGTCAGGATGGTTAACTCTGTGCTTGGTCAGAACCGTTAGCTCTGTCCTAGGTCAGGACCATTAGCACTGTCCAAGGTCAGGACCATTAGCTTTTTCCAAGGTCAGGACCGTTAGCTCTGTCCTAGGTCAGGACCATTAGCACTGTCCAAGGTCAGGACTGTTAGCTCTGTGCTAGGTCAGGACCGTTAGCTATGTGCTAGGAAGGACCGTTAGCTTGGTGATAGGTCAGGACTGTTAGCTCTGTGCTAGGTCAGGACCGTTAGCTATGTGCTAGGTCAGGACCGTTAGCTTGGTGATAGGTCAGGACTGTTAGCTCTGTGCTTGGTCAGGACCATTAGCTCTGTGCTAGGTCAGGACCGTTAGTTCTGTGCTAGGTCAGGACTGTTAGCTCTGCGCTTGGTCAGGACCATTAGCTCTGTGCTAGGTCAGGACCATTAGCCCTGTGATAGGTCTGGCAGCCCAGGTGGCTAGGGCCTGAAAGGGTTCACCATAACATGCAGGAGAACCTGTGGCTAAGGGGACTGTGAGCCCCAGCAGGGTGTCTGATCAGACATGAAAAAAAAACTGGTTGTGAGGTGAAAGAGAAAGGGGTGTAGCGGAGACAGGGGCACACATCTTAGCATGCTAATTCTGCTAATGGTCCTATGACAGCCAGACATTGGCCTTCAAAGAGCTAAAGGTGTACAGGGACATGAGGGCAGCCATCAGACACGTCAAGGACAAGAATGACACTCAACAGAATTCTTAAATAGTCACCAAATGATGTTTTCATAATACGGTGAACTCCATGAGAGAGTGACACAATCAGCACCTGGGTCAATGACGCTTGAGTCCAGCCTCACGGTCTCCAAGACGTGCTCCAGGATCTTCTCCGGTGTACCAGACATCACAGTATATCTGGAAAAGGATCAGTGGGCTTCCATCACCATTTACACAGCTTATCTGCGATTCATCCGCTATTCATCTGCCCTGCTGTCAACTGGTTGGCCTCCTCTCCTTTATTTATGGGAATCTATTCAATTCTTTTTTTCACCCATTTTGTTAAAGATGGAGCTTGGGACAGGAGATTTCCCAGAGGAGAATGTTCCTCTAGGATGTTTGTGATACACAGTAACTGGGGACTCTAAGACCATGAGGCAGTGGTAGACTGAGGGACCTTGGCTTAGGTGTTGGTGGCTGAGGTACAGGACACATATGGCTTTACTGCTGACGCTCACATCACCTTCCTCTCAAACCTAACCTGTTCTTTGCAGCAGTACGCAGAAGAAGCCAGAAGAAGTGACCTTGACAACTCTGGTAGGAGTGGAAATTAACGCCACACATGTGATGTCATAGACAGGGGACATATCGACTGCCTTCCAACACATGGAAATTATGACAGGGATTTATAGCAGTGTTCACACTCAGACGACAGATACTTGTTAAGTGTCAAAAGAAATATATCCATAACTGTCACACTAAAGTGTGATGGTAACAGTCACGCTGTAAGCGTGGAGGCTTGGGGCAGAGAAGACAATGCCATTTTCATGCCAGCCATACCGCAGCAACAGAGAAGGCTGAATGAGTGGAACAGAATATACTCCCCAGTTCTCCCAGGTGCTAATGCTCATTCTCATTACAGAGTCCACTGTCAATTCCTTCCTCAGTGAGGCTGTATGTAAATCAAGGTCCCGATACTCTGATAAGCCCTTGCAGTGTCTCATGATTTGTTAGGAGGACAGTTTTGAAAAGCCTGTTATAGCACCGTGCCATGACAGCAGTAAATGAGAACTCAACTACAAGAATGTAGACAAGCTGTGGACAGTTTTAATAATTATGCCAGTACTCTGTGCATGCTGTAGGAGGGCAGGATGTCTGAGGGACAGTATTTATAGTATGATGGCCGTGTGACTGAGGGACAGTACTTGTAGTGGGAGGGCCGGGTGACTGAGGGACAGTACTTGTAGTGGGAGGGCCAGGTGACTGAGGGACAGTACTTGTAGTGGGAGGGCCGGGTGACTGAGGGACAGTACTTGTAGTGGGAGGGCCGGGTGACTGAGGGACAGTACTTGTAGTGGGAGGGCCGGGTGACTGAGGGACAGTACTTGTAGTGGGAGGGCCGGGTGA
>JAODJX010000037.1:10349197-10367316 GCA_026776945.1 Isichthys henryi
AATGTTACTAAAGGACAGTACTTGTAGTGGGAGGGCCGGGTGACTGAGGGACAGTACTTGTAGTGGGAGGGCCGTGTTACTGAGGGACAGTACTTGTAGTGGGAGGGAAATGTTACTAAAGGACAGTACTTGTAGTGGGAGGGCCGGGTGACTGAGGGACAGTACTTGTAGTGGGAGGGCCGTGTGACTGAGGGACAGTACTTGTAGTGGGAGGGCCGTGTGACTGAGGGACAGTACTTGTAGTGGGAAGGCCGTGTTATTGAGGGACAGTACTTGTAGTGGGAGGGCGTGCCTCCAAGGTTGGAAGTACGACTGCTGCTGGGGCTCTTCTCCAGAACCAGCACGTCTTGATGGTGCTCTTTCAGACGCACAGTGTTGGCTTCCACATCCTGTCAAGCCCAGAACATCCCACAGTGAGCCTCACAAGAGAGGACTAAGTTAAGGCCAAAATGTGCTGTGTTTAATATGTATTATAATCATACACAAAAATAAGATGAAATTTACACGCTAATGTTTCGTTTTCATCCAAAATGCAGTCAAATATTTATTTGAGGTTATTCCCTGGGACCAGGTTATCTACTATTTTCTTTTTTTCCGTTATGTTAGCAATTCACTACAAGAGCACAGCACACATGTAATACTGCTTTTAAACCAGTAGAGGGAGACTAACACCATTAAAATATATAACATTTTCCACACACAGTGGAATTCATCGAAAGACATGGACAGGTAAACCTCCATTCCAGCTCTTCTACTCCAGTTATTATTGATATTGATTAGAGCTAATATGGAGGGCTATCTGAGGCCCAGGGCACCAGAGGGAGGTCTGACTGACCCTCAGGATGCGGTTGAAGTCTTCCTTATCCACCCGCAGGAAGTGACAGTTGTCCTCCCGCAGGACGATGGAGGCAGCCCGTGGGGCATCGTTGACTAGTGCTAGCTTGCCAAAGTCATCACCCTCGTGAAGAGTGCATACGACACCCTGAGGAAGACATGGAGGGGTACAGTGCTTATGGTCACAAACTGCCCAGTGACAGCTCCCCAACCCCCCAATTAGACACGAGGCAGCAGCACCTTGCCATAGATTACGACGTTTACAGAGCCCTTTAAGATGATGTACCACGAGGTCCCTTCCTCTCCTTGATTGAACACTGCAACCAAAAAAGGTTCAATTTAACATCCCACACCATCCACAAAATGCAGAATTCTGCAGTTTACAGCAGGGGATGTTTTCCAGGTACACTACTCAGCTCTGGGGTCATGTTCCAGGTACACTACTCAGCTCTGGGGTCATGCTCCAGGTACACTACTCAGCCCTGGGGTCATGTTCCAGGTACACTACTCAGCCCTGGGGTCATGTTCCAGGTACACCACTTGGCTCCCATACCTCCAGTTGTTCTATCCCACCACCACACAGTCAGTTTAAAATAATTATCAGGTCTATAATTACTTATGCTGGAGGTAAAATACAATATATATATATATTTAAATGTCATTCAACACCAAGGGTGGAGTGGTGCCTCTGAGGCTAAGGATGTACACCAGCAATCGGAAGGTTGCTGGTTCAAATCGTTTGAATGTCAGGAGTGATCCTACTCCATTGGACCCTTGAGCAAGGCCCTTAACTTTATATCTCCTGTGTGTGACACTAATCTATATCCAGCCCTGTAAGAAGGTCCTCCATCTTACAGGGAAATTTGGAGATTGGTGGCAGGATTGGCACTCCGGCTACCGGAAAAAACTCACACTGGTCCATTTGGACTAGTGTGGTGCTGAGGTATCACCCACTGCACGGCTGCACTCAGGTTCTCATCCCTGAGGTGGTTCGTTGTCTGGTGGGTGCGGCAACGTGCTGTAATCAGCGCACACCCCTTACCTATATTCAGCACCAGGGCAAATTGTTGACTTTTTTATACCACGGATGTGGTATTTAAAAATGTTTTTTTATTCAATCAAAACAATTTACCATATCCAGAAAGTCTTCTTGTAGCTCATCAATTAGAGCAATATGCCACCAGTATAAAGATCATGGGTTCAAACCCCAAGGAGCACACAAACTTACGATCCTTCACTGTCAGTCACTTCAGATAAAAGTGCCGGATAAATGTAAGAAAAGACTAATGATCCCTGATATTAAATGGCTGTCGAATTCTTCAGGGGAACTGAATCCAAAGCAGTATAGTTAACAACATTTTCTCAGGTTAAGTACCAGCAAGCTCCTGTTTATGAGTTAATATTGTTAGCTGTTATACAGCCTGTGGCTGCAGCATGACTCTAGGGTGCAGAAGTAGTGTTCAGCGTTGATAAATTTGGGGTAAAATGGGGTTTTTTTGCCTAGTAACCAAGGAGCGCATTTGTATGCATGAAAGAAGAGGCGGATTTCACTCACGCACTGTCCCCGCCTTGGCATGTGACTCAAAGATGAGCACGCCTGCCAGCTCCCTCTTCACCTGCGGGGGAAACACTGGCGGATGAGGAGTGCCGGTCACATGAGGGCATCACTAAAGCACTGAGCGTGGCGGAATACTCACTGACCGTGGTGGAGAGATGAGACAAAGCCTTAATGTGGAGCAGCTCTTCGTAGACGATTTCCAAGTCATCCGCTGTCCTCTGGCCCGGCCTGCAGAGAAAGCGAAGTGCAATTTAAGGTAGGTGACCAGAGAAAAGTTATGATTGGTCCGCTTGGCCAAAGAGGAGACAGGCTAAGAGCTGACAGGCTAAGAAGTCTCTCAATGCCCCCCCCCCCCCTCCCTCCACCACCAACGTCAGATGTGACTCATCACAGCTGATTGTTAAGATTCAGTCAATGGGACCAATTATGTGAAGAACAGACTCCTCGGAACATTCCGGAAGGACCAAAAATAAATGCTCAATTTACGTTTCTATCCTGCACTATATCTGAAAATATTTGACGGAAGGTGAAGACCTTCTGAGAATAACGCCCGACAAAGCATCAGCGCTGTGCTGGAGAGCATCCCTTTGGGAAGGCTGGTGGTCGGTAGCCGAAACTTCCGGCATCCTGTTTACGGTGGGGGGGGGGGGTGTCTCCGGTCCACACTCACAGCTTCCTCAGGATCATGCGCATGTGGGCATCGGGCCCAATCTGGGACAGCAGGAGTAGCTTGTCCTGCAGGTCGTCCTCGCTCTCCTTCTCCTCCTCCTCGCTGGGCGGGGGCACGTCCTCCTGCTCGTCGTCGAGGAAACGATAAAAGAGGTACTTGTCCTGGAAGTGCAGCTCCTGGTCCACTGGAGCCCAGAAACACAAGACACACCAGAGGGCTTCCAGGTCAGACGGACTGGCAGTGGCCGCGACACGGCATCCCGCAAGGCCTTCAGAAAACTGCACTTTTGGCTTGTTAAATACAGCCCATTGAAACCTGCTGATATCAGCTTGGCTATTTTTAGACCCATTTAATCCAAGACTTTGCTGATGAAACTCTATTCTTTTGCCTATAAATAAGCTCGGACCCTTAAAGCTACAGCAGAACACTGGATTATCATCATCGCACACAGACAGTCAATCTATTACATTTAGGCATCGTCAGACCGCCATCCCGCAGCCAATGTTCTTACGGTGATCAGACATGTACGTCATGTACGCTGCCAGATGAAAATCACACATCTCTAAAAATCCATTATTTCAGGAGCACGAAAAAAAAAAAGCTATTTCTCCAAAATTTCATTACAAATTAAACTTAAAACAACATAAAGATCCCCTCGACACTGGAAACCTGTTTTTACACACTGCACCAGTGAAGGGTTTAATTTTTTTTACACAGTCCTTCCTGGATTTTTGTGAGAGCCAAATATGTCAGTCCGTTTATATTCACTAATCTCCGTTTATATTCACAATTAACAATGATGTTAGTCAGATAGCTACAGTGGAAGATATAAGTATTGAACGTATCAACATTTTTTTCAGTAAATATATTTCCAACGAGGCTATTGACATGAAATTTTCACCAGGCATTGGTATTAACTCAAGAAATCCACAACTATAAAGAATTCACAACAAAAACTTCCATAAATGAAGTGATGTGTAATAAAGTGGAATGACGCAGGAAAAAAAGTATTGAACACACTCAGAAAAAGCAGCACACCAAGGCAAGGGAAGGCAAGGAACCAGCTGAAGTCCATAGGGGTCCATCTATAGCTATAACCTCATTGGAAATATATTAACTGAAAAAAAATACTGACATGTTCAATACTTACAGTAATTCCCCCACTGTATCTATCTGTCAACATTAAATTGTTACTGTAAGATTAGTGTTATTAACCAATGTACACAATGACCATCACGAATACAAAAGTTACCTAGTATAAAAATAAATACCAGTGAAATAAATGACTTCACCATAAATCTTTTTACTGGTTGATTAGCTATCAAACGCTATCGGTAGACAGAAGAGATTGGGTATATTCCATCGAAACTGTCAGAAAGTGGACAATCGTGGTTTTCGTCAGACAGTGATCATGCGTTGGCTCCAGGTGTGTGGTGCCCTTACCATGGTTCAACACTCCTTCTTCGAGCAGAACCTGCCACATACCCACAGCCTGAGTGCGGGAGTGGACACAAGGGCTCTGCTGGGTCAGCCAGTCCACCATCTCGGTGCCCACACAGCACTGCCTGAATGAGAGGGACATGCACACACTGACGCTCACTGTACAGGCTGTCATGATGCCACCACCGGGACGCATGCACACCCGACACTCGGATGGACGGGCAGACATGTGCTCGCCGCAGAACCTTGGACAGCGGCCACCTGTAAAAACCTCAGGGTCGGTGTTTGGGATGGCAAGCCGGCGTACGGCACACGGACACGCTGACGTTGACGCACGGCTGCGGGGGGCGATGGATCCTGCCAGCTGCCACTCCTCTCCTAGCGTCTGTGCTACCGAATATTTGGAGTGATTCTTCTAGACATCACTGCCTGAATCACTGGCCGTCGTCTTTGACTGCTTAAAAATAAGCAACCCATTTAAATTCCTTTCAGTTATGTCCATTTGTTATATTTTTCACCCCACCTTTTGCTTTCATTTAGACCACTGATTGCCCACAACGCACGGATAGCGCAAATGGAACCAATGAGTCATTCCCAAAACATTTTCTATAAATAGGATCATTTATGTACTGGGTTATTCCCTGTCTTGCACCCATAGCTTCCAGTATCCGGACCCCTCAACCCAGCAAAGGAAATTGGATATAAAAAAATGATGGATGTTAATTGAATATATGTTTTTTAATTTTGCCTAAAATAGGCAAATAACTTTATGGTCACCAGCCCAACCACCCCACCCCTATGACTGACATAATCTTGTAGCTGCCCAGATCACTTTCTTTGTAGAAGTAGCTCTCACTGTAAATAAGTCTGGACAACCTGATTTTTCAAGCTCACCCTGCCATTTATGCCTCGGTTTCTGTTGGACCTGGAACAGAGTAAGAATGCTGCCTTCAATCTCCCACAATCCCAGAGTCTGCAAACTCTTCCCTGCTCCGGACTTCATGTGATTTATTATTTTGCAAACACCGCCTTTATGGCTTACGCTACACGTACCCGCCACACTGGCAGAGGATGTGGATATTAGCAACGGTTTCAACAGCCGCTCGAATCAATTAAAGCATCCATCTGTGTCACAGGAATCTGGCGGCATGGAGATGGAAGAATGAGCCAAATTCCCAGCGGAGCAGACAGCCGCCATTGCGCAGCACATGGCCGCCCCCACAGAGGTAGCGAGGAGGCAGTGGCGGGCCGCAATGAAATGGATCCCCATGCCAGATGAGCACAGGAGCACATAAGGGGCCCCTCACGAAGGCGTCGGAGTATAGCGAAGTGGAAGAATCCACACGTTTGAAGTCGCGGCAGAATGGGAGGACTGCAATCTGGGGAAATGCGTCAACAACCTCATTCCCTTTCTGATCAGGGACACCCACCGCGCATACGATAAGGTCCTGGTAGCGGAGATCATGGCTTTCCATGCCATGAAGACGGAGGTCCTCTTCTGGATGGGCCACTGCCTTAGCGTTAACACCATGCTGGCTGAGACCATACAGTTAGAGAGTGCCAACGGACGGCTAAAGCCCAACCCTGTGTTACAGCCTGCATCGCCCCATCCAATGAGCTGGCCTCAATCTACAACGGACGGCTTAAAACCCACCTATACCATTTCAATTTCTTTAACTTTATTTTTGTCTTGTTTTGATCACCCTACCTCATGCTTTCTTTTAGTTCATCAGCAGGATGTTCAGTCAGTTTCTTCTACAGTAAACACCTCTTCAGCACCTGTGCTCAGGCTTATTACAATAGACACCCTCAACATTCAAACGCGGCCACAGTTCCTCTCCCTCACATATAAAGCCAAAGGTAACGCTTTTCTTGACAGGCACAAATACTTTGTGGTAACTCAGTTACTGCTGAAGTACAAATCATGAACAAATACAGGATTCATTTATGATGAACCAACACGAGATCAGTATTTACCTTGTGTTGTTCTTTGTTTGTTCCTTCAAGTAGTTCACAAAGGTTTAGAGAATTAACAGATATAGTAAGAAATTTAGTAACTGCCTGGGATAAATGATGCTTCACAATTCATTAATAATGAACAAACACAAGATAGTTATGCGTTATTCATGACTTGTTCCTTCAGTAGTTCATAAGGGTTCACAGAATTAATAGCGGTAACAAATATAGTAACAAAAAGTTGAATCATGATTCCTTAATGATGAATTAACATGAATTCAGCATGTAACTAACAAATAGTGTGTTGTTAATTAATACATAAGTAATGGCTTAATATAGCATTATTTGTGCCCCCTCAAGTAAAGTGTTACCAACCGACATAAAGAGCAATCTGGGAAAAGTGAAGAACAGAAGTACATCAGAAGAACGTGGCAGGGGCATCAGAATGGGCTGTCCATGCACTCTGCCCACCTGTAGGTCTTCAGGTGGTACTTCCTGTCCCGGATCATGTGTGCTGCCCTAGAAAGGATGGCATGGCGAAGGACCTTGCCTGCCCTCAGGATCTTCTCAGACGGAACCTATGATGGAGGCAGGGAATGTGCAGTGAGCGGCAAGCTCCAGGCAAGGGCACCGCAAGGCAGGAGATCTGTAAGACCGCGCCCTCGTACCACCTAGTGTGTCTGAATACCTGGACAATGGATTTAGCAGCTCGGCTGTCAACAAGTGGAGTCTGAAAAACAAAACGTGAGTGCAAATGAAGGACGGACAGAAACAAGAGAACTAAATGGGCTGAGATGAAAGTGAAATGTTAAAGATAAAATGAACATACACATACAAATCAATACGACTTTGCATGAATAAGTGAAAAAAAAAACTGCATCACGTGATTTAGCAAGACCAATGACATTTTTGCACCACAGAAACTACATTTCCTTCTATAATATAGAAAGAACTGAATAAGTTATTCAGTTTAGTTAATAATTCATCCTCAACCATTTTTTTTTGCTTGGCGGGTTAAAATCGTGAAGATGACTGCTTCTATCTCTGTAAACGACTGAATGAAGTACATTAGTAATCAATCCAGTACTAGGATGTTTAAAATAGAGAACTAAATAACTGGAATGTTTAATGCCACTTTAACGCCTGCGGGGGGCTGTCCTACACCCATAATGGATGTGAGCAGTGATCTCGGAGACATGGAATGGTGATTTCAGGATATTTGTGTTCTTGGGCATGATATGAATGATATATAAACACACGTGGAGAGAGGCTTTCCTTCCTTCCTCGTGTTTTTTTTTCCAGGATGTCACATGACTGGCGTACTGCCCACACGCCCACTCCCATCAACAGAGTTCTCTCCTGCACTTGGCTGTTAAGCATGTGCTGCTATTGTTCGCTGTTGACAGGCGGACAGTGATAGGCCTGTTGACAGGGGGACAGTGATAGGCCTGTTGACAGGGGGACAGCGATAGGCCTATAGGTGACTGAAGGCGCCAGGCCGACATCCTCTTGTTTTGCCGCCACCTTCACAAATACACCTTCACATCTGCCTCGGTCGTCAAGGAAACAGCCCCAGTACTGCCCAACATCCCCCTGGGAATGAAAGTGCACCTGGGTTAGGGGTTTCCAGGGTAACACGACAGCAAAATGGACATGCTAATCCCAGGGGCATGGTGACGGACATCTGGGAGCCTCTACGGGATTGAACCTGGGGGCCTGAGGGGTGGCCACGCCCCTCCCGCATCATCACGGCCACCGCGGCCAGCGCCTCACCCGCTTTCCAGCAGCTGCTGTTTAGCATGACAAACGACGTAGCGCCGTCGACAGGATGCGCTTTCAGGCGCCGCGGTACCCTCTCACGGCGGCCGTGAGCATCTGCAAAGTGAAGCGATTCGCGGCTGACAGCAGGAAAGAGGCTTGTGGTCAAACTGTATCAACAAAGCGCCATCTGGCCCCATGACCAGCTTACTGCGCGTCTTGGACCCTGCGTTGGTTTTTGGAAAACTTAATATCTGGCCCTTTGGCACTGGAAGAATTGACAGCTGACCAGATCAATGGCAATTAGGTTAAGCCATAACAAAAACAGGAATCAAAATGCCAACAGGAGCAATATGTCTTCCAAAATTTGCCAACTGAATTTCCTCTCTGCTTGAGAAACACCTGACAGTATCCTAGCTGACAAAAAGTTAATGAAAATACCTGCTGCTGTACTGATCAAGCATGAGGTTGGATATATTACACTGATTGCTTCTCTATGCATGAGAATAACATCTTCTTAAAATTTCACTGCTGTTTCTAACTGTTTCTGAAATTAATGTATTAAATCCTCAATCAAGCCAATTAATTGTGTTGAGTTATCAAATTGAAGCGAAGCTAACTAACACTGAGAACTGTTCACATCACCCAACACAGAAGACAATAAAGCCATCCATCCTTCACGTAACTGCCCAAAAACCTGACTGCTTTTTTCAGCGTGTTTGCTTTCCAGGGTAAGGATCGATCAGTAAGGTAAATTTCTCAACTCCATTAATCATTTATTACCCTCCTCTAAATCTTAACAGTAAACATCTTATCTTAAACATTCAAAATGCACAAGTGGTCTATATTAGATTATTTCAGAGGCTGATTGAATTCTCCGTTGACCTTTGGTCACTCTTTCTTTAGAAAACATTTTACAATGATACAAACCACAAGATACAGTAACTCTGATTCTTATAAGAGGTTAGGGGGTGAAATAATATTGTTAATCTTCGCAGGCATCTGGCATTACATTATTGTGGCAAGATTTTTCCTGAGCCCTGTCAGGATTGCAGGGGAAAATCTGTTAACTTGAGGGGGCACAAGTAACTTAGTAACTCAGTTACTACTTAGTACAAATCCATGCATGAATGCATCCAACCTATTATGTTTATCCTACTCAGGGCTGTGTGGGTCTGGAGCCTATCCTGGAGGCTACGGGTGCAAGGCAGGACACAACCCAGGATGGGGTGCCAACCAATCACAGAGCAACACCCACACACCATTCCAAGTTCAAATCATGAACAAATAAGTAACTGTATGAGCTGCACGATAATTGATGAACGAACATGGGATCAGTACGTAATTAACACTTAGTTTCTGGTTAATTAATACATTAATTAAGCGTGGACCTTTACCGCCCCCACAAGTAAAGTGTTACCAAAAAAAAAAGACACAGGAAATACTGTACATAGGGTGCATTCCTTCAGTTACTGTACATGAAGTTCCAGGGGAACAGTGTTCCTCACTGGAATTCTGTCATAACACAAAATAAGCTGTTTCCAGTGACGTTGCATGTGGATTCACACGTGTAATATGGCTTGATGTAAATATTCAGAAATGCGATTACAGGCGTCCCACACATCAATCAGAAAGGGGGAGGTTTTAGGTCATGGAAAGTGTACGGAAACAGTGACCGTCTTGTAGCTAATTTAAAATGTTTTGTCTAGATGTTGGCCTCTTCCAGAACAATGTACAAATCATATTGCTTCAGAAAAATATTTGGAGATGGGACTCTATCTCTGAATTGGTCACCAAACAAAGTTAAGAGGTCGGACAGGAACTGCTAAAAGCGTCCTAGCAAACAGGCACAAAAAAAAATCAACACTGTCTTATTTATACTTCCTCACACATAAAAAAATCTCAATTCCCAGTGTTATTTTGAGTTTTCTTCTCTTTGAACATGTGTAAACATGCCTTCCGCATAAAAGCAACAGGATACAGCTCCTATTTCTTTTATAATTATCTTTGTGACCAGACAGCATTGCATCTTAATCCGTAAAGTAAACACATACTGTAAATGCCGTAAGATATGTTATCTCTGTGTTTAAGGTTAATTCTGTTTTCTCTACTGAAACTTCAAGGCTACAATGTCTTTCTGCCTGTCATTCATAAATGTAGCCATATTGTTTATTAATAATAGCAGAACAAAGTTTCTTATGGTCGCATAAACATTTATAAATTTTCAGGCAGCCAGCATGTCCTTTCAAGAGTGGATAACATTCAGAATGGATGTCTTACCTTACTAAGAGACCCATCGGTACTGTTATTGAGATTCTCTTTGTCCGGCATTCCTAAAGAGAAACAATTAAGAGACTTCACAGTGGTCTTGTATTTCAGGACAATGACCATATTGACATTATCACAGTGTTAATTAAACACAATGAATTACAACAGGAGAGATAATAATAATCGTTGAATATGAAATAGTCAGTTTGTTAGTATCATATTACAACCAATGTCTGCAAATCTGCTATTTATGGTAATTCTACTGGATTGGTGGATGAACCCAGGGTCCATGGTATCTCAGCAAATTGACCTCAATGTCTAAGGTAACTCAGCCGGATGGACCCAGGGTCTATGATAAGTCAGCCGGATGGACACAGGGTCTATTCTAATATTCTAACTCAGCCGGATGGAGCCACAATTTCAATAATATCCAGAAAACCAAAAAAAAAGCAGTGAATAGGTAATAAATAACATTGTGGTTGATATGATTGAGCGATTGTTGAGAAAGGGCAGTGATACTTTTCAAAGCTTCCATAATCCTCTGGAAAAGTGACCTGCTTTCATTTAAAGGTCAGTTATTAGTAGTTTGTAACAAAGGCAGGATAATCGCTTTGGGATTTCCCCCCCCCCACTTTCTGAATATCAGCTTCTGTGCCCGAGTCTTATATTCTGCTAATCCCTCAAACCTAAAGGAGCCTCAGAAGCAAGCACCCCCCCTCCCCCAAAAGGCAAATTCTATTTATAGTGGGGGCACATTATATCACTCAAACCTACATATGTGGAATAGAACTGAATTTTAATTTGCCAGGTAAGATTAGAAATGTATTTAGCCTGGTTAGTGTAGGGAAATCCATTAGTATCAGAGAACAATCCAAGGAGTTTAACAGGTATAACAGAAAAGACTCAATTAAAACTGATTACTTACTGTCATTGCTGGGTCCACTTTCCATTACACCGTATGGTGGGGCAAGGAGTCCAGCCATGCACTGACGGTACTTCTAGAAAGACAGAGGGAAACCAAATCCCCTAAAAAACACACTTTTGATCTGAACTAACGGCTTAGAAAACAAAAGACACCAAGTGGTTTTACTCATCGCACAAAATGGGCTAAAACTGTCTCATTTACTTTCCACCAAAAACAGGACCTTCTGTTCACTGCAGTTACGCTTTGCTGTCATAAGAATCAACTCCCACTAATACTTATTTTATTTTCTCGCTATTAAAAAAAAAAATGTCATTGGATGTTTTGTTTCCTGGCATGTGGAACACAGCCGGGTGTTGGCAGCCTCATGCAGTGTCATGCCGTCTTCAGTGAGTGTGGGGGTGTTCACACTGAAATCAGACAACTGCCGATAGCTGCGGAGCACATTGCTTCTGTCCTATTCTCCTTCCATGGCAAATCCAAAGGCAAATTTCAGCCTCATTCTTTCCATGGGCCCGTAGGCTCTGTTCAAGGTGCGTGTGTAGAAATTTCCTTTGGATGCATACAATACTGGACAATGACCACAATGCATGGAGAACATGGACGAAATTCAGCTTCTGAGTGTCTGGCTGTTATTTTTGTGCATGTTCAACTCCGCTGATGACAATGAAGGCTCAGGGTTATATAATTGTGCAAATGGTCTCACAGCTGGCGGTCAATAGCTTTTAGGAGATGAAAACCCACAGCATGGCTGAACTTAGACCTCAGGCTGCTGTTCTGTTCCTCACACACTTTCCACCTGCTGCGCAAGACACTGACATGTACAGTGAAGGATTTTACTCATTTTTAAGTCTGTTCTTTTTTACTGCCTAACAGACCTGCTAGATTAAAAACACCCACGATGGATGACATAAACAGAATGAGGGTTGGTTTGAACCCGTCCTAAGCAGAATGGTCACATGTCTGTTGGGCCGTTGACCGAAGGCCCTTAATGCCCAAAAATGCACCAGGGGTGCCGGATAAATGGCTGACCCCAAGCTTCAATCTCACCCGAAAATATGACTCAAAAGAGAGACATACATCCACATACGATACTCATGCCATGCTTGTGAAAAGTGGATTATGGGAAAATTCCAATAGACTGAGTAAGAACAGAACAAGCTGGGGAGCAGGACGGGATTTGCCATAACTACAGAGACTGTGGGTAACTAAATCCTTGCTCTTGAGTCCTACTGTACATGAATATCCAGAACCGTACCAGCAATGAAGTCTCTAGCACAGGGATTCCCTAAAGAGTGTAAATCTAAGGACCGCTAGAGGCAAAACACATCTACCATTGGTCTGAGAGGTGGGAAAAGTAGTATCGGAGCAGACTGAAACTGCATTTCCGGCCTTGAGCTTTATTAGAAGTTGATGAAGTATCTCAGACCTGCGCTTCTCGGAGTCTAGGGATGCACCGTTACTGTTATTGGGTATCAGGCCAATACTGCGCTCATATGCTCACACTCGTAAATGCTGTCCGATACCAAGAACCGATAAAACTTAATTGTAACATTACATGAAAACTCAGCCGCGGCATTTATTTTTTTTTTTGCTGTCCAATCAGATTTTGACATCTGGCGAGAGATTTGTCATCCGGAAACATTTGGTTCAGATAAATACAGAGAGCACTGGCACTGGTAAGTTTGTGAGTATAAGCGGAGGATGTCAGCAGTTCGGACATATTTTAAGATAAGGGAGTAAAGCGGACTGTAAACTCTGTTCTGCTGAAGTGTCAAAAGGAGGAAGGGACAGCACATCATTTAACACAAGCAATTTGATCAAACATCTAAAGACGCGCCGCAGTGCACAGTACAAGGAGTTTGCTAACGCTATCATAGAAAGACGGCGACAACAAATTTTTGCGCAAATTCTAAAGCGAGATAAAATGAAACTGAAGCGTTACTTGTTATATCTAACATTGAATAACTAAGTAAGTTATTTAATTTTAGATATAATTAATGCGTCAGGTTCCGTCAACAATACAGGTACACCTGGGTGCACGCTTTCTTCGTTCCTATAAAAAAAGAACGCTACCAAATTCTTGCAATTCTGTTACGTGTAGGGGCACACTTACGGCGTCATGGTTTTACAGTCAGGGTTTTGTTCCTTGAAATTCAATTTCAAGTAAGGTAAATAAGCCTACAGCTTATTAAACACTGGTATCAGATCGGTACTCGGTATCAGCCAATACTCTAAGTACGGATATCAGTACTGGGACAGAAAAAGTGGGATCGGTGCATCCCTATCGGAGACAAAAGGCGATTACATCAGATTACACCTTAAGAGCCAACCCGGGTTGAGAAACCCACTCAAAAACAGTAGCTCACAATAAGGTAATACATATAGAACTGACAGAGCCTGACGTTCACTGTATGTAGAGCATTCAGGAAACATGAGAACAGTAAGAACACGCTGCTTCATAAATGTGATGTGCAGCGCAGTCCATGATGCAGTCATCTCCATTAGCGTCATAAATGCAGAACAAGAGCCATCTCAACCAATCACGATAAACGATTTAGGTAAGAACCAGCACTCATCCCAATGAGGGCAGGGGGGCTTGTGCACAGGGGATTAAAGGGCAGGTGGCAGGTGCAGACACACGGGCAATTTTCACAGTGCCTATCACATCACGTGCTGCCCCATCCCCAACCAGAGAATACACTACCAAGCATTGGGCCACGCTATACACAACACATGCTGCCTCAGCTGAGCCAGGGATATGCTGCTGCATCTTCAGGATTGTCACATGCATAGTATGGGGATCATCCATGCACAGGCATGATATGCACAGCAAAGATTCAGCTGACAATCAACGACACTCTCACATTTCATTTTATCACTGTTTTACAATTTATTGTGAGACTTTTATTGTTGATATATTTTTTTATTGCGGTTTAATTCTGGATCTAAAAATGTGGTAAATATTATGTTTGCTTGATTTCAATCACCCGTTGACTAATCCTAACTTGGACTGATTGAATGTTAAACAGTGACCTAGTACAGGAAACGATAATCAAAAAGACTAAAAGGTAATGAGGAGTTCAGTTTGGAGGGTTAATGGCCTTGACTGACCGACAGTCCTGCCCCAAACCACAAAGGGGCTGCCTGGGGAACCTGTAATGACCCTACATTTGATTTGTTTCTCCAACAGATCAGATGATAAAGCAGTATGAGAACCGGAAAAGGATCTCAGAACAAGCCAGTTTGTGCAGCCCTTCGCTACACTATCAGATAGTGGACCCACCATAACGGATAAGTCTATTTTTAAATGCTTTGACTTTGACTGCATCCCAGTAACTGAACACCGGTGGCCATGAAGACTCCTTTAATTAAACTCTATCTTCAGTTTATTCAGCAGTCTGCAAACTTATCTGAAGCTTCTGAAGCTTAACCCTTAATTCTATTTTCAAGTGTTTAAAATCTCCTTAGTATACTTTGTAAGCATGAGGTCAACTGGTTACTTTTCTCTGAACGGTGTGTGAGTGTGAGGCCCTGTGCTGGGTTCGTGACCCATCCTGAGTTTATTCCCTGCCTTGTGCCCGTAGTCTACGGGATAGGCTCCGGACCCTGCGACCATAAATAGGACAAACAGGTATGACAAAATGGATGGATGCGTGGATGGATGGAATGAAGGATGTTACTTCTCTCTATTGCCAGGACAGAAGATATTTTTTTCATGTGGCACCAGCTGTTTTGGACAAAACGAAATCTTTACTCAACTCGGCTTCACTGTAGCCTGCAATTTCTGGAGTCAATGGCCAAGCAGTGATAGAAACACTCTATAAATAAAGGACTTAAACTCATGACTTTCCAGCCAGGAGCGCAGATTCCTGAGCTGCTGACCTAGACATGCACCACCCAGGAAAATCAACTGTTAGGGTAACATCTTGTGCATAATTCACAATCAAAACAATATTATACCCCTAAAAACACTTCACAACATGGCACCAATATGACATTGCCAAGCCTTAACATTACAGGCCTACATCAAATAAAGAAACCAGAGGGTTATCAGGAACAATGAAGAATAATACTGAAACACCCCCGTCACCATATAAGGGGGTCCTGCTTAGAGACACTGTGGATTTAGTTTGATTTAATGCAAGGTTCTAATGTGAAAGCAGGAAATTAAAATAACCCACGAAATGAAAGGAGCCGTCTAACAGCAGAGGCTGAAAGCTGAGCACCTTCAATTGCATATAATACCTAATTAGAAGCAAAACTACCACAGGGTAGGAAAAGGATAATAAATCATCACGGCATGAAGTACTACAGCTGAGCCATTGATGCAACTGGTGCCATGTTACTAACGGTACATTCAACACCAATGTCTACTCTGAAACCTACATTATAGTTAAAAATCAAAGGACACTGATTGTTTCTCAGCGCCTGTCCATTAGTTTCATTTTTCTAAGGTAATTAAGTTCCTTTTGGTACAAAACAATGGTTACCAAAGGCACTTACAAAATATTATTTAAATCTCGTAATCGTGGTGGTAAACTGATACAGAAACTAATATATATCTATAGAACAACAGTAATAATAACCATCTAGTTCGTCCCGAGGGATCAGGACAGCGCTCCCAATTGAGTAGGCAAGTGACCACATTTCCCGTCAGTTTCAATATTAAAATCAGCCCTCTCCGTAAAGCCCACTTCAGTTGAAATGGAACGACTTTCTTCGACATATTACAAAGCGTGATGCTCCCTTGCCGCAGAGTCCTTATCCCGGCACTGGCGCCGACTAATAAACCGGTAACTTTACGCTCGAGGCTCGTTCGCCTGCAGTGCATGAGCATCGCAGGCAGTTTTAAACTGCAGATATTTCTTTTTAAAAATGTGACATTCCTGTGACATTCAACGCACAGCTACCCACCTTCCCCACACCTGTGGCTGTCCTCACTATATATTCACCGAACGCCATTCATCCCCTTAAAAAAAAAATTTACTGGATAATTCTGGTACTTTTAACGCCCCATTAAAACCGGTCGAGTTGATCGCACATACAGTTGACACAGCTGCTTTATAATTCGTAATTTATTTGTAATAATACTGCTGAAATCACAGCAGAGCAGATATTTTATTATGTTCTCAATGCAAGCCTCAGCCTTCATCGTGACAATATGTTGCATAATTTGTCCAGGACCGGCCTGTTGCTAATGAGCAGCTGCTTCTTATAATTTACCCAAACCCAAGCAACATCCTGCACTTTCCGTTATCGATCTTCCCTAATGTGTGGCACGAAAAAATGCATTTGCGTGTAAACCGCACCCCCACCTCAACAATTGACAATTTAGGAACACAGACATCGCGCACTCTTTAAAAATATGTCTATTTTAAAACCCAGAATTCAAAGGGGTCTGAACTGGAATTGTTTTTTTTTAAAAAAAAGACTGATAAAGGAAAACTCACCCCGATGCCCCAGTGTGGATCGGCACTGTAAAATCCCAGAAAGCTACGCTCCACTGTTCGCTTTACCTTCCAGATCCGCACGACATCCCAATAAATCCTAGGTAAGACAACAGTTAAGGTGTCATCCTCCCGATGCCGAGGCGCGCACACGCCGAGATCAGTGCACGGCCAGGCGGCCGGAGCGCTCGAGACCCGCCCCTCCCGCCAAGCGCTCGCTGCCCGCGGAGGAGGATCACATAGGAGGAGGGTACTCTAATCATCCTGTTCCGCTCAGTGCATCTGCCTTCTCCGCGGCTCCTCCGTGACCCCCGGTAGGCATCGCTAAGGGACTACATCACTACTATTAAATAACTGCTAAATGGATATTTACATTTGGCCCACCGTCAAACAGCCGACACCCGAAATGAAATCCCATTAATAGGGTACAACATATTCAACAGGGATAGTCAAACTATGCGCCTAACAATCGTTAATTTGTTGATTTTCGAATGCAGTCATTACATTTTATTTAACATTAGCAGCAAGTGCACTTATTACATGCAGGCAATCAATTTTATGGATTTTCATAATAAGACTTCGGTATCTTAAAAGCATTCATGTAGATTAGGAAGAGCAACTCACGGTTTTAAATTGCTGAAGGTAATTCAGCACTTCCTAAAAAGTGACTCATTCATAATTCCGTGGTTCGGCATTCATCACAGAGCAGAATTCCAGGTGGTACAAACGTTGGTGCACTCAGGAAGCCAAGGCAAAGCCTATAGACATTCTGGACACATATAATAAGGATTTGTATGGATTTAGTGACCATATTGGTTAATGATCAGTCTGCACCTGCATTCAACACACAGATAATGCGATGAAATATTGGATAATATGGAATAAAATGCGCATGTTAATATAAAGCCCAGAGAGTTTTTCCTTTATCTTCTCAGAAATGTTTTCACCTCCATTGTGACAAATCATTAAAGAACCAAACCTGTTTAATCTGGTAATATTTGAAAGCACAGAGCTTAACTAAAGCTGTATGACAGGTCTGATGTAAGAGTTTAACAATAGTAATTAGCTTCGCTAAAGTATTGGGAGACTGTTGGGTATAGAAGGGTGCACAGATAAACTCTTAGTCTACTGGTCATGGTCAGACAGGTCAGTGGTGTAGGAACCTGGGGGACAGGGGAATGTGTACCCCCAGTATTTATTTTGGCTTGGGGGGGGGGGGGGGGGGGGGGGGGGGGGGGGGGGGGGGGGGGGGGGGGGGGGGGG
>JAODJX010000037.1:10381741-10402853 GCA_026776945.1 Isichthys henryi
CCCCCCCCCCCCCCCCCCCCCCCCCCCCCCCCCCCCCCCCCCCCCCCCCCCCCCCCCCCCCCCCCCCCCCAATCAGCTCAGTGCACAAAATGGCTCCAAGCAGGTAGAGCTAATCTGTAACCTTTCTATTGGAAGCACTCAACTCATCACTCATTGAAATCGACACGTGTGGTTAATCTTTATTGAAAAAGCAGGAGTGGGATATGAAATTGATCTTTTATGGTTTATGGAAGTCCAATAAAAGTAATCAAACTATGCTTGTTATCTGGGGGCTGCTTGTTTCGGTTTAGGGCTAAACCAAGAACCTGACTGTTTAAAACCAGCACTTCTGCTTTTCTGCAGCCCCAGCTGACTACATTTCCCATAAATCCACATGGCACAGAGTCTGCAATTTCTAGCTACCTGTTGCACTCAGTATGAAGGTATTTTGAGGAAACGCGGGTGGGGGTTGTTTGCTGCTGTGTCAGCAGGCCAAGCTTTCCAGGCGCTCCTGCTGCAGGGGGGAGTAAACAGCACCATCCTGTAACCGCTGTGCTGTGCAGTACATTTTAATATATCGTCTCTGTGCATCGGCGGAAATAAGCTCCATAGGAAGTTAGCATGCAGAGCGAACACAAAACGTGTCAGGTGCACTGGGGGCCTTGTCCAGCGATGTCATGTGGTAACAAGAACCATCACGAATAACCAAGCACAGTCTCAGCAACCACAAGAACCCATTTTGATCTCAAGTGTTCTAAAAACGTTATTTTAAAAAGCAGCAGTATGTCATGTTATGTTACAGTGAATAAAATGTAGGGATCAACACACATTTTCTTTGCTGTACATTTAGAAAGAAAACATTAATGAGTCAGTATGATGTCACAGTCGGCAATTTGTTCTGTATCACTGTTTCCCTGGCAACAGCCTACAAAGGCCATTTTGAAGTTGTGGACATTTCATATGTTCTATGCACAGGTTTGTGGGCCTATTAAAACTATGTTTATAACCAAGCATGTCTTACTCCTTCTACTGTACTGAAACGACATTAAAATACATTAAGAGTAAGGTTTCATTTTTCACTTTGATAAATCCAGTGTTGGGCAGTTCAGGTGCCGAATCTACAAATCCAGACCAAGATTTTGTTTCTACCGAGCAGGTGATTGTTACTCTTTATGCTCAACTGGTTGGTAGAAACAAAATATTGGTCTGGATTTGTAGTTTCTGGACCCGAAATGTCTGACACTGGATATATCATAACCTCTTGAGATGGGGAGTGTCAGGTGTCCGTGATTTTCGGTGAGTCCTCTCTTCACCCGCCCCGGTTCCTCATAGCAGATTAAATCACCTGCTGTGCTTTGCTTTCAGTCACCTGGCCGGAAATCCCTATAAGTCTGAAGTGTGTAACAACCTGCTGTCATTTTTGTACACACTCCCCAAATACCATGCTTGTTTTCTTCCTGTCCCCACAGAAGGAGTGCCTTTATTTTTGGTGTTATTTTTTCGGTGATGTGTCAGTTCTGCCATACCTCATTCCTGTTTCCATGAAAAGGGAAACACCGTCAGTCACTAATCCATTCTCTGCTCATGTATTCGGTTTGCTCTTCTGTCCCAGATACTCCCACAGATTCCAAATAAGGTGGCTTCCTCCCATCATGCAACTGTGCTTACAGGTACCACATTAGTGCACTGATTGTCACATCATTTATTTTAATACATTAACACCCTTCTTGTCAATCATTTACTTAGTTTATTTTGAATCGGATTTTATTAAATCTTTGAACAAGCTATTCTGTATTCTGTAGTGATGGTAATCTGATTTTATCAGTTTTTATTTGATAATTATTAAATTCTGCTCAATATTTCATTAAATTCATTGGATCACTTGTTGGACTATGCATGTGTCCGTAAGTAAGTATTATGTTTGTTACTTTTGAAATATCTTTATTTTGTGGGCAAGGACACAATGTGTTAATTACTTATATTTCACACTTAGAGTGAGGGGCAAACTACACAATTAAATAACTGTAATAAACTTCATAAACTTTGACCAGACTCCAAATTGTGACCTCTGAGCTGTTCCACTTGCTGCCTATAGATGGCACCTTGTTATCTGAGCATCGGAATCTGCAAATAAAGGTTATGGCTGATTTCACACACGTAAAATTCAAATCATATATGACACACATATTTATTAAATGCAAATGTAATGTTTTGGCACTGATAAAACACTGGTTTCATTTCACAGTCCATCATGTCTTCCACTTGCGGTAAAGGTTATTAGTAAAAACGTTAACTTCTCATGCATTTCTCATTGTATTCAGTATTGCTTTCTTTCATTAACTGACTGTGTAACTCAATCTCAAAAACAGCACCATCATTTCTCAAACCGAGTTTCCACAAATTAGATATGTTTAATTAATATGTTGGATGACACATTTATTCAGTTACACAGGCTACATTCTCTTGCCTCTTTCATCAATCCATTTTCCAGTTACTTATCCAGATGAAGTAGGGGGCGTCTTGGATGGGTTGCCAGTTTGTTTTTTTGTTTTTTTACAAACCTAGACATTAAAAACAACAATGAATCTGCTGTAACTATCTACAACACAGGAACTGCAGAACACTGGTGTGTTTTCAAATCCCTTTAGAAGGAGGGGGTTCTGCTTTGCATGCCTCACTGCATTCTTATGTGACATAATTATTTGTGCTGCAAACAGGCATAATTTCCCTTCATTCACTGGCATTTTCACCATTCTTACGGTCCAGTAATTGGTGAATATTTGCCCAACCAGCACGAAAAAGCAGGTGCTGCATATATAACCCAAACAGACAGAATCAATTGCTTTTTCCAGCATTATTTTAGAGAAGTTTTTCCTTTAAATCAGAGCTAGGTAAGATTTTAACAGCTCTGAGCTATTAATTAAGTTCTCCCCAAACGAGCTCAATGGACCGAATGGCCTCCTCTTTTTTGTGAATTTGTTATGTTCTTAAGTTTGAGTCAAGCCCAGAAAATGTAACCTCTAATTGTGTTAAACCAGGTTGTAGGCAATCATATCCAGAAATGGCCGTTGGGTATGCAGGTTTTTAGTGCAACTCCCTAATTACATTACTAATTATAGGACTGATTGGCTGAAGAGTCCTCACACCTGGGTTTGAACAGCTAACCTAAAGGTTACCCCCTCAAAAAAATAAGATTGCCCATCCCTACCTTAAACTGACACACTGTCTGAAAAAATGGACCAATTTGTACATTTGAGGGTACAATTACTTGTCACTGGGGCTGTACCCTCAAGGGTCTGCTAATTGTACCGTAGCCGTATGTCAGTGTACCTCTTAGTCTAATTTCAGGTACAGAAATGGACTCCGAGGGGGCATATTTCTTCATGTTTCTTGTACATTGGGGAACAAAACTCAACCAAGGTCGTACCCGTCTTTCTGACAGAATACTCCCATGCCAATATACCCAGTCATGCATCTGCTTCATTGATCCAAAGAGCAATAGATGAATTACACCATATGTGTATTTAACCATTATACAGCTGACATTGTCAGTGGGGAGTAGATCGGCTGGATGGGACCCTGACCCAAACCTCGTAGAAACTTTGGCAACCTGACGTGAGGTGTGAACATGATGGATTAGATATCAAAGGGCTCCTTCACATCACGCTGTGGGCGTTCCAAAACTTTTTTGTTCATCCAAAACCTTCCTGAGCTTCTAAAGGAACATTTGACGCTTGTTGGGCCGGCACTATAAAATCCATGAGCATACATTGCTTGTCAGTTTTGGTGTCCAACTGCAAGCTGATTGGGAAAATGTTTCATTATCAGGTGAATTTGTTACCATGAATGGAGTTCAAACTGATTGTGATGTTTTTAGCTTTAAAAGCCAACGTGTCTCGTAAAAGTGAATCGGATTGGGAAACAAAGATGGGAATTGTGCATTTGATCAGTGAAGACCAATTGGCAGTGTACAGCATGTCGTCAAGATACAATCGCTTAGACGGTAAACAGGAAAAAGTTCAGTTCAAACAGGAAGAAAATCAGTCAACATATTTTCCTCTAAGAGACAGTTGATAACCATATAAAGAGCCTCTAAAGATTGACCACAAACTCTGTAGTGTAAACACAGGCTGTTGCAGAATCTGGGACGTGGGCATAGAAATGTCTCAGTGTCCGTGGAGAAGGAATTATCAACCTGAGCTGCCTTTGACTCCAGCTTCTTACTGACAGTATCGTTCTGATGGGTGTACTTGAAACAGTGAACTGCACTTCCTATAGTAATCACTTCACGGTAAAAAATAAAATGCATTGTAAACAAGTTGTCTCACACTCTTTTACATAAACACGATTATAAATTGCAGAATGGTCATGGTTTGTTAGAACACAAACTTTTTTGTTCAGCGATGGTAAAGGATGTTGACCAATTAGACAGCCTTGTAGGACTGTCTATTTTGGTATTTCCACAGAAGTGAAAAGATGAAACGTAATTTAAAAAACACACACACAAACCCTGTAATCATCGCTGTCTTGCGAGTCACTGATGAAAACCCATGAGTGATGAAATTTGTCACACTGAGGTCAGTGTATTCTCCGCAAAACTGGCGAAAATATATGTAAGAATATTATCAAAGCAACACTGCAAATCTAAGAAGGCATTCAAGCTAACTGGCTTAATAAATTGTTTTTTAGGCAATATCTCTGATCAGCTATAAGTTTGAGAAACGTCCTGAGTGTTTGAGTTGTGGAGTCTTTTATCTGCTAAAAGCTTTTAACGTTAAAAGGTTTGCGGGGAGAAAAAGTCTGATGTTTATTCTGTGCTTTCATCTCCATCTCCTACTACACTCTTCCACAAACAAGATCCTCGCATTATAGTGTTTTTCTCTTGCAGATTTCAGCCAAATCGCACAGCACACAGTGATAAATGTACAATCGTTTAAAAAAAAAATTATAAAACATGGGGTGCAGTAAAATCCAAGAAATGTTTTTGTCTACAAGTCATTAAACAAGCTGTAGCCCAAAATCAAGTAATCATTTCACTCATAAGAGGTAGTAAGACTATGATGGATTCAGTGTTGTATCTACTTTGAGTCACATGACAGAGTAAGCTGGGCTTTTATATAAACAGAGATAAACAGAAAACAGGTAGAACTATTCTTCAGTTATTCCAAACGGGGGTCAAAAGGACAATAAACTCTATTCACCTTGTGGACAATGAGAGTGACATCTAATCAAACGGAAAACTGAAAGCTTCCTTTTAAAAGTGCCCCCAGGACAAGTTCCCCTGCAATGCATGAGCACTGTGGGACCCCTGCTAAAGCCACAGTGTTAGAACTAAAGGCTGAGTGTATTTAACCTAAAACTGACTTTTAAGAAAGATGGGCTTTTCTTACTGGAAGAGGATACATTTTGGGTTTGCGTCTGCAGTCACATCGGTGCTGCAGTAGTTCCCAAGCTGTGGGAGCAGTGAAGGCTACTCTGAAGCCTCGATTTACTTGATGAGTAATCTGTTACAGCTGCTGTTCCTCTCGGCTTGAGCAGATGCGATATGTCGAAGTCAGAGAACAAAAATGACACGTACCGTGCCGGCAGATCGGAGCTTCGCATCGAACTGAAGCATTTCCTTTAGAAAAATCTGTGTCACCACAATAAAGCTGACACCGACGGAACTTGGGAAGCAACACGTAGGACATTATGTGATTTATTTTATTTAAAGTAACGTTCTTGCAGATTCGAAGTATTTCCGTCAGAGTTTAAGCAGGACAGCTGTTTCCTGCTGAACTTGTGTCTGTTCAGCCGCACCACCTGCCACCCAAAAGTCCCACACGTACCACAAGCCAGGCTGAAGCTGGAAGTTGTTAACCTCTTACTGTAGTAATCACAGCTCTGCACCTTGAGGCCTGAACGCACACGGTCCAATAACGAGATTCTTCGGCTGGAGTTTAACAATTATTATCTTTTCCCAAGCTATCTGACAACTTACTCCTCTAGTTTTCCTCAGTTATGAAGGCACCGAATGGAAAGGAATAGTTTCGGCAGTTGCCGAGGTAACCGTAAGCATGACAACACCCTTTATTGAACTCTAAGGTGAAAAATCTAACCAGTAGCTGCCTGATTGCCTTCAGAGCGACGGTTGCTAGGGGATTATCCAGCGTGGTCGCACCAGTAAACACAGACGTAGGTATCATTCAAGAACTGATGGCATTACATGCAGGAAGACTGTTGTATGTGGCATGGAGCCTGGTTAAGAGTAACTAGATTTCCTTATGTCACTGTTGTTTTTCTTTGCTAAATCAATGACATCTTGCTCCTACATGGGCCAAATGTTAACTTGAAAGCGGCGGTATTTTCCAGAAAGTAAGAAACAAGTGTGGCTGGGTCAGAAAGAGAAATTGGATTGAGATCATAAATCAGCTCCTGCATTTCATTGCAGTTTTCAAATATTGTGAATCTACAGTACTTGAGAACTTTTAAGTATGTTTTGCTGTTGCAGGCTGAGCCCACAGACACACGTATAGCCAAGTCTCTATGTATTGTTTCATTAAACTGTAGGGGCATGTTAGGTCCGATGAAGAGCAGAACGCCCTCACTCATCAGATAATCACTTGTCTAATGGAATTTAAATGCAGGAATAGAGCGACACACCAGGAAATGCCGGTCTGAAGAGCTGTGCTTTCACGGTATTGCTCAGTGTCTTTGGAAACCAGCTGTTTTTGCGCTAACATCCTTAGAACAATTTTCAAATGCAATAAAGAAGCTGAGTATCACAAATAAAATCACCCACCAACAAAAGAGGCCATAAGATTCTGGAATTATGAACTGACCTTATTTTACGACACAGGAAATACTGCTCAGTTGATGTTAAAAGACTGATCTTTTGTGTTCATAATAAAATGTGTTTTCAGCTCTGTGGAGTAACTGAGATTACAGAAAACACCTGAATGCGTTGATCTAAAGAAAGAGCCTCCTGTTTGGACATGTTGCATGCCATTTATTCAGGCATGAGAGGGCTGTGGGTGGGATTCCAGTTCTACCCAATGCCCCATCACTAAATGCAATTTAGAGATGCCAATTTAGCTAACGACATGTTTGCCAAGAGCAAGAAGAAACCTACAGAAACACAGAGAAAACATGCAAGTTCCACATACACAGAGATTAGAACCTTTAACCGTGTATGAGTGCAACTTCTAAGACAGCCATAGAGCCACGGTACCATCCATTCGTCTTCCAAAGACCCTAAGCAGGCTCATGGATGCACAATGGTGAGGTATAACCTACTTGGGATGCAAGTCTGTCACAGGACACATAAAAGCATATTTGCACACTATAGAAAATTAGAATTGTCGATTAACCTAACAGCATTTATTTAGACTGACAGGGGCTTCACACAATAGAGGGAGGATTCAGCCCCAAACAGAGTTGCGTGGTGATAACTTTGCCATTGTGCCAGTCTCCTATCTGTTTCTGTGTAACTCACTCCTTTATTAAATGAATTTATAAGAAAACAAAAAAGCTTGTGAAATGAAGCGATCTTTTCTAAAACTTTAAGTTGTCATCAGATTTCTAAAAACATAGAATAATGGAAAATTCTCAAACTATATTTTGCCACGTTGTCTGAAATCTTACAAAACACATAATAGAAAATGATACCATGTACATTCGTTTAAATGAAAACGTAGACGAGTTAAAAGGATGGTGTCAACAACAGTACCCTTTGTGCTATGTTTGAAAGAAGAAAAAATGTTAAAAAGGACAAAGGCTTTTCAGGACTCCAAAGAAGTGTTTTTTTACTCATATCTCATTAACTTTAATAACAAAGTAAACGATATGCAGAAAGTGCAGTTATTTTAGGCACCAAGAGTGTTTACCTGCCGCTGAAATAAGCTTTGTGTGAGCAGACCGTATGATTGTAGAAATGCTAAACAGAACAGAATGTACTTACACCCAGTCTGCTATTCTGGGGCTCAGTTCCGCAGCCGCTCGCCCTTCAGCATTTGGCAGTTGTGTAACTGACATATTCCCTTGATTTTTATTTATATCTTTTGTTTGCAAAACACTAAATAGTAAACATTCAAGGTTAGATTGCCTTTTACTTTATATGTACAGTATATACAGATCCATCAATTTATCTTCTAACTGTTTGTCCTGGTCAGGGTGGGGGGAGAAGATATGTAGTATATATAATATATATAGCATATACTCTAATTCCAACATGACGACCTTAACCCCTAACCAGCCCTAACCTTCACCATAAGTAACCAAAGAAAATACAAGACTTTTGATATTTTTGTGTTTTTGACTGCATTGATAGATCTTTGTGGGGACTTGAAAAATTGTCCCCGCAACATCAAAACAACAGGTTTGTATTATATTGTGGGAGAATTTGGTCCCCATAACGTAATAAAAAGCCTAATCCACAGACAGACAGACAGACAGACACACACAGAGTCCATATATTCATACCCTCACAAAGACTCTTCATTCATTTCTTTGGGTTTAACTCTGGTTGCCACAATGTAATAATTACAAAAACAAGCAGAGAGCAGGGATGAGATTCAAACCCACATCCAGGGAGAGGTAGATGGTGACAGGGCTACACACTGTGTCACGCTTCCCCCCGGGAAACAAGCCTCTTACTCAAAAAAAAAAAAATCCATTTTATGCACCAATACTACAGCAAACACCAGCCCTGTATGAATCAGCAGGCCAGAAATGTCAACACCCTGCAATTCCTTTAAAAAAAGCTGGCAGTGGCAGATATGACTCCCCTGAAGCCATCTCCACAGCCACACCCCTCAGACTGATTCATGGGCCAACACGCCTCAGACTTTCTTCCTGCTATGTGAATGGACACGGGGCTTTGATCTTCGCCAGTCCCATTCAGCAGCCCCGTGCACTACTGCTTTGATTGGGTGATATTTTTGAAATGTAGGTCCCCAGGCCACATGGGAGATACCACTAAATTTGGTCCAGGAGAATCTGTAGCTGATCTCAAGGACATCAGAGATTCCAAATAGGTCTACTAGAAGGTATAATACCTATTAATGCCAGTCACATGTTATTTGGGCATTTGGAAGGTGTCACTCGGGATGAAACCGAAGATGTTAATCATTCTGCGCTTACTCCAATCTGTCGGAATTATTGCTTCCTGGTAAGTTGTCCCGATTTTCTAAAATTTTATTATGTTGGTCATGTAACTTCCTCGCGTCAAATTATGCTTTAATTCACGGCTGAGCTACCGTGAGAGACCGCGATCTCTTGGATCCATGGGGAGTTTTTTTTATTCAGAACATTTTCAAAAAAAAAAACATCCCCGTCTCAAGACGATGGTCCTCTTCAGTGAGGCGATTAACTGTCAGATGCCCGAAGCTGAGAGCTGATTGCAGACATGTGGTACAGACAGTCCACAACCAATTTATGGAACTTAAAAACCTTTTATATAAATATACAGATATACACAATAAATATGCAGAAATATACAGAAGATCTATATACTGTAATGTATTAAAGAGCACATAATCGTCAAACATTTTGTATGCTGTAAAATCTGACAACTGACAATTTATATTCTGTTTATTTGCTTGCGGTTTATACAAACCTGAGTGAATCGTGCACTTAATTAACTCAGAGTGCATGCTATACTGGTGGTTCATGTGCAAAGTCTGTAGATGCTTAAACGTAGTACATAACTCACAGTTTGTGTCATTGTGGTGAGCAGTCCTCTCCTTACGCTGAGCTCAGAAAGTTGCACAGTTAGAGTGGGGTTGCAGTGATAAGCGCGTTCGGCTCTCTGTGCCCCTCTGTCATCCTTGTTTGGCTCTGTGTAGAGGCACTGGAAGTAGATTGCCCCATGTATACAACATTCCCTATTCAAGTTTCCATCCTCGTATTAGTTTGACTGGAGCGCCAGTGCACCTAAAATGAAAAACAGGCTCTTTCACAATGAGGCGCCCCGCACCGTCCCGACACACAGGGAGACTTGAGACGGTGACCTACTTGCAGTTCTCGGTGAAATGAACTACATTACGCTGCGTAACAGTTCAAGGTCTGACCCCGTCCAGCTCGGAGCTTCTGAAGGGAAGAAATTCCTCCCCGTTACACAGCTGATATGCCACTATCAGCTCATAGCTGAGTGGGAGAAAGCAGATACTGCCTGGTGGCTGGTGTGACAGAGTCGGTAATCATGAGAGGAAGTGGAACCCCATCTGAATGAAAAGACACATACAGGTCTGGAAGACGACTTAAAAAATGACTCAGTTTTGAGCCCACGTAGCCTTCAAGGCTGTAAAATTCAGTAGGCCTACCTTTTAATGAGGAGGTGGGAAATTTTTGCCAAAACTTTAATCTAATTTAATTTAATATTAATATTTTTCTTTAACTTCTAAGTAGCATCTAGAGTTTGGAATAGCCACCTATGAGAAATTATATATATATATATTTTTTTATATATAATAATATGCTATACTATATATACTATACTATAATATAATATACTATTATATATAATAATATATATAGTAAAAGTTTCTTTGAATTTTGTGTGATTGTAGGCTATTAATTGTTCAGGCTGCAATACATCAATAAATTTAATTTTACACTTGCCACATGCACAGGCAGTTGCCTGAACAATGAGGTATTTCTTTCAAATACAGACTGATGCACACTGGAATCCAAACAAACAAAAGGGACCTTATACTATTTCTGGACTTTGTACTCCTGTTCCGTTTAGGACTCGAGTTTTCCATCTCTGAGATTTGGCGGGAGTATCTAGATGAGACTGAGGTCTTTCCCACGACATTCCCATGCTTTCCCCTGTGCCCGCGCAGCCGCGAGGAGCGCTGCCTGCCACGGAATGCGCTCGGGAGCGCGCTTCCCCTTGCGCGTTCCAGAAGCGGGCCGCTGGTTGGAGCGCGCTGGATTGTCGCGGGCACGTACAGAAGGAGGGGGGACCGGTCTGTGTGTTTGTAGAGAGCAAAGGAGGAGTGAAGGGAAAGGAAAGGAAAGGAAACGTTGGAAAAGGGGGAATGATGGCGCTGACAAGTTTGGGAGTGTGATTCGAGGGAAGAGCACTTAACCGGCGCTCCAAGACGCAAAACCAGGCGGTTGGAGGTGAAGCGCTTAAAATGTTTTCAATATCTACAACTGTTTCCTGTTGTTTTCTTTACTTGTGGCTTAATTAACTTATCCAGAAGTAAATGCCCGATGCGCTAAAGAGACTTATTTGAAACAAAAGATCTTTTAAAATGATGGTTCTGTTTTCAGCTTAGGGATCGTTGCGGACACCGATTGTGTATGTGGATATTTTTCCTACAATTGTTTCGGGAAACGGACAGTATGTTTGCTGTCTGGATGTTCCTCTTATGACAATAGTCATCTCGCTAGCTCCATAGCTAACTAGTGCGGGACACCTAATTTCATTTAAGGCGTTTTCGGGAAATGTGCTTTGGTGGAAGGATTATATGGAGAGTATGAAGTTGTAATAGTAACTGCGAACGTAACTTTGATTTCCCATTGTAATGACCGCAATTGTTAAGAACGCGCTTATTTACTTAAGTGAATCGTATTCGGAAGTATGCGCTCAAAATGAACCACGATCCTGCAAATTGATTGGGCAGGAGAAATAAATAGAGTCTTTCTGTATACTGTTGATAATAAGCTGTCTTTGTGGTTGGTTTGGTACTTTCTTTTTAGATGCACGCAGTCTGTGTAATCTGAGGAAAGGCGCCGGGACTAGTTCATGGCAGAGCTGAAGTAAGAAAACGGACTGCGCATCAACTACAACGGAACGGGAAACCGAGTTTTGAATCCAGTTTTTTTTTGCCATCTCCCCAATCAGCCTGAACTTGTTCTTTCTTAGTTGTTCTTTTTCATCTCCGAAAATGATGAAGGCTGAGTGCAAAAACGACCGATCCCTGAGGAGCGCTTCCCCTCACAGAAACGCGTACAAATCGGACTTTCAAGCGATTAAATGTTCTTTTGACGGAACGAAACCCGACAGGGCTAACAAGTCCTATGCAAATGGCTCTAGCGAAACTCGCGAGGACGCCAGGGGGAGATCATTCGGAAACAGAGTCCATAAAATAAAGAACATATTCCTGCAGATGGATGGCCAGCAGCAGGAAACGCAAGAGGCAAAAGTGTCGTTAAAAAGTGACATGTCTCAGGTTTCTCCACCAAAGCTGCAGTTTGCAGGTAGCACACACAGGACGGGTCTGGGCAGTGTCACCAGCCCGGAGTCACTGGCTTCAGACAAAACCACCAAGGGGGAAGATGTCGAGATTGACAAAGTTGCTCTGGCTGAGAAGTTTTCTGTGACCAGGAAGCTGTTTGAGAGAGGCCTTAAAGACCCGCCACCCACAGAGAAATATTCCCCAAACAAGGTGGTGGGCTGGGCCACACTGGGCAGCATGTCTGATGAGGCAAAGAGTCCTAGGAGGTCTTTTGGCTCCATTGACGGCAATGTTGATGGCTATAAACTGGAGCAGAGCACCACGTCACCGAGCAAAAGTATGCTGGAGGAAAAGGATAGTGGGGAGGAAGCGAAGCAGGTGACGAGGTCACCCCTAAATGCGGGACCTATTTCCAGGAGGCTGGAGAACTTCATGGTGGACAGTGACAATGAGGAATCGAACCACAGGGTGACGGGCAGGGGACCAGATAGCCCCCTCAAGATGATAAATGCCTCCGAGCGCTCATTGTCTTCGGTCCCATCTAGCGAAGGGTCTCCTAAGAGAACCTCCCCCGGTGTTGGCAGTCCTCTTAGAAGCCCTCCTCTGATAAATGATGTTTTTTGTAAATCTGTTGCATCCCCTGTTGGGTTCATGACTTGTAGTCCACCAACATCCCCCACTGGAGCCAAGGCTTCTAGTCCACCAACAAAGGATCATAAACAGAGTCCCATATTTGACCATTCAGACCAAGCTGTGGATGGGCACGTCGTCCAGAGCCCTACTAGGCTAAAACCACCGGGACAGGCCTCTTTAGTGGATCCAGCTGGTCAGGGAACGGTCCGGGCAGAGCTAGTGGTTGTCCAGAACGAGTCATCCGAGAGCGATGAGATTGAAGATGATGTGTTTGAGGATCAAAAAGAAGAGCGGTCAAAGGAGCCAAGGGCAGACTCTTCGAAAGGGAGTCCGTGTGCGGCACCTGTAACACCCCCAACAACAGTGGAGATGAGCAGGGAGCTGACGGCTACGCAGGTGAGGCACGTGGCTCAGGAGAAGAAGGTTGGAGTCGGTGGCCAGCTACCGGGGTCAGGATGGGGAGCAGAGAGCCGGGTGCTGCCTGAATCACCTGGTCAAAAGGTGGACTGCAGGGAGCCGGGGGAGGCCAGGAAGGAGGAGATCGAGCCGGGGGAGCCGGCTGACCGCAGCTTAAAGGATGGAGGGTCACCCATCGTTTACGGGATCGAGAACGCGGCCTTTGTTGACGACCGGGACACGGACCAGGAGCACCATGAGGAGGACGAGCCCACAGAGGAGTACGAGGAGGTGCCAGGCCTGTCCGATGAGGAGGAGCAGTGTCCTCAGAGGAAGATCAGGTTCTCTACTGCACCAATTCGGGTATGTATTCGGGTATGTCATTCCAGGCTTGACGCAAGTCGATGTACACTCTAACAGAGATCTTTTGAAAAAAAAGATTATATCATGTTTCATGTTACAGCTGGAGTCCTTTACCTGCAGGTTTTATGCTCAGGGACGCTTTGTCAAACAAGTCTATATCGGCTGGATCTGGGTGGCTGTATTTTTGTTTTACTTTCTCGGCAGCACAGTTTGGGCCGGGAAGATCGGATGAGTTTGACAAATTGTTTACTGGACACGTGTTGGCATTTTGGCCGGTGAACATGACAGTGGTGTCGCCAAGATCTAGTACCAATATAACTATAAAAAAGTGACATTGCTTTTGTGCTCTACACTGGATCTGAGTGAGTCATAGATTGCCAAAATGTTCAAAGGAAGGACTTTTATTTCTGGAAGTATTATAGCCATCCCTGTCCTTAACCCAGTTTTCCTTCATACATGTCAAGAGTAGAACTAGGGCACAGCCTAGCCAACAACTGTATGACTCAATAGAGGAGTGCCACATTGTCAAATGAGAACGGCTTGCTGATGAGATGGATGTACCGGATTTACTCCTTAACTAACTGGTAGAAACTTAGATAAACTAGCTTTAATCATTCATTGAAAAGCATACCATAAAATATGTTTGAATGTAATTGACTTGCTGTTTGAATGCTGAAGTCAGTCAGTTCCAGGTGGACGAGAGGCTTGGCTTTACCTGTAAACAATAGCATTACTGAATCCATGATGTCACCTCCCCACCCCGACATCTTCAGAGAAATGCAAACATAGTGCTGGTTCTGTCATTGTATCTATTCAGTGGTAGGACAGTGACTGTAGAGAACAGGCCACATTTTTTTTTTGCCTCGCGCCTGTAGACCCGTCCATGTTTAATGAAAGCTGAGGCCACTCATGCAGACAGTCTGTCAATAGCGCAGGGCCGTCCGGTCCCATGGCCAGGGGTCCTGGGAGAGGTTGGTGTTCACTGCTCTGGGAGCAAGCTAAAGAACATTTGGAAGTTGCTTGTGGTGGAGCATATATGCTTCAGTCTGCCTCACTGGGTCCTCATCCAGAGCTAAACTGCAGAGTCTCTGCTCACAGTCTGTTGGACTCCCATTTCCTTCATTTGCAGATACATGGTGGACCTTGCAAGTTAAATTCAAATCAGTGGGTTAGATGTACTGCTTTTGTGTAGTGGTGCTTATTTACCAGCTTATCTGGAAGGTTGGTTAATCACTGGATGTGTTCATAAGGACACTTGTGCACTGGTGGTCTTAGATGTGGTGGCATCAGACCCTGTGTTTTGGTGACTTCCTCGGAATTTGGACCCTCACGTGCTTTTATTGTTTCAGGGTGAAGCAGAGGGAGAAAGCTGAGATAATGTCGGGACTTGATGTTGGTGTTTTTGTTTCTCTGTAACAACATCTAGATCTCCAATGTGGAAGCTCTTTTATTTTCTCACCGCCGTCTACGAAGGTGGGATGTAAATTCGTTTGAGTTCCTGTGAGAACCTGTTGCAGTCTTCTTTCATACCGGTGTCCTTCATAGTTTTAAATGGAGCAGTTTTGCTCATAAACCTGTGCTTCTACCGCACCCTAACTTCGGTGGTGTGGGGTTGATGTGTCGTTCTGTAACGCTGTGCCTGTGATCAGAATTTTATCAGTTCAAACCCCGTGGTTGGCAGAGTGATCCCACCATTGCGCCCTTGAGCAAGGCCCTTAACCCCAATTGCTCCAGAAACCGTCTGACCTTGCTTTCTCAAGTCTACGTCAACTTGAATAGAAGCATCTGCTAAATGACTAAATGAGTTCACATTCTCAACCGATCTGTTGCCCGTTTTTCCTTGTCTGCATATGTCTTCCCATTTTGTCAGCATCACTGCGACGCCTCATAGCTACAGACAGTTCTTGAAGGAGCTTCGACGTACTTGGTCTCCTCCTTGCCGTACCATCTCTCTCCTTTTTTCTGGCCTCTTCCGGAAGGTTCCTGCAGCTGACTGAAGGATAGTGTTATTTCAGGCTCCTCCCTGAGCAATAAAAGCAGGGACGAGGAGCAGTGTTTCAGTTAAGCTGTACGGGTTGCCCTAGTGGACTACTTCCTGAAGTAGGACCTGAGAGTGACCTCGTAGACCTCCCAGAAGTTGCGTGAGGGGTCATGCCTGGGTTGGGATGTGAGCAGCTGTATGCCTTGAATGGTCAGGGCTCAGAATAACCTCCCACAAGTGTCTAGTGTCCCACTGAAAATGACCATAATTCATTCATTTCATTGTCTTTTTTTCCTACAATCCACTGTATTCTAACCAATAGGAAGTAACTAAATATATTTGTTTTAAGCCCTGAAAGGCTCATGGTAAAGTGCTTGATGGAGGATCCTGGAGCAGTTTGGATCGGTACCGTCTGCGTGGTCCAGATCCCCCACCAGTCGAGCCGTCCCCTCCCCTCCCTGTCCCTCTCTAGCGCAGCCGTGTGGCCCAGCCAGGTCTCTCTCAGGGGTTGCTTCGCTGTGTCACGTGACACTTTCTGGCAGAACTAGGTCTCCCAGAAACCGAGGCTTTGGGAGGGGAGCCTTGCTGAAGAAGGGCCCTCTTTGTGCCGTTTGGGGACTGGGAGGGGGGCGATCGGCCCTCAATTTGGGTCTGGCCTCGTCACCTGCACAACGCGCCACCCTCGCTGGTGCAGGCATGGATGAATCCCGCCTTTTCAGATGGCAAAGATGCTAAGTCGTTAACTCTTACTACATGGCTGCTTTCGTAGGATGGAGCAGAGGCAAGTGCAGTCTGTCTTTCATCGATCCCACGTCGCTTTTTCTTTGTTTCACTTCCCTCTTTTCTGTGAGAGTATCACTTGTGTCTGGCTGCAGACACCCTCCAGGTGGTCTGGAAGTCCATCTCAATTACGATTTCTTCATTTAGCAGATGCCTTTGTCCAAAGAAAAATGTACAATTGAAAGCAGGGTTAGGCAAACAGTCCCGAAGCAGTTATGAGGTAAGCGCCTTGCCCGACGACGAAATTGCTGCCAACCCTGGTATTTGATCTAATGACCTTCTGATTATGGACGCAGCGTCCCGACCACCTGAGGTTCATACTGCCTCACCCCCGTCTCCTATAGCCGTGCGAGGTTCTCTGGTCATGTTTTCAACTGTGCCAGGGGTTGGTGGGTTAGACCAGAAAAACGTCCCGTGATCTTGCCTCTGCAGCAGGTTTTATCCAGGGGCAGGAAGCCGTTTAACCGTTAAGAAGCATGTTAAAGAGATCCTCCGGGAAAAAAGACAACTGCAGAACAAACTGAGTAGGTGTGTGAATCTGTCTCTTGAAATGTGTTAATTAAACTTTAATTCAACTGAATGTGTGTTTTTTTTTCCTGTCTGTTTAATCATACCATGAAAAAATGCACACACTCGATAAATTAATAATTGGTGAGCCCAGACTCTCGGTTTGTGTGTCCAAGGTCACTCTGGCCTAGTAGGCTGTTAGTAAATCTCGCCTATCGTACGAGTGTGGGCTTCTGGGGGGTGTTAATCATTACTGGTTCCTGCACCTGCCCCCCTCCCATCCTCCCTATGCCCGGGCATCTCTCAGTGGCCGTGAGCTTTCTGGGGCACCGTGCGTGTAAAGAAGGCACTGGTGGGATTTACTCAGAGTTTGCTCTTTGAGTGCCAATCTCAAATTAGGTAGCCATACTTTCCAAAAAAATAAAACGAACTCCACCCTGATTTCACACTCTGCTCTGTGTGGGTTATGTGTTACTATGCTTTTGTTCTCCCTTTTTTAAGGGGTTTTAATGTTATCAGTCTTCAGCATGGCACCCCCCGCCCTGCTCACTGCATGTCCCTTTCTCTGTGACCCTGTGCCCCTGCCCTGAATACTCCCGATGAAACCCGGATTTCTGTGTTTGTCTTGTGGCCCCTGGTCCTTGTTGTTGTTCGGCGCTGTGCTTTCCACTCTCCCGTCTTTTCCGGAGGCCGGTGGAATGTGTCAGGCCCAAATTCCACGCCCTCTGTAATCAGAGAACCGGTGCCAAGACCTGAGCCCCTCCCCGGCACCTGGGTAAACTTTGCTCCTCTGTTCTCCAGTGACCCCATTCAGAGTTTCTCCTCCTCTCTCAAACACATTGCTCTCTGCCTCCTTCCAAATTCATTTGTGTGGAATATTTTTGAAATATGGATTGTGAGATTAGTCCCCACCCCCGGGGTGCTGAGAGTGGAGAGTGGGGCCCCACACACCACTACAGGGGCGTGTCACTTCCTGGATGGGTGGTTTAGTCACCGCTTTGTGAAACCTGTCCAACCTGTAGCTCGATGCTGAGGGTATCTGCTTACGTCTTGTACATGCCTGCTCAGGGCTTCACTCCCCCACCATTAACGCGTGACTTTCCCACCCCTGCACCGGCATGTCTGATTCAGCCCCTGCTGGGGAAATGCCGTCAGTATTAATTTTCTAAAACAGAGTTTTTAAACAAATAACCTTCACTCAGTTATGCACTTGTGGAAGGAAGAGCTAGTAACAAAACCACATTGCTCTGATTATTGCTATTTACTCTGTTAAGCTAGGAGCCGTATTTTAAATTGTCAACAATTTAAAACTTATTTTAAGGTGGATCTTTACTGCGATTTAAGGTTAAGTACCTTCCTTCAAGGTTAAAGTAGGTGTGCTTGAATTGCAGTCCTCTGGTCCAGTGTAAGGCTCTGTCCTCTGTCATTTTTTTTCCTAGTCCCCTGAATCAAATCCTGTGGTTTTTGGGAAATATGGCCGGTCTCCCTTTCTATTTCTGCAGCCCTGAGTATCTTGGCATGGCGCCCCCGTCCTGATTACAGTGCAATCCCTGGCCGGCCTCTCCCCTGCTCCTCGCAGCCTGTTTTGATTTGTGGCCTTTGGGAGGGGGGGGGCAGCAGCTCGCGATACGAAATTCTCCCACTCTTGAGTCTTCCCAAAAGCTCCCGGCATGGGAGGCGGGCAGAGGATGAGTTTTCCCCCTACTGGAGGAAGAGGAGTGACATAAATAAAATGACTATTCCCTCCACCAGTGTATGCAGGCTGGGCTTGTGTGTGTCGTAGAAGCTGAATTTCCTTTTAGTCACGGTTGTTGGAACAAAAAACAAAAACTGGCTGCCTCCCGCATATCCCAGGACTCTCACCAGTCGGCAGGAGGGATTTCTCACGTGGGAAGATTTTTTTTACATTGAGGCTTTTGAAATATCTCGTAGCATAACGCCAAAGCCTACTCAACTAGTCAGCTTGTGAGACCCCCCCCCCCCCAACAGCTATTGGACCGGACCGTTTGTCCTGTGATTATGCACCGGCTGTGTGTATAACAGGCTAGATATTAGATTTCGGCGAATAAAAGCACATTGTTCGAGGTCGCTGGAGCGTTTCGTGCCATCAGATTTTTAGCGGGGGGGAATGGTTCAGAGAAAATGCAGGCGTTAACTCTGCTCTGTCTTCAAGATGACCGCACATCTCAACCCCATGTTTTTTGTGGCTGTGGATGACTTTGTAATTTTATTTCTTGGGTTTGCAGACCAGATGGTTTATTGCATTTAAAACCCGCTAATACACAGCTGACGCAGCATTAAATCAAGAATGGTTAACTATTAAAAAGAAGTAATTCACTACAAGAATCTGGAGTATATTTGCCTGGTGATAGCAGGGGTGCACAGTCTGTCCATGACACTGAAGCTCCTATTTTTAATGTTAATGACTGATTTCAGCGTATCAGCATGGCTCCTGAGTCTTGTCTGCTCTCAGTGACAAACTGCTCCTCTGGTTTGCAGGAGACACCCAGTAGCACTGAATGAATGGGAGTAAATCGGACTTCATTAAAATGTCTCTATGAAGCTATACGCTGTTTGTAACGAGAATAGCTTGACTTTAATTTGCATATATTATATAGGAATTACTTTCAAAAATAAGCCATGGCAGAAAATAAATAGCAAATTGGCAATTTTTTGCCTTAATTGATTTTTTATTCTGAATTCAAACGCTGAGCTTGTCTACTGATTATATACTGATCAGTTTCTTGTACGACTGCCTGTGGATCTGGGTGCAGCGTGCATGCATTGTGTACACAAGACTACATTCAGCGTTAGCCGTCTTCCTATGTGCTACGTTCAACGTTATCCATCTTCCTACGTGCTACGTTCAGCGTTAGCCCTCTTCCTATGTGCTACGTTCAGCGTTAGCCGTCTTCCTATGTGCTACGTTCAGCGTTACCCGTCTTCCTATGTGCTACGTTCAGCGTTAGCCCTCTTCCTATGTGCTACGTTCAGCGTTAGCCCTCTTCCTGTGTGCTGCGTTCAGCTTTAGCCCTCTTTCTGTGTGCTGCGTTCAGCTTTAGCCCTCTTCCTATGTGCTGCGTTCAACGTTAGCCCTCTGTATCATGTATCACCTGTATCATGCTCTCTGCTGCAGCCCTGCCTTCCTGTAGTTTTCCATGATCTCAGTTCAGTCTAACTTTGGTGTTGTGTAGCTTTTGCACTGCCCCAAGTTTGAGTGGGGAGCAGGTCAGGCAGGGCCTCTCCCGTCTTTCAAGTTCTCACACGCTCTCGGCTCGCAAAACCTCACATTGCATTACCCGGACTGGGCATGTTTACTGTATTACATCACCGGGCTCTACATGCTTCTAGAGGCACCATATAGACTGTTCACGTCAACGTGATTATGTCTGGCATTCAACAAACAATAATAAATAGAACAGGGTTACACTTCCAACATCTGCAGAGCACTCAGAAGCAGCAGCTTTTAACAAATTGTCTCAGCGAGGTGAAAACGAGTTTCCCCAGCTAGAGGCGCCCCTAGTGGCTCTGGGAAGCAACGTGACGTTGGAATGTGAACAATCTTTTTTTTTTTTCGGGGAAATGAAAGGGCTGTTTCATACTCGAAGGATGCTTGGATCCTTACTCAGCAGTGGTGGTTTACCGCAGTAATGTGCGCTGAGTAACCCAGTGTCCCACGCAGACAATCCGGCAGCTGTTAATTGAACTTGAGTCGCCCCTCTTGGGGGGTGGGTCAGCGTCTTGCTGTAATTCCTATTCTGTCTTGTGTGACTCTTGTCGTACATTTTAATTTTGACTCGGCTGCTGCTGAGAATGGAATCCACAGAAAAGGGGTCATGGATGGAGAGTGTATCTGTTTTTATTGATGCTACATGCAAGGGCCTAGTTACCAGCCCACTGACAAAATATCAACCTCGGCCCCCTTGGCTGATGTTGCCACATTTTGTGCCCCGTGTAAAGTGCTGGGCCCCCTGAATTTGCCAGAGTATAGCTACCCGTCCCTCGCTACATGTGACCTCTCATTGTGGATATTAGACTGCTTGCCTAGAATGTTTTGTTAATATCATTGGCTCAGGCTGTCAGTGGTTCTGTCTGCATCTCCTGTGCCTCCTACGTTAAATCCTGTGTGTTTCTCACACTTCACTAGAGACCCTGTGCGCCCTCATGCAGAACATCTCTAGCTGGGTAGAGCTTGCCATGGCCTGTGCTTCCTGTCTGTGCTGGCCCGCTCCGCTGAGGCATGACAACAAGCTCTGGAATGGCTGTGGGCCTAATGTAGCTGGCGGTCCCACAGAACCACACACTG
>JAODJX010000037.1:10402893-10440216 GCA_026776945.1 Isichthys henryi
GTTGTACTGGGGGTAGACATCCATTCCAGTGGGTTTAGTCATGTGTTAGGGATAAGCACAGGCAATTTCCATGGTTTCAAAGTCAGTTTTATTATTGCTAGGACAGCACAGTAAGATATTATATCATTCAGGGTAGCCAAATGGATGTGTCGATAATTTAAAAGGTTTTTATTCAATGTTCAGTCTTCAGCTTAGTGGTGGTAATTGCGAAAGGATTTTGTTTTGATTTTATTTACCAGTTTCTTTGAGGCAGGGTAACTGCAAGGGTCAAAGGACCCCAGAGCTGATGGGTGACGGGAGTTGTAGTTTTCTTTCTTGTCTGAGAATTGGAACCAAGGAATTGTTGCTGTGGGGAGGGTCCCTTGTTACATCTGTATTTTGTGTGTTAAGAATTTTTCTTTGTTACAGTAAGAACCTATTTAAAATAAGAGTTTGGGGGTTGGTTGGTTCTGGGTAGGGGCTGAATCCCCACACCATAATTAGGGGCCGTATCTCCCACCATAGTTGTAGGTTTGGGAATTCCTCCAGGGATTCTTCTTCATTGAGTTTTCTTTTCTTATTACCTTCCACTGCATTTGGAGAAAAGAAATCATTGTCACTGCATCATCTCATCCTTGTCAGAATTCCGTAAGTATGTAAATGTAAGTCCACTAAATCATTCGTAGATATATTGGAATTTACTGTTACATCTGCCATAGAGTTGCAGATCAAGGAAGTTGAGTGTTTAAATCATTTTTATGTCGAAGGGGTTGTAAATGAGGGAGGGGTGACTTTTGGGGGTGGGGGACTCATGAATTTCTTGTTTAATGGGGATTTCTGTGTTCTGTGTTAAGCGTGACATAGCTGTAAAATAGGTGCAGATGGGTAGTTAATGTTGTCTGAAACGGCTGAGGTGTAGAACCTGTCGATCCTCTGCCTCTATCTGGCACAGATTCATGTGTTTTGCTCGTAGCTGTGGCCTCCTTTACTGCAGTGTTCTCGTTTGCCCCTCACAGAGGAGAGGGACAGCCTACCCAAACTTCTGGTGAACTTCCCTTCTTGTGGTTAGCCCCTCAGTAGTGGGTCACAGTTATGTGTGTTAAGGACTGGACATAGAAGATCATTCACCAACAGCAGCACTTCTTGCTACCTAGCAGCTAGACAAGCAGCCAAGACCATGTGATAATCTGTTTTTAGGCTTATTAATTTCTGAGCTTGTGACATTGTGGGGTCTTTCAATGGTGCATATCATGGTCTTGTGTTTTCACCAGTAGTGACTGAACTATGTCTAGTTGCCTGGGAGGGGGGGGGGAGAGGAGACAAGCCATAGCAACTTTCCACATCATAACAGTAAAATAGGGACATTGTGGTATGCCGTAGTAATGGTTCACATGGCAACCATGTTCAAAAACTCCAAGATGGAATCAGGCACACGTAGATACCTAAATGGATAGTTTTGTGAGGTCTGTCACCATCCTTTCTGCTTGCTGGTCTTCACGTGCTTGCTGCCTGTTGGCTTTGTGGCCACAAGGTAGGTATGGGTGCCGTTTTAAATCTCATACCAGTGACCTTGACCCCCCTTCCCCCCGCAGGTATACAGTACGTACTCCAATGAGGACTATGACCGGCGCAACGACGAGGTGGACCCTGTGGCGGCATCTGCCGAGTATGAGCTTGAGAAGAGGGTGGAGAAGATGGATGTGTTTCCTGTGGAGATTGTAAAAGGTGGGTGTGTTTCTTGTGGTCATTCTATTCACGTGTCCTTTGCTTTAGTGTTTCCTAATCCAGTCCTCAGGGACCCCTATGGGAGCTGGGAGAGAGCAAAAAAGGTGAACTGTGTGGTATGAAGGTGATAAGGAGCAAAAATGTGGACCACCTGGGAGGCAGCAGAAACGTGAACCGTCTTGCAGGGAGCTGGGAGGGAGCAGAAACGTGGACCGTCTTGCAGGGAGCTGGGAGGGAGCAGAAACGTGGACCGTCTTGCTGGGAGGGAGCAGAAACGTGGACCGTCTTTCAGGGAGCTGGGAGGGAGCAGAAACGTGGACAGTCTGGCAGGGAGCTGGGAGGGAGCAGAAACGTGGACCGTCTTGCAGGGAGCTGGGAGGGAGCAGAAACGTGGACCGTCTTGCAGGGAGCTGGGAAGGAGCAGAAACGTGAACCGTTTGGCAGGGAGCTGGGAGGGAGCAGAAACGTGGACCATCTGGGAGGGAGCAAAAATGTGAACCGTCTGGCAGGAAGCTGGGAGGGAGCAGAAACGTGGTCCCTGAGAACCAGGTTAGGGAACACTGCTCTACCTGAACCAGAATATCCTGGATGATGACCCATGTGATGCTCTTTCTTACATGCAGGGGACAAAGGCCTTGGTATCAGCATCATTGGAATGGGAGTAGGGGCAGACCAAGGCCTGGAGAAACTGGGCATCTTTGTCAAGACCATAACAGATGGTGGGGCAGCAGAGAAGGATGGACGGTAGAGAGAATCTTTCAGACACTTTCTAACTTCCTGCTCTTGGCCCAGTGTGGGTTTAAAAAGGCTGGCATCTAACCTGTATTCAGAGTAACACCTTTTGTGTCTTCAAGGATCCAGGTGAATGACCAGATCGTGGAAGTGGATGGCATTAGCCTGGTTGGGGTCACGCAGTTCTTCGCCGCTACAGTCCTGAAGAACACCAAAGGCACAGTGAAGTGAGTCTCAAACATGCATTTCCTAGCACCGCTTCTCCGCTTTCGGCCATCCGAGTTGACTTACAAGGCCAGTCCGGCAGGTTGCAGTAACAACAAGGAATAATAAGAAATGGAGAAACTACAGCCTCAGATGACATCAGATCCAGATCCAGACCTGCGCCCTATTGTCTGGCCGCATGCTCTGGAGAATTGCAATCCAGGCTAGCGGTGGATCTGTTCATTGTTTACTATAGCACACACCTAGCTTCCATTGTTTGTTTTCCCTGCCCTGCTTCCTCTGCCTCTGAAGACCAGGGAGTGTCATCAGCAGATGGGAAACGGGACCGCTGTCGCCCCATTTGCTGTTTTGCGCACTGACTCATAGGTCTCATTATGTGCAGCTTCCTGATTGGGCGGGAGAAGCCAGGGACGCAGAGTGAGGTGGCCCGGCTCATCAGTGAAACCCTGGAGCAGGAGAGGAACCAGCAGATGCGCCTAGAAGATCTCTATGAGCAGTCTACAGAAGAAGTGAGCAACTGCACGTATCCACCGAGCAGAGGAACCTGTCCATGTCAGCCACTCCCAACAGTTACCAACAAATCACCGCTTGCCCCTTTCCATCCAATCACATCTTGCCCCTTACAAACACATGCTAGCAAGCAGTTCACTCTTAGTCATTCCAAGTATGGAGTCAACAACAAATAACTTTGGTCTCAAGTAGTCAATAATACAAAAAAACTGTAGCCCTCAGCTGCACTTGTGCAGTAGATCTCACAGCCTCTGGAAATGAAGGTTATGATCTCACGACCAGCGATGCAGGAGCTGTTGATGCATGTTGAGAAATAACAAACAGACCGGTCACATGCAGGAAGTCTGAACATGTGTAGCAGAATCATTGCACCATAAAATTTTAAATCAGTGTTTCTCAACCCAGTCTACGGGGATCCCTAGTCAGTCTTTATTTTTGCTCCCTCCCAGCTCCCAGCTCATCTGAACCATGAATTGTGTGTCCTTTTTGGGCTGGGAATTGGGAGGGAGCAAAAATGTGGACTTTCTCTGGGTTCCTGGGGATGGGGCTGAGAGAAGGTAGTATGGTAGGTGTTTCATGTATATAACGTTCCTACTTAGGAGCCCATTAATAAACATTTTAGATGTTTTTTATTTGTTCTAGAAACAAGGTGAACGGTTGTCCATGATATCGGCTTGAGTGTGGCCTGGGTTTGGACTGTGATTCCCTTTTCAGGATGAACACTATGATGATGAAGATGATGCTGACGAGGTCCTGGGGTCCAGCTTCTCGGGAAGGACAGTAGAAGTGTTTGACCTCCCTGAGAATGAGGACATGTTTTTGCCCTCCAACATGGATTCCACTCAGCTGGGCTTCAGGTTCAAAGAGGTGTGGTCTCGGGACTGAAATGTGCATCATGATTATTGATGATAAATGATGTTCCCAGGCTTTATTCGATATTCAGTTATTTCCAAATGTTTAATGCCTTTTTAATTAGATTGTCACGGGCATCAAGACATGCCACTACAAGATGGCATATCGTTACCTTTGTACTGTAATGTTTTTTTTCTTCTTCGACAGCTTCAGCTAAAGCACAGCATAACCACAGCTGAGCTCATTCAAGTGAAGCAGAGGGTAGGTCATGCTGGAAGGCTGTTGATTTTCTAGAGTCTGACTATGATTTTCCCTAGAATCTTTTTTTGGGTAACACTTAAAGCAATCACCATAATGAATTATAGATTCATTATAATACATTCATAAAGTTTTATAAACATAGTTCTAACTGTTTATAAAAAGGCAAAACACTTTATAGCCATGTTTGATGCATTATGAATTATGCTCTATGAAGAATGCTCTATAGATGCCTTCATAACACATTATAATGGTTAGTATAAGTCATTATCATGCATCATGATAGATGAGAGCTTCATAGAGCATTCATAATCCATAACAACTATGGCTATAATGTTATACCTCTTTATAGTTATAGCCGTATTTATACTACTTTATGAATGCATTTTAATGTACTATGAAGGTATCTATAATGCATTATGCATGAGTGCTTTAAGTGAAGTGTTACATTTTTTTTAAACACACGAAAGTATAAAAACAATCAATTTTTATATATTTTATATCTAAAAGCTGAGCACGCAAACATAGAGATACAATAGTACTTGGGTGACAAATTGCAGATTTCATGTCTCCCAGCTGAGCTGAGAATTGTCTGCTTTGTATCCTTACGATGACAAATACATTTCCACAGTTTGATTGATGCATAGAGTCCTGTACTCTGTGTGAACTTCCTGTTTGTGATGTCCTGTTTCTCTCATCCTGTATAAAAACATCGTGGTCTCATACCAATAATATTATAATTCTGATTTTGTTCATTTAGGTTTTATTTTTATATTTTCATTTGAAATCTAGTTTAGTTTTCAGTATAGTTTTATTAGTTTTTAAAGATGTTTCTGTTTACCTTTGTATTTGTTTTAGTTTCAGTAAGTTTTAGTAATTTTATTTCTAAATTGTCTAGGGATAGACTGAAAGTTGTGGAATTTTCTCTATCTGATTTTGAGACAATCCCACATGAATACACAGCGCACATTATATACTAATGTTCTCAAAATGTTTCAGGTATTATTAATGATTATCTAAGGGAAATATACTTGATTACATTCAAATGATTTCCATCGGGGGGAAAGATAAACAAATTCCTTTAGCTGAATAGTATTAAAAACAAAGTATTTTTCAGAAGCAATATTTAGCTTTTTGTTTTCGTGTCTTATTTCTGCTTGCAAAATCTTTTAGTTTTCGTCAACAGTAAATACTTTGCGTCGTACTGTGATTTCTTTCCTTTGTACGGCTTTGTCTTCACCCCTGTGAATTGTGGATGTGTGGTAACTAGCACCTCTCAGCTGACACGCTGAATTACAAACACCTTATCTGTTGGTCGCCACTAAGCTGAGGATGTCGGAGGAACAGCAAGCGGCACAGGATTCCAGGCAAGCACAGATGGAGCAGGACTTGGAGAAGAGCAAGGAGAGGGTCCAGAAGCTGGAGGAGTACTGGCTCGAGGCTCAGGCGCTGTGCAAGACGACCAACGAGAGCCTGATGGAGAGCCAGAACCAGTTTGAGGCCCTGGAGAAGAAATACAACAAGGCCAAGAAATTGCTCAAGGACTATCAGCAGAAGTGAGTCCGTTATCCACCTCAGTTTCAGCTGTTTAAAAACCCCGGAGACGGGTAATTGGAGCGTCGTGGATGTTCGTGAAACTTTTCGCACTTCCCAAATTATTTTAGCCAGTTATGGACTTACCATGTTGGTCACCAATATAAGGTTTTTTTTCTCAGAATACTTATGAGAAAGTGGTGTTTTATATTCGGGATCTAGACAAAAAAGGGAATAGATCGCAACAAATGTGAAGTTTTGTAATGAGTGTTTTGACTTACCGTAATTCGTCACATTACGTCATTTTCTTGTGGGTCTGCTGCATCAAAAACATTCTGGGCCTTCAAGAGTTGTGGAGTTTGTAATATTCATTATCTAACCCCCACCTTCCCAATAATACATTTGTTTGGAACGTTTGCTGTTTAATAGACTTGTAATCAGATTGTCATGGTTGTTTTTTAAACTGCGGTTGCTGGTTTACTTAATTATATTTGACAAGAACATAAATTTTTTTCTTTATAAAAGTAAGATTTGGTATTCCAAAAACTGTTGCCAAAAAGTGTGTGTGGGGGGTCTTATATTCAGGCCAATATAGTACTCTGATTTTTATCCATGTAAAATGCTTCCATCCCATGTCTCCAGGGAGATTGATTTTGTGAAGAAGGAGGAGGAGCTTAAGAGAGCCCTGGATGAGAAGGAGAAGCATCACAAGGAGGAGCTGGACAGACTTCTGGAGCAGGTATGGCCAGATAAGTGGGTATTATGGTGAAACCAGCCAGAGGTGATGGTGGGGATGCAGTCAAACGTTGGTTCACAGAAACCTCTCCGTACAGGTAGCAGAACTTGAGGGCAGAGCACCTACGGAGCGCATTTCGGAAGGTGTGGAAGAGAGTAAAAGCAGCTCAGAACCGGGAGACTCTGTTAGCAAAGCACAATCCACTGACACCCTGCAGTCTGGTGAGCTCACTAGCCGTCCCGTCATTACAGTGCATGAGCTGGCAGCCTACAGCGAGTGTGTTTTCTGTTAAGAGAATTTTAAAAACGTTGCCACCCTGTCAACTGAAAATAAGCATGCACAGTATTTTAGAAGATCTATGTTTAACAGGCACCAGGAACCCCCGAAATGTTGTCCATGGTGTGTTTTGCTTAAATGAGATGCTCACGTACACTTTTACAATGGCTGGTAGGGAGGCGTTGTGTCTGGACCATATGTGTCTCCTCCTCAGACACAGACTGGAATGACCTGGTTCCGGTGACAGAGAGGCTGGACACCAGTGCCCACCGGGCCCGAGCCCAGCTTTCCCAGAAGGCCAAACGGCAGCCTCCCTCTCGCAGCAAGCTAAGAGCGTCATTCACGTCTTCAACCACGCCGGCACAGGTCGGTTCGGAATGTTCCTTTGACAGATCAGAGCCTCGTTCCTCCTGGAATCGGAGGCCTCCTTTCGGTGCGTGCCAATCTCGGTGCATTCGCACGCTGATTGGACGCAGACGTTGGCCCGTGACCATCTTCCCTCCATTTTGTTTTTGCAGGAGGATGATTGGGAGGAGGCCTCTGCTCCGCCCAGAAGGAGGCGTTCGATCCAGGAGAGCCTGTCGCTACCCGTAGCCATGCATTGCCCCGGGAACGGGCAGAAGGAGGAGGCACAGGAGGCGGTGGAGCATGCAGGGAGCCGGAGCGAACTCTCCAGCACCCCCTCGCTGCTGGGTGAGGGACTGCAGCCGAGAGCCAGCAGTGAGAGCAGCCCCAGTCTGTCGCCCCCCCAGGACGTGGTCTCCCCACATGCCGGCTTCCTGTCGAGCATGAAGAAGGGCAAGGACACCAAAGGTACGGCTCCTGTCCACATGATATCTGTTTGCCAAGCGACACTTCCTCTCAGGGCTGTTTGCCACTTCCCTGCTGAGGCTTTTGCTACTCATCTTCATTCAGAGCATGGCGCCGTAATTAGGTACGTGGAGATGTCAGCTTAAGCACCCATGTTGCTCTTTGATCAAGTGGCCACTCCTGCAGTCAAGGGGCATTTTTGTATCACCAAAGCTTTTTGACCCTCAGGGGCCTTGGTACAATTATAAGTAATATGTAGCTATGGTTCACTGCATCTTTAAAGAGATCATCCACCATTCCTCTATATTTAGTCTAATTCACTCATTTACTTATTTGCTCATGAACAATTCTTTCTATTTGCAGAAGAGATGAGCGATAGCTCCTCTGCAGGGAAACCAAAGAGAAGATTCCCAGATTTTGGGTACATTTCCTTTAACGCCTGATTTTTTTAAATTTATTTATTTTTTACCTATCATCTGTTCATTTGTCTGACGCTTTTATCCCAAGTGACTTAGAGTGAGGGAAGGGTTACGATTTACGTATGTTCCACGCCAGAGCAATGAGCTTTGTATTGTTAGCACAGTACTCTATGAGCTGAGCTACAGGAGCGATTCTCCTAGCCTTTTAAATAAAATTGGCTTTTTTATAACGGGGAGTCTCTCAATTTTGACAGAGGCCTTCGGAAATCTGGTGGCAAAGGGAAGAAACAGGACAAGGAAGCTCTGAGGGCATCCATTGGGAGCAGGTACCCTTGTCCTTTGGCTCTCTGGCCGTCGCTGCCATGGTCTGCGCGTGCTGGTCCAGGCCTGGCTGGTGACGGCTGATTTCCTGTTGCCTAGGGGATCTGCCGACTTGCTGGAGGAATCTGGCGGGAACCTTTCACCGGCAGGGTCTGTGTCCTCCATTCCTACGTGCATGCCTTTCTCCTGGTTCGGTGACAAAGATAAGGAAAGGGATGGTGACCTGCCTTATGTACCCGTGGAGTACGGCAGCGAACTGAACCAGGACCGGAAGAACAAGGTGAATAATGCAGCTCTTTTCCACGTTCTCCTGTCAAACGGTCATTAAGAAGCTGGCCGGTCCACCACTGTGGTTGTTTTGACCGCATCGCCCTTCGTCATTCCGGATGTCATACGGGGTAATGAAGGCCAGCAGTGGCAATGCAGTTGCTCTGTAAGGGACGTCGTGGCTCTGGGGCTGAAAGGTGATACGTGAACGTGTGAGGTTCTCGTGAGAGATAGGAGTGGAAGGACCTGGATTTTTTTTCAGCCCCTCCCTCCGGAGACCAGCGGCGTTTTCTCAGGTTACGGGGGTGGGCTCTGTATGGTTTGGCAAACCTGCTGTACCTGGTACAGGTCCAGCACCCATGATCATCATGAGAACCTCTCCTGCATCTTCAGAGCTGTTGCAGGTCGGTGCTTAAGTTGGCAGCTTAAGTTTCCACGTGTGGACTGGATGTTTCCCTGCCTAAAAAGAAATACACTATATGGGCAAAAGTATAGGGACATACCTCTTGATCATTGAATTCAGGTGTTTTCATCACAGCCACCCTAGACTCACAGCAGTGCAGGTTTGTGTAACTCTGCCTGCCATTAATTCACATGGATGGATAATTAAAAGGAATCCCAAAAGGGAGAAGCCACATTACTGTATATCGGCTTTTTGTGTACATTTGCATTCAGATGTACTCATGTAGATGTTTATGCCGGTTTCATTGTCAATGTGCTCCTATCACATTTAAAACCTTAGAATCTGGATGTGTTGCCTGCTTAAAACCTCACCATAATTATGTACATTTACTACTGAATATTTCACTTCAATACGACTGAACTTACAGGCATGTTGTCCCCTCAATGTGATTTCTAGTCTGAACCATTTAGTTAAAAATTGATTTGTGTGAAAATTCTCCTGCACTTGATCTACACCCACATTCTTTTGTTTTGGTTTCTGTCCAGTTGGTTCATTCTATTTAGTGTCAGTAGGAGTGGGGGGCTCCCAGTCTCTTGATGTGACCTACATTGCCACATTATCTATCCACCCCTGGGCCCTTGCCATATTCTGCACCCCCCTTTGGGAGTAGACATGGTATGTTCCTAGAGTCTCTGTCCAGTTAATACATCCCTTGTCTCCACTTGTTCCAGAGTTTATCTGTCATAGACGATTCAAACGCTGGAAGTCCCAGTTCAGACTTGACTGGGCTAGTTGCAGAGCCCAGTTTTTCTGGGCGCTCGCACATTTTAATCTTCTCTTCCAATGAGGTGAGTGGTCGGCCTCTCCACACACCGACACATGGCCCGCCCTGTCACGGCCCGCACCATGCCCCCAGCATGCCTTGCTCTGCTCGGCTGGCTTCATGCATGGCGTGGCATGGTGCATCCGAGGGAGGCTTTTCTGTAGTGCTGGCTGTCGGGGTGTCTTGGAAGCCTTGGAAGTGGTGCAGGCTTCCTCATCTGTGGAGAGTCCTGCTGCTGCAGATTTCAGGGCACTTTCAGATGATGCTATGTGAGAGTGTGAGAGCATGAGGTGACCCCCCCCCCCCCCTTTGGGTGGTGGCCTTCAGAAGCCACACATTTTAAGTGTCAACATTTCAAGCATGTCAGCAGTGGCTTAGAGCAGCTATACAGTGCTGTTTGGGTTACATACCTCGCTTGCATATTAACCAAAGAGCCAGTTCACTCTTTATAATGTGCTACCTGGGTTGTGAGAGGCTCTGTGTTTGTCCGTCATTGCTAGAGAACAGAATCTCAAAAGGTCTGCCTCAGAAGTACATTCCAGTTTGGGTGTGGTTTCACATCACCACATGCTGCCTGGGCTTGTCATTAGTCACATGGGCTGTACGGAAAAGTGTGTGTTTTTCTGTTTGCAGACTCTGGACGATGACCCACTCCCCCCGGGGAAGGAGCACCAATGGCAGAACAGGCTCATTTCCGAGTGGACGAATCAGCAAGTCTGCCTCTGGCTGATAAGCATGAACATGGACCAGTATGCGCCCGAGTTCACAGCCAGGGGCATCGACGGGCAGCAGCTCCTGCATATGGACAGTGACAGGCTGAAGGTGAGGATACATCCATCCTTTCGCGGCAACGAAAGAATTGCTTTGGGGAGTCATCTTGGTAGACAAAGAATTCATTCTCACCGATAAACCAGTAATGTGGCTATGTGGTATGTATGGGGCCTTGACTACCACCTAGTGGTGTAAAATCTGACGTGCTTGAATTTCACAGCTTGAGGTTTGTGTTGCCATCTCTGAGCCAGAAAGGCGGCCGTTGGAGGCCATTAGAAGCTGGAGTTTTAGTATCTGTACTTAATGACATGCCTGCAATTACCGACCCTCACCTCTGTTGCCAGGCCTTGGGCGTCTCGAGTCAGAGTGACCGCGCCTCTATCAAGAAGAGGGTGAAGGACATGAGAAAGGCCCTGGAGAAGATGGAGAAGCAGCGGGAGAAGGAGGCGAGGCGGAGCGGGAAGCTGGCCGCCAGTGGCGACACGCACTGTTGAGACCCAACAGCGACGCGTCAAAGCACCGACTCTGTCAGAGTTTCCCACTGTCCTCCCTTTCAGGTTAAGCGGCTGCATAACACGATGTCACCATCTTTACATTTTCACATCCCACTTCTGATTGGCCGGAACTGGAACCATGCATCGTTGGGCGCCCAATCAGTAACGCATCTTTTACTAGGTTTCCTTTATCTAGTTTAGGAACAATCAATGAACTGGTCATGAATACTGTAAGCTGGGATAAGCATGAGTTCTGCTATACATCCTCACACTTGAGTACTAGGCGACTAACCTGCAGATGCCCCGAACTGGTGGCATTTCTGACTTGGAGTAAACAAACAAAGCGTCCCGTGTCCCGTGTCCTGCTGCATCTGTCGCTCTAGCATTCCCCCCCCACCCCCGCATCCCACTCAGCCTACCATACTATTCATGAGCCGCTCACTTAACGCGCTTGCTTAAGAAACCACTTCATGCTCTGTACTTGCATGCAACGGAAGTGCCCTGACAGCGGTTCTCCTGCAGGGGGCAGGAGAATAGACCTGTGTTAGTATGGTAGAGCCAGTCTTTCCTGCCTGAATCAAAGGTGTCGGGTTGTGTAAATGTTGGTTTATCGAGGGGAAGGTGCTTCACGTTTTAAAGGTACATCAAGCAACCATGAGATGCATGAATTTAACATCAGGATGATTTAAATATTTTACTTCACTCCAAGGTTGGGAAAAATTATACCTCATTCCTGAAGGCTTCGCAGGATTAGCTGACGCATCACCATCTGCATCAATGCTAAGCAAATACAGCTTTTTAAATGTTTTATATTGTATTTTTCAACGAATAACTTCTATAGCTATGTACAGAACTTTTGGTACAGGAATTTTGTACAGTTATTAAAAGTACTGTTGTCTTTTAAACTATGAAGGGTGATGAGGTTTTGCTGTATAATACTTTTTTATGCCTATTGGTCTAACAACTGCATAACTCAAAAGGGGAAAAAAAACTTTGTATCAGCAAAGTAGGGATCGACTTTTAAGTGTACATTTTCTACTGCGTAGAATAGCTAGTAGTACCCGATCATTTTTAAATACAAAAAATGCGTTTACAGGGTGTTGCTGCTTTCCCCGCTAATAGTACAGAGCTGTGGATTGGGGATAAAATGATTTCCTGTAGTCCAGTTTAGTTGGTATAATGGTACCCAAGAACGCACTTCTTTGTAAGGGTCCTTTGCTTGTACATGCATTGCCTTGTTGACAGAGATTGGATGTAAAGCCTTCTGTGGTATATCATGTGACCCTTCCTGACCACATGGTGAACCTGACTGCAAATGAAATTTCTAAGATTTTCTTTCCTGTCTTGTATAACTTGATCAAATGGATTATTGGACATTAACATGACATTTAGACAAAGGGAAACTCTAGTTCGTTCCCCCCTGCAGATTCTGCAAATACCACCAGGATCATTTTTCCCTGATTTGTTGTATATGGTAGAACAAATAAAACTTCCACTGGTGTTCAGTACCATTTATGCTCAGTTTGTCAGACACGGCTACTGTTACCATGGTGTTAAAACAAGACACCGGGTGCCGAGGTGGAAACACTTTATACCTTAAAATAAAATTAAAAAACTGCCAAAATAATGCATTTGCCACGGCTGAGGTTTAATAAATCACACTGAAAGGAACAGAAACTCCACCGCCTACCAATACTGCTTGTCTTTTGAGCTACAGATAACTGATGTTTCCATGTACCTCCATGCTGCAGTTCAACAGCTGTCATGCACCTGATTTTTAAATGAGGGGAAATAAACGCTGTTAATGGCGTACATCAGCCCAGCCAACATTCACCTTCACCCCTAGTGGCCAGTATGCAACACGTCAAGAACATTCAGCATTTTCCAATAACACCAGCTTTTCAAAAGTAGTGCCAGTTGTACAGCAGCCTGTATACTTTGTAATACGTTATACTTCTTTTTACAAGTCCTGCTGAAAGTCCTCTGCTAATTCTCGAAGCTGTCATCCCACCACTTACCAGGGAGAACAATGGTTTGACTGGAAACAGCTCACCAGGCAGAAAGAATTACCATTATGTTAATAATACACAGTTTCATAAACATTAAAGAAAAACCACACAGCATAAAGCTACACATTTATAAAAGTGGTTTTTAAGGCAGCTTTTTGAAGACTGACAAGGAAACTTAACACAAGTCATTAACAGACAAATTCAATCCATCATTTCAACTGAACGACTACAACCTATTTTCATTCCAAGAAAAAAAAAAAACCTGAGGTTTACAGGGTAAATGCTGTAAATTTTCCACACATTAATGACCTCCAGCAGGCAAATTCACTGACCTACTCGCCACACCCTGTCTCAGAAGTGGACCCTAATCTAGAATGATGCGACGCCCTTGGGCTCCGTCCTGGGTGTGCACCAATCGTCACTGTCATGTGTCGTGTTGTAGTGTCTCCAGGCAGATCTGTTGTACACAGGAAGCCTTTCTATCGACTCTGTGGACAGCGCCTGTACAGAACGGAAGGGCAAAAAAAAAATAATTGAGGAGGAGGAGGAAAACTGGGACAGTATCTGGAAACACTGGTCATATTTTTGACACAAAACGCAAAGGAAAAATCACAACATTTTTGTAAATTTCTGACCATTTACCCGGATGTACACTACAGCATCTGTTCCATATCCTTCCAGAGAGTACAGCTTCAGGTCTCCCTGGAAGTACCTGGCATACAAGCGAGAGATGGGAAGGCCGTAGCCGTAGCCAGCCTGCAAACAAAAATTAGCAATTACATTACCCTTACAATATAAAATGGACAGTGTGTACGTGTGTGTATAAGTACAGATGCTTTTCAACTCGCCATGGGATTATGTTCCAGTGACCCAATCGCAAGTCAAATATGAATAAATAAATACTGTCACTAAGTAAGTAAAAAAACAAAAATGTCGCCTTCATGCTCTTAAGCTTCATCTCCAAAGTATTTTTCTTTTCCTTTTCTCGCCAGAAACAGGAGAAACACTTACAGGCATTTAGCAGACATAATGGGCTGGGGAAAAATCTGGTTAAACACAGCAAAGGTAAAAAAAAAAAAAATTATAATAAAATTAAATAGTGATACCTTGTCAAAACACTATATGAGATGTTTACACAGGTGGTTGCTATAGAATTGTGGGTGGATGGATGTTGCCATCGCCCGGCATCAGTAAAAAGTATCTTACGGCATACCGCTAGGCTGGGAAGAGTTCAAAATTCAGTTTGATGACTACTGAACGTGCATCCATATTCAGGTTCATAAAAACGTCAATGTTTGGATTAAGAGCGTACCAGAGGGGCTCCCCGGGCAGTGTCCGTGTGGGGTAGGGGGGCTGTGGAATAGGTGTAGGTGAACAGCCTGTCAATCTTCCTTAAGGCCACACCCCCTCCATGGTCCTTGACCTATCAGGAAACACTTTATTTCCAAACTCTTAAGTCTGACATAGGTGCACCCTTATTGACCACCCCACTGGAAAAACGACCTTTATAGTGAGATCTTCACTGCCAAGTGCCACCTGGACGTGGATTGGGGGGCAATTCAGGGCATCGCCGTACAGCTCCATGGTGGCCCTCATAGCATTCTGAAGGAACATGTATAATATTCAAAATTGCACCACATAAACATTGGCATGTTTGTGTGTGTTTGTGTTTTTCAGTTTAAGTCATTTGACTTCCAGGGGTATAATTAATGATAAGTCATTACTTTTGCTAAATAGTACTAAAAAAAGTAAAGGTACCTGACATTTTTTATTTTGTTCATTTTAGAAGCAATATTAATACTTTTTGTTTAGTTGTAGTTTATTTTTATATTTTATTTCAGTTTACATTAACAATAATGATCCTAAAGCAGACTGATATGTTTATAAGGAGAACAAGTGACATAACACCAGAACCTACCTTAAAAAGCTCAAATATCATATGGTATAGGTGGGAGGGAACGTACACCACTGTTACAGGTCCTCCTTTTACTTTGGCTGCAGATATCAGGCAGACATGCATTTATTACCCAGGGTACCTTTTTCGGTTCTCATCGTTATTCCGTAAGAAACCATCCACCTTCCAACTAGGTCATCGTGATGAAAGACCACTTACGCTACAAAATTCACAAAGCTAGCACTAACCATTTAACAGCAAGGCACCCAATACCACATAAACTGGACCGATAATCCATTTTTATTCACCATTGCATTCATCCAGCTTCAGCTCCGGCGAGTTCATATAATAAAGATTGCAGAGGCGCTTGGCGCTTTCATAGGCATCTGAAAGACGTAGGCGTGAATTTAAAGGTCTTTTAAAGGGAGGGAATTTCAGTTTTACAATTTTCACATCCCTGTGTATGGAAGCAAAACTGGCATCAGCCACAGTAAGACTTATTACATTACAGCCATTAATCCTGCTAAAAGTCATCTGATGGAGTTTAATGTGAATTACTAGGTAGCTGTAATGACTTTATGAACCACTTTACAGTTGCCAATATAAACCCCCCTGTGTATAAACTCTTGATTACTAAAAACAGAAGAGACAAACAGCTCTTTCTATGATGAAAATTGATTGTTGTGATTCTCTGGTGACGCAGCAGTAAAGTCATCAAGGCCGATGGAAAACTCACCTCGCACCACCTCTGCGACCCGACAGTGCGGATCAATGCTTCCTATCTGTTTAGGGTGAGCTGGGTTGGTCCTGACCGTCCCACCAAAGAGCAGAGCTGTGGAGGGGGGAGACATTCTAGAATGAATCAAAGTCTTCGTCTTGACACTAACTGCCACATAGAATGTAATCAAATGATCGCAAGATTGCAGATTCCTTTTCTAGCAAATTTATTTGTCAGACGATTGTATTCATGGCAACACAGAACTGAAAGCAGGGTTAATGGAGATTAAGGGCCCAATGAAAGGACAACTCAGCCAACCATGGGAATTGAACTGACAACCTCCCGATGACAGGCACAGCGTCATCACCTGCTGAGCCACCCCCCCATAATCTGGTAGCACAGTGCTATAACAGGACAACAAGAAGGGGTACAAGACATGACTTTCACAGAACTATATAAAACAATGTTTACAACTCACAGTGGCGACAACTTCAAGCATGGGGTGGCTGTAGGTATTGAGATACAGAGCAGGTTTGGCCAGGATTAGAGCTGCAGAAGGCTTTCCATTGCTCTCTAACCAAAAGCCTGATATGGTGTGATCAACTACCCCTTTAAAACATTTCGGTGTCCTACTAAAAAAGAACTCTCAATATGGCTACTTCACTTACCTCAAAGATGAGGCATGTTGCAGTATTACTTCTAAAAATGCATTTCATCTATGATGTGCTGCATGATTTCTGTGTATGACAGCCTTATAAACTCTGATTTTCTAAATTTGTCGATCCAAGTGAAGTTTTTAAAAAAGGCATATATAGATTTAAAATACTAGGGGCTTTTTTCCGATCTGTCTTCTAAATATAGCCATTTGGTACTAGCGTTAAGGATTAAGTTTGCAAAATGTCCGAAACTCACTGTGCTGGTTCAGAAGCATCCTAATGGATATGCGGCTCATATAAAAACGATCCAGGAAGTACTGCACGTTCTGGCTGGTGACCGGGTCAATGCCGTGTAACTCTTTGTACTCCACTACTCCCTGGGCCATGGTAGGGACCACGTCATTATGCCGGTTCCGGATCTTTGTCACCGCGTCCGTGAAACTTGGCAAAACAAACAAAGGCACATGCATGAAAAATAGATGTTGGGATGACACCCATCTGTGCACGCAAATAGGTCAGTCCTTCAGTCAGCTACTTACTCATAAATGACTCTGTCATCATCGGCGTTTTTTTCCTTGAAGTCGAGGATCTCATCAAAACTTCGCATATACCTAAACAAAGTTTTCATTAGCAAGCAATGCTCTCTGTTTATGAAAGGCCGCTGCATTCAACGAGTAAGAATATAATTTTTAACGTCCACTTCCAACACCAGGTGTGTATCGGCAGGGTTAGGGATCAAGGACGCAACTTTGGGTGGAGCATTCGGGGTGCTGAGGTCTCCACCCATTTAAGGGGGTCCGGAGAGGTGTCATTTGCTGGTTTTGACTACAAGCAACACCACCCACCCCAAAATTTACGTCCGTGGTTAGGACTAGGGTTAAAGTTGTTAGCATAAGTTAGCTTACCAGCTCTGGACCAAACGAACAGAGGGTGTCTTTAATAAATTGTCCGGCAGTAAGTTTATTTCCTTCATGATGTTTGCCAGTCTGACAGGCAGTTCTTGTCTCAAGAACACAAACGAAGTCCTCTCGCAGGCATTTTCCGAGCCTGCAAAAGTGAAATACGGGATGCACGGCCTGCTTTATTAATGTCATTTAGCCTTCACGTAACCAAACGTACCAAAGAGCATCAGGTGGAAACTCACCGAAATCTAAAAACTGCTTCATAGACAACGGCGACGGCGAAAACCTAGAGTAGTAATCGACATGCTTCCCAAGGGAGCAGCTGCTCAGCAAGGACCGTAAGAGCCGCATGTCGACGTGCTCCGTCCAAGATTCAGCTGATTATGAGTGGCTTAGCCAGCTGCCCCACGGAGATCATGATCTACTCAGCAGGCGATCTGCATCACGTTAGTAAGCTAGAGGAGACCCAAAGAGATGGCACATTTACTGTAACTAAAATGCCGCATTGATGTTCGCACTCAATAGCTCAATTACTGGGCAGTGGATTTAACGCCACTGTAAGCCATACATTTGTAAACAAACACAAATCGGTCATCTGAAGATCTAAAACCACCGTATTGTAGTTTCTTAAGCTTAGGCCCACCTTTGTTAATGGAAGTGCGTGAATAGGGAGGAGACTGAATATCCGGTACTCAGACACCTGAACACTGTCAGCTGGTGCCCGATCCTGCGGTGCAAAGGCGTCAGGACATGGTACTCGCCCTAAGAGTCTGAAGGCCAGTAAATGCAAGTGTACAATTTGTCCAACAGACTTAACAGTTTCTAGGCATTTATACTGGTGAATATATAGCTGGAACCTTTAACTTGCAGGACGGTTCCTCGTTCGCACCAGTTTGAACCGCCAGTGTCATGAGTTTTTGTTCTTACTACGCCATCTGCTGACCATTTGTTTGATTTATTTTGCAATAACTTGCAATAAACGTTTGACTCTACGCGTGTATGATTTTCAGAAATCGCCGTTATGATTAGTATCAAAGTAATTAAAAAATTATTGAAATACATAAAGTACATTTGAATGTGTCGATAGATAAATTCTGGGGATATGTGTAATATAATTCAATGATTAGTAAATATTTCAAATATAATTAATTTATTGACTGGTTTAAATAAAATAAATGCATACCAATAAATACATGCCAATGCCATCGAGTATAACTTTCGCATTTAGTACGGCTCAACGAACGCAGTTCACTAATAAATCACTGAAGTTTATTATAGACATCATGTGATTCAGTTGTGGTTTATTGATGAATTCATTATTTAATTAAAGTGCATTATATCAATTTAGGATTTTTTTTTGTTACATTCACTCCTTCTATATAAAAACCAGTAGTTTCCCTAAAGGGAAGTAGTTTTAATTTTATCATTGCTATTCAAGTGAAATATATTGGATTCAGGATGTCCTTTTGTGTCTGACATGTACGTCTTCTAAACCATCACATTGCCTTTGATTTTGCGTTTTCTTGATGTAAATGTGTCTTTTTATGTATATCAATTGAATTAATATTTCTTGTAGCGAATTCTGTTTGGCAAAATAAAATTAATCATTGGGGTTATTTTCTGACTAATAATGGGTCTAAAGTCCCTGGAAAACAAAATAAAAATACATCCAACAAGCATTTTGTTCCTTTATTAAATTTCTTTTAAAAAATCCACAGCTGTTCTCAAGAGGTTTTGTATTAAATGTGTCCATTACATGCATCAGTGGTGGCCCTTCATACATTTCAACAATTAAACAAATGGCTTGATACGTGTAACTATCTTTTGTGACGTTCATGACAATCAATGTGGGGCTTTTGTGAAGCTGTACTGTGATATTCTTTCCCTTTGATGTGCCCTCCATCAGAAAAATATCAATGTTTAGATAGTTGTAGCCTTTCAAATTGCACTCAGTCTGAGGATATTAGTCCAAGCAGATGAGAGTTAGTAAACACAGTAAGTTAACATCGATATTGCATAGCTAGTTGCTTCCAAAGAGTCTGTAAAAAATACTAAAGATGAATAAAAAAGTGATGTAACTGTTTGCTGGCTGTTTGCTCTTTTCTGAATCTAAGCAGGGTGTCAGCTTTTCATTTTTACACTCTGGGAACATTCCATAAGGGATCCACACTGAACACCGTTTGTTCAAATAACAACCCAAAGTAAAATTATTACTTTTTTGCTTAAAAGCCTTTCGAAATTGATTAAAAAAAACAGCTTTATACATGCAAATTGGTTCCATGTTGTAAACATCGTACCCAGAGAAGAGAGCTACAGTGGCAGAGTAGAATTCCTCTGTAAGCAGTGTGAATGTCTAAATATGCAAACATAATACATAACAAATGTCTGTTTTAAGGATTGAATTTCCTCCACCTGAAACCTAAATGTAACATCCATCCAAGTAATAGACACAAGACAGAGGACACCCTGGACAGAACAGCAGTCCATCACTTACACTCAGGTACCCGACAGGTAGTTCAGATGCTAATTCAGCTAACTGCATGAACACGGGGAGAACACGCAAACTACACACATGCATACAGAAGGGGGTTTGGGAATCAACCACATCCTTGGAGGTGTGAGACTACATTACTAACCACTGTGCCACCCCACACCAATAACAGATAAAAATACATATGACTAACTTTTTGTAAAGAAATGTTTTAATGCACGTTCTCAGTGCATCCCAGACAAATTACTCAAACTAAGGAAATATTTACATCCATCCAGACTAGTTTTTAGATCTGACGTTAAGTCTTGGTCAGCAACAATCCAACGGACATGTATCTGCTACTGAAACCTATTTTCTGTGTCTCCCTGAAAGTCCTCAGAAAATAAAACACAAGTTTCTTTGGTCTTAGGAACATCAACAGAATGAAGTCTTTGAGAAAATAAATACACATTCTCCAAAAATATTTAAATATATACAGATCCTACAAATCATTCATTCCATACATTTAAAAACTGATGATTGAAAAGTTTACCAAACTGCACTGAAAGACATCAATCCTAGTGTACACTTTAGTGGCAATATTTTGAAATGTTATATAAAAAAAAATAGACCTAAATCTTTACTTTCTTTTACAGTCATTGTTATTGTGCAAGAGTTGAGTCCTCTGAAATTGACCTCTGGGAGAACTGTGGGTTTGTCTGTAGTAAATTGGAGATGTCTCAATATATACAGTCAAATACTTTGGCGGTGCAAAGCAGCCCCTGGCTGGGTGTGACTCCGAGTCTCTGGCTCCAGTCACTGAAGCCAATTAGAAACCAGATAGCTTCTGAGAACTTTTCAACGGTCCAATCAGCTTAAGAGTAACTCTCATTCTCTTTCCACGTAGTCATCCACTGTTTTTTCTCTGGGGTTCCAGGGTTTCGTTCTGTTCTTTTTATCCGTACCGCTGAATATTTCGGAATGTCGATGTACCTGGAACGCTTAAAAAATCCACACTGGGAAAAGAACAGTAAAAGATCATTTCAAATGAGGAAATTTTGGCATTTCAGCAGTAAAATCCATTATGAGGGAGAAAAAAAAAGTAAGTTGGTGAAGAATCACAGGAAAGTGGCCCTCTGGTATTTGCCCAAGATCACTGCCCCATGGGGAAGGAAAATCCCTCTGTGGAAAATATACAAGGTGCCAGACTGGTAAAGCAGAGACCTAGAAACCCAAAAGAACCTCCAGGATCATTGACAGGAAGCAGATGGAAACTGCAGAGACAACACCGTCAAGCAAAGGGTGGGAGCTGCTAGGACTGAGATAACGAGAAGCAAACCAGAAACCACCGTGTACAGACAGTAAGGGTGAATCTCAATATGCGCACTTGACCGTACTTGTGTTCCTGTCTACCTGTTTTACATCATCTTCCATTGCCGGAGACCACTTCCCATTGTCAAGAACAGAAGTACGGAGGACAGTAAAAATCCCCGGATGTTGGTCTTGCTCCGCCCCAAATATGAAGGATACATCGGCTGCATCCTCGCCAAACGAGACCAATCCCATGATTCATTGTGCCAAATTCGCAAGACCGGTCTTGCCAAAGACCACGAGTGTGGTCTTTACACTTTTATTACTGAGATTCACCCTTATTCTTATGTATTGCACTTGCTGCACTGTATCTTCCAGTGAGAATTTACAGAAGCGGAGAAGGTATTTTCTATTTAAGGCATGCAGTTGTTGAAGCCAGTGCTTTTTCCATAATATGCACCACTTCCTTTTTCAATAATACATCCTGTCAGTTACGGCAAGGTGCCGGCCGACGAGCCCTTCTCTACTAAAGACCCATTTAACAACTTTAGCTATTCAACTTATGGCCAGATGACCAGACTGATCAGTGCTGTTCATATCAGTGCAATACATAAAAATGACACTATTGACACCCATGAAAGCTATATGGACCCAGCCCATACACCCACTCACTGTCAATAACTTATTATTCAATCAGGGTCCCATGACTAGATGCCATTTGACATGAAGTATGTGCTCTTTGCCAAATGGCTGTGTAAGCGTCAGCCTGGTGGTCTGTGACTTTATAAACTATCCTAAATCAAGTAGTTTAAATGCATTAGCCCACAGAACTACAAATACCTAAAGAAGTACAAATACTTGTTTTTTATATATAAATTGTAACTAGCATTTTACTGAAATAACGGTTCAGCAAACCTGTGCATTTTCAACCTACGGTCAACTAGCTAACGGACCTGACCTAACATCACCTATGCAGTCAAGCTAAAAGCTCCTTACATTATTCGGCCAATGTACAGTATATCCACATATGTCTGCTAGTCATGTATCAGTATACTAGTTATCAACAACATCGTACAGTCAGTTCCGACCACTAATGTCATCTGCCTGTTAATGACAAAATGTGCTTGCAGACCAGCTAAGCCGCTTATATCAGAACACTTTCTAAAGTAAAGACTACAGTGAGGGATCTTCTGACCAGTCAGTCTTAAATCGTTTCCCACACGTTCTGCCTGGACACTATGTCTAAGCAGAAACTTTAAGCATCGACTGTAGTGCCTGGGACGCTGCTTGATTCAGCATTATGCTGTATGTGTCATGCCGACTCTAAAATACCCACAGGGACATCCACGGGGGCATGGCAGTCAGGCCCTATGCATCGGCCGTGAGCCTTTCTTTGGAAACATTGAATTCAGCCTTGTGATACTGGTCTTTTTTGGCTTTCTTGAAGAAGCCACACTAAAAGGGAAAAAAAATATTATTAATTGTTAGGTTAGGCCAGTGTATGCATTCAAGACTTCTGGGAACACCAACAATTGACAAGGGTACCGTTTCAAAAAGAAATCTGGTGATACACAGGACAGTTCAGTTTGAGCTGAAGTCATGTCAGTGGCACTGCTAAGGAATAAAGCAGAAAGTTCAGGTTGTTGTATCTCCCTTTGTGGCTGCAGTTTGGGGGAAATGGGCAGAATTTAAAAACAGAGGCTCAGAGTACAGAAGGCCGACTCTGCGATTGTTTACCTTCCAGAGCAGAAACACCAGCAGAGAGAGAATCAGGATTCCGGCCAAAATGGCCACCAGGATGACCCACCAAGGTACTCCACTGTACCTGGCCACCTTCTTCTCTGGGAAGATGGTGACTTTCACCTGCAAAAGCAGAAGCACAAGAACTGATGCTCTTCTGATTCTGAGGACGACCAGTCCTTACTGAGAATAACTTTCAGGAATCCTCTAAAAATCAAGAAAAGGTGCGACTGGTGAGGGAAAATCAGAAAGCAGAAGGGAAAAGGAAATACAAGAGGAATGGCCCAATGATTAGGGGAGCGCACTGGTAATCGAAAGATTGCTGGTTTGAATCCCTGACCACCAAACTACCAGTGAGGTACCCTGAGCAAGGTACGGCCCCCAAGTGCTGCTCCCTGGGTGCTGAATTAGCTGCCCTCTGCTATGTCATGATGTGAAATATTGGTTAAATGCAGAGGACACGTTTCATTATTGTGTGGTGTGTTAATAACAACTAATCACTTTCAATACATTACAGTACATTAGGGATGAGCCTTGATGACTACAATGCAAAGTGATGCACAAAGTGAGGCCGTGGAAGCCGGAAATGACCAGTGCCGTTTATCTTAAAGTGACGGAGGTGAGAGACCAATGGGCTGACAGGACGCTGACATGTGACCCCCAGCGGCTCACCTGTGTCTCAGCGTTTGGGAGAAGGGTGTTCTGTTTGGACACATCGAGCTGGAGAGAGGCTTTCACGATGACGTCGAGATAGTTCAGGTCCAAGAAGTCCTGTTCAGAGGTGAATGGTAGAAACACACTGCTTTTGGCTTCAGAAAGAAAGTGATCCACGGAGACCCACAGTTTACCCATCCATCTTCAATTAGTATCTTTCCTACGCATGGCTGCCACGGGTTTGGAGCCTATCCCAGGAAGCACAGGGTGATCCCATGATGCCGGTCCATCGCGGGGTTAGCACATTTACACACGAGCACAGGTTACGAACGATTTAAAGACATCAAACCCCCTAAAACAGCAAGGCAGGACTGGGGGAAGACACTGAACCCACAACAAACACGGGGAGTACATGCAAACTACATAAACACATCGTCCATCCATCATCCAACCACTTATACTCAGCAGGGATGGGGGGGGGCAGTAGGTGGTGCCTAGGTGGATTAGGGCGCGAGGGGGGCACACCCTGGATATGGTGCCCCGTGTGGTACAGGGCACATGCATGTGCACACTCACATACTTACTTATATTTAACGCAAGAAAACTTAAAAATAAAACTGCATCTGGTAAGAAACTTAGGGACTAACCTCTAGGAAAGTGCTGTTCCAAAGCCGAGATCGCAGAACAATGACTGCATTACTGTCTAAGTCCTGCAGGGGGCACCGGATCTCCACACAGGTCACCTCTTCACCGCACATCTGCAGCAGAACGTCATTGTCAGTGTCTGCTTCTCAGCTCGTATTAAACGACAAAGATGCACAATAACACCCGGATAAGAGAATTACCAGAATTTTGTATTTCCTTTTCCCTTTGAAAGGGGAAAGTCTGCTTTCCGATTGTCCCTCTTCAACCGCACGTTTGCTTCTTGATTTAGAAGATTCCTGAAAGGATGTTGACTTATCATAGTGTTGTATTTTTCAGTAAAAACACACATGTTTCATGTCAAAATGAAATGAGTCAGTTATATTTAATAATTTTTAAATGACATCCTTACACTGAAATATCCATATAATAATTACAATAATTGGCTGTCATGCCATTCAAGAAAGGTTACCTTAATGTATTTGAGAGGATTGATTTCAGTTTGGGGACTGCAGGAGATTTTTTCCGACCCATCAGTGTTAATTTTCATCAGGTACAGGATCCATTTTCCTTCTGCGGTCTCTTTCGGCCACTGGAAGTTCAGGTAGGCCGTGCCGAAGGACTTCAGTGGTCTGCCCAAGTTCATGATCTAGCCAGAGGACAGAAGTGTAAAAGTGTGAAAATTATTTATAAAATAATAACAGAGATCATTCTGATCTGTAATTAAAGCAACACTGTTTGGTGTAGCTGTTTCTCTGAGGGTCACCAGAACGTGGAAACTGCGGATGACAGAACCCAAGCGCCTGTCTACCTAAAGTCAAGGAAATAATTACCCTGAACTGATACTCAATCAAGCTGCCAATGTCATCTTCTGTTGTCATGTAGCTTTCTCCTTTCACCTCCCCTCCGAAATAGACTTGCGACGGCTTGGCCAACCTGGTGGAAATCAGAGAAATTGAGCAAAATATTGCTATATAAAAATCTACGATGTTGCGTGCTTTGTAGTATCCAAAGATGGCCGGCGTCCCGGAAATGCACTCACCCCGAGACTGACAACAGAAGTTCGATGACCACCTTCGCCTTTGCTTTCACGGTCGTTAGATTTGCTTGCTCGCTCGTCCTGAGAGAAAACAAGTATGAAACACGGATTATCCATCCTTCCATTTAACCGTTTATCCAGTGCAGGGTCACAGAGAACCTGGAGCCTATTCCAGGATGCCCAGGGGCATTAAGGAATGCCTTGGATTGGATACCAGTCTTACCATCACAGGATTGAAACGTGCATCGACCAGGAGTTGATAGTTCAGGTCCAGAAAGTAAAAATCCGGGCCAAGATTTTTGTTTCAACCAACCAGATGAGTATAACTGTGACTCGTCATACTGAATTGGATGGTCGAAACAATATCTTGTATCTTGGATTTTTACTTTCTAGATCTGAATTATGCACCTCTGACAAATGTTTACAGTTTTTCTTGATTATTTTGAAGTGTTTCTCAAATGACCATTAACATTTGCCAAACAACAAGTGTAATCCTCACACTTCTGCACAGCCGAACATCATTTCTCATTGCTTCACACAAATTTTCCAAATGTTTTAGTTCATGCGTTAAAAAGGTTTAGTACAATTGTCATCATTTGCCACAATTTTCAGTTGCTTTAGTTTTGTTGGTCAAAATAGATCATGTAGTTTCCTATTGTAATAATTTTCCACCCAAAACTATATAAGTATGTGATCATCAGTTAACCAAGTTTTCAAAATGATTTCAAAATAAACTCCATAAAATTGCAGGGATACAGCGTTGTTGTGTTTTTGGATCCCACGGTACATCATTGTGTTGCTATTTTGCTGTTTTTGAGTTATACTGTGCTGTGTGACTTGTTTGTTTGCTACTGTACTGTGTCTTGAGATCTGAAAAATACATGCAAGTGTTTTCTGTCAATTACACACTGTAATATGGAGCTTAAAATTTAAACAGCTGTTTTTGACACAAATAAGTATCAGATTGTTAAAGACGAATGATCGGTCAGTGACAATGAGAAAGTGGGAACCAACTATCATTCAGCATTGTGGAGCTCATGAGTATATTTACACTGACATACTGACCATATATCTAAGCATTTTGCTCCTTAGGGTTAAAACGATGCAGATTGTACTTTTCATTTTGGTGGAATGATTTGCCGAGTAATTCATTGGTGGAATCATTTGCTTTTGAGACAAGAGTTAATTGTTTTATATAAGAACATAAGAAATTTACAAACGAGAGGAGGCCATTTGGCCAATAAAGCTCATTTGGGAAGAACTTAACTAATAGCTCAGAGATGTAAAAATCTTATCCAACTATGATTTAAAGAAAGCCAAGGTAGCAGCTTGTGCTATACTAACAGGAAAACTATTCCATACTCTAACTACATGCTGTCTAAAGAAGTGCTTCCTCAAATCCATTTTAAAATGCTAATTTCCAGTTACAGGCTTTTGGAGCTAAACCATAGTGTTGAGCTGTATGCATAAACTGTTTTGAGAAATGCTCTTGTAGTCTTGAGAATGTTAAGTATGTTTCATGAAATGTGTCAAAGCAATCAAGAAAAACTGTAAAAGTCAACTGAATTATGGTATATTGAGCCACATATTAAATCAGTGTGTTGTTAGTAAAGACAGTATTTTAACAGCACTTACGTTTCAAGCTTGAGATCAACTTCTATGTCATTGGTGTCCAAAGTCACACCAGCAGTATTCAGTATGAAGTAGATTGTAACCTGGCAACAAAAGTTATCATATGAGGTTTCTCAAGCTATATCGATGAAGACACATAGACCAGCAGCAACCAAATTCCGGCACTTACTTCTGAATTTTTCTTGAACGGATTCCCGAGAATGCATTCCACGTTCGAGCCATTCTTATTGGCATTACAGAACGGTTGTTGCCCCTGCAGAGGCAAAAGAAAAATGCCTGTAGAGGAGCTTAACAGGGTCTGAAGCACGAAGGCTAATGCTAGTACAGTAGACTCACCTCTGTCTCTATTAAGCTCTTGGAGTAGGACAGGTAGTTGGGTATCACAGCCTGCAGTTTAGTTTCATAGGCGTCATCCCCATTCATATTTTTCACATTGATTTCTAGAGCGATGTCTTTCTGGTCACTGAGCAACATTTCAGGTATGCCGTCCTTTCTGAAAGCCAAAGAAACCACCTCACTAACATCTACTCTTGTATACTTCTGTTGTGATGACAGTCTGAATCAGAGGGATGCAACAAAGAGAGACATTTCAACCTTGACAAAATTGTGGACAGAAGCTACCACTTACATCGGCATGTCACGAAAAACATTTTGGTTGGGTTCTTTGTAGACAAACTTGTAGTTCATTTCTAGGCTGCTCTGACAAATGTTGTCAGGTCCACACCCTTCCTTCAAAAATTTTATCTGAAAAGTGAAAGCAGTTTAAACTTTGTTGAGAGACCATAACAATTACACACTCTGTTGGTGTTTAAACGACACACAAATGAGGTTCTAAATAAGACAGATTACGAATGCGGTAATCACTGAGCTCCAGGTGCTGTGAAGGACTCACTAGGAATGCTGTAGACGGTTGCCATGGATACCTGGGAGACGGACTTGCTGGGCTCGTTGGCGTTGAGTATTGGAAGCAGTGTTGGGAGGACGTTGTCCCTCCTCCTGCGTTTGGAACTCTTGATGGACACAGATGCGTCGATGGGAATGCTCCTCAGCTTGTCCTCGAAGTTGTCCTAAAAAAACCACTGACTCATTAGAGCTCCTGCCTATTACTGCTACGTGATGAAAACAGCACACGGCCAAGCTAAGCAAAGAGCCAGACAATGGAGCATCACCTTCAACTTGAGCTGGACCTTGACACACTCCGCTTTATCCTGCCCAGGCAGCTCCAGGGTTCCGCTAGACTGGAAGTCCGAGTCAGTGTTCGACTTAGTCATGAACGTGACTCTAGACGGCAGGTTAAGCTTCCTCCTCTCTGACTCAGCCTCAAACAAGTACCCAATAGCTGGAAATGAAAAACAAAACATATACAGTGCCAACCAACAGGTCCATGCAACCATCTCACCCGGCCAAGGTCAAGAAAGCTCAGCGCACTTGAACATCATTAGAGCCACCTACTCAGCTTGGGGTTGTAGGACTTCGGCTGTGCAGTATACTTGAAGCAGGCTTCAACTGTCATGCTACACACAAAAGAGACAAACAGGCACAAATGACTGTTGGTCCTTTAAGAGAATTCCTTTGATTCCATTTCAAATGTTTAAAGTCAGTTATTTACAGTAATAGACTATAAAAATGATACATATTTTCATCCTACCATATACTGTTACCACAGTTTTTGTTCTGCAGGTCGATTACAGTTGGTGATGTCTTGACACTTTTTTCGATGTTTATGATTGGCTTTGCCCTGGAACAGAAATGAAATGTCACACCTTAAATAAATACAAGCGATTAGGCCAATAATGCCCCCAATGTTCCTGTACTGGACAAGCAGTTGGAAAATGCATGGATGGCTGGTTGGATGAATGGATTCTTCAGCACATTACCTGTAAACAAACACAGCATCTGACAGGGATCCAACAGCGACGTCGGGGTAGGAATTACTATCCAGATCCATGTTCCCAGCAAGAGAGTAACCAAATAATTTGATCATCTTATCATTCGCTTGAAGAATCTGAAGAAAAATAAACAACAACAACAACACATGGGCACTTTTCAATAATTGTTCACTTTTAACACACGGCTACGGATTCTGGAATTTTGCACAACTGGAACTGGCCCCCGAAAGCTGGAAGACATGAAAAAGAGGGATGACACCAACCTGTGCTGGCCTAGTGTTGATACCGTTGGCCGACCCATGGTAGATGTACACCTTTCCTGCACCGTTCACCTCGTAGGGGGCTCCCACAGCAAAGTCTGCAGAGTCAAACACATTCTGAGAGAAAGCTCTTTTGGCACCGGGTTTCTTTGTTGCCATGGCATCCTAGCATTTTATTGTACCTCCATAGGAGTCCTGATTGAGGTCCCCGATGTTTTCAACTGCGAGACCAAACATGGAGTCTTTGGGCCCCGTCAGAAGAATGGGCTTGACTTGGTTCCAGTTACCCGCTCGGTTGATGTACACGTAAACCGCTCCACCAATCTCTCCATCTTTAACAAAATACTGAGGTGCTCCGACTACGATATCCTGCCACCTAGGAAATAAATTTTAAAATAAACCATTTCAACAGTCAGGCTCCGGACCCCCTGCGACCCAGTAGGATAAGCGGTTTGGGAAATGGATGGATTTCAACAGTTGCAAATATTTAACGTTAAACATTACAGAGGTGATTTATGAATTTGCTGTTAAAACAAAGTCAATCTTAATACATAACAATATGACCACATTACTTACAGCATTTAGCCACATTTAGCGATGGTTGATTAATGTCTGCCGTAAAACATGTAAATCAGTAACTCTTCAAAACACAGTAGCAAAACATCAAAGTTCCACATACGTATCTCCGTTAAGATCAAGGACGGCTACATCATAGCCGAAGGAGGATGCCAGTCCCTGTCCCTCAAGAACGACCTCTTCCGAAAGCATCTTCACAGACTCTTCAGATTTCTTCAGCAAGACCACAGCCCCACTGTGGTGGGCTCTTGGTGCTCCAGCCACGATAGTCAGACGGCCCTTTTTGGTGATGTTGTGGCCAGAGTCCAAAGAAAATCCTGTCATACAAAGGACATTTTCCTAGATTTAAAGCAGGATCTGGAGCGCACTGGCCATTCTTTACATAATGCAGACCATTTTGTCACTTTAAAAGGCAAAATAACAAGAGCTGTACGATACATGTGCGAGAGCATAATAATGTAAAGCTATTACACATCAAAAGAGCTTAAGCCCCGGAGACTTGAATGTGAATGGAAGTTTCTGCAGTATCGGGGAATAATGGAAATTACAAGATTACATCCCTATATACAGGTAGCTGTCAACTTACACTACAAAACCAATTTAAGTAAATCTGGACTTACTCAAAAAATATCATAGATAAACAGAGTTTATGGAAGCATTAATGCAAAAAGGTGACTATCTTTTCATATATAGCATTTAATATGCCACTTTAGTATATATTACAAGTATATTTTTGGCTTGTGTGGTTTTAGGGTCAAAGCGTACCTAAATAACTGTTGGGAGGCACGGGCACCAGTGAAGGGTTAAAGCTGTTCTCATCGCCAACTTCGTAAGGCCCATCTTCAAAAATGTTCATTTCCACCAGAGTGCTGTTCCTCTGCTCCGCCCGGACAATTCCTGTACGGGGTCAGAGCAAAGATGTTAGCGAAAATGAGGGAGCTCAAGAGAAGAGAATGCAAAAATATGAACTGGGGATCGCACTAGAACATGCAAAAGGCACAAAGTAACACTGTCCATTAAAATCACTTAACTGCTCATGAAACTGCTGCTAAAAACTATTCAGTTCAGACCGTCATGTTTTCCGCTAGCCTCAGTAGTTTACCTCAAAGGCGGCTCATTAAAAGAAGGCTGCCAGTCCCTCAGCATCTTACCTTTCCAATTGTAGGCCCCAGGTGCTCCAAAGACCAAGTAGTGGTAGTCTTTTGTGAAGGTGGCAGACAGACCCTGTTGACAGTACCCAAACATCTCATGGGTCCGAGGACGGCCGTCGCAGAACTTCCAGCTGCCCCCATCCTCGTCGGCTTTGGGGTTGATGGTCAGGTCTTGGCTTAACACGTAGCAGCGGCCTGTGACGTCCCAGGACTCCCGAGACTGCCGTCTTTGGTAGCGATGGGCACAGGTCTGCAAAGTGACGGGACAGGTGCGGATACGGTGTCAGTGACTGTCCTACCCAGACGCCAGAAGCCATGTGGACTTCGCGACGGGGCTCTCAGTCTCGACAACCTGCAAGCGGTGACTTACCAAGATCTTTCCCCCCGGCCCCTGACTCTGCACCACCACCCCCATCCACTGGTTCTCCTTTCCCTCCACTGCAGGGTTATCTGAATTAATCATGAAGGGAGAAGAAAGAACATGAGACAGGGACACAAAACATATATTACAAGGAAAACAAGCAGTCATGATCACAGTGTGGATACGGCATGAAGTGTAACAATGGGATACAAACAGAAGAAGAGGAGAAACAATGAAACTAGCACAAAATAAAGAAAAACAATGGAATACAAACACGACAAGGAGAAGCAACAAAACCTCAAATACAACATGAAGATAAACAATGAAACACAATCATCATCAAGAGAAATGATGAAAACAGGTTATACAGTGAAACAATGTCCTATGTACATTATGTAAACTTTACGCTTCCAACACATTGTCTAGAAGCTACCGCAGCCTAGAATGGTGGACATGTGATTCGGGAGCTCAGATATGCCAGAGAGCAGCACTTACAATCATTGTCGAAAATGACTCTCTTGCAGTCATTGGCCTGCGGAGTGACCTCACAGCTATACAGTCCTCCCGTGATATTGACCTCTCTGATGTTCAGCGCCTTGGCACGAGGGGCCCCAATCAGCAGCCTGAAAATGGGAATGATGAATGATTATTAACTCAAATGAGTGGAAAAATGAGACAGAGGCAGCGCTTGTCTGTGGCTGAACCTCAACGTCATGCTATGCATATTAACAGTAAGTCAATTTAAGAGCATTTGTTAGCCGGTTCTTAATTTATCGCTGATATAACGTAAAAATTCAGTAGCTTTACAGAGAGCATTTTTACATGTGAGATCTCATCATTTCATCAAAAAGAAAATCTATAAAAATTGATCCTGCTTTGAACTGGTATCTCAGAGTTTCTTAATTATTTTACACTGAGCCTCTTTTATGTATTTAAATTGGGTGTCTCAGTGATAACGCACCATGCAAGCACTTCACATATTTTCCCACAAAAGCTCTCTTTGTGTGCTGTGATGAAAAGGGCACTATTTCCACAGCCGGCCACTGCAGCCCAGTAGCCGTGCGGCGCGATTTACTGGGACGCAGAGCCCCAGAGAACAAGCTCAGGCAACCAAGATGGTCCTGTGAGGGGTTACTGCTGAACACATGGGAAGCAGACTGCAGAGATCACAACGGGACATTTTTCGCAGTAAATCTTCAATTATCAGTTCAGAGAGTTCAAAGTGGAAATTCAAAGGCAAAAGAGATCCCACATATGGAACTATACGTATACATCTCCATATAGGTGTGTGTGTTTGTGCGCATGTGTGTGTGTGTGTGTGTGTGTGTGTGTGCCCTTCAATAGACTGCCAGGCATTTTGTGCCTTTGGCTTCTTGGGCTACAGCTTCACATCCCCCATTGCCGTCACCAGAAGAGATCCGAGTAATAACCTAATAGTAGATTATTCATTGTTTTATGCTATCCAAAGTTAAATTTAAAAAAAAAAAAACTTTACATATTGTCAAAATCCTGGGAGGAAAAGTGCCAACAATTCTGTGCATGAAAGTGCCCATGTTTCGGGGCAGCCTGGCGCGGTTATCACATGGCTGTAGCATAAGGTGTGCCTTCCGTCACTGCGCCCTGATGGACTTTAACCCGCCAAGCCCTGCGTTGGCAGGTCATGTGCACTGGCGACGTCCACGGACAGCCAGGTACTGTAAAGTACAGCGTGGTGATGACGGCCGCGAATCCAGAGGAATCGTCTATCAGCGTCCTATCAGAAAAAGGCTTTTGAAGACGCCTGTGCACCGTTGCTCCTTCACAGTTACTCCATTGGTGGATTTTTCAATTAGATACATTGTTAAAAATGAAATGTAACCATTATGCTTTTAGTGAGACAATCATAAAGATATGATTTCTGATCATTTTCACTTACCTCTCTGAAACTGCAGAATCTTTGAATTTTTAATATATAAGGAGATTTTCACACTGAGAAATTTACACCTAGAATAGCAAGGACACCCCTTCTGGAAATGGTTATTTAAAGCATAATTTTAAGAGATATGAAGTGAATGCTATCCTTATTGCTTATGTGTTGAGCGGCATTCAAGATATTTCAGGAATAATCTGGAAATACTCCATTACAAACAAAGTCTCTTCACAGCCACTGGGTAAAATACCATTCATACAAAGGGCAGCAACAGCTTTGGAATACTTCTGGAGGCCGTGTCCATGCAGAACACCATCCGTGCTGGCAGGAAAGGAACACACAACACGGTGCCCCTCACCAACTATTTACAGTTCAGAATCAAAATAAGACAGCAAATATTTAACAGGAAAAAACTACAAATGCCTGATGTGACCATTGAGATAATTACATAGAGTTTCCACTGGGACAAGGGGTACAGATGAATCCAACAGGGAAGTCCTTGTTGGAGCAGTGCAGCCTAACCCTCCATGGATCATATGTTCCACTCTGGGCGTCGACAGCGAGAGGAAACAGCAGCAAACGTCATTCACAAGTTCTAAAACTCATGCATCTTTACTGGATTATTTAAGTCCGTTTATGTTTACATGTTACATATGTCTTTATAAATTGTAAAATGAACTTTCGCAACAGCACATCTTCCAAACATTTTTATCAATGTTATCAGACCTTCCGTATATAAATTAAATTATGATTTTGGTTCGGACTGTGGAGTTTAACATCCTTTCTTAGGAAATGCTTTACAATGCAAGGAGGATTTAAGGGCTGTGCTTTGGTAGGAATTCTTCTGGCTTATTCGATGTTTTTTAATGATAACCAAGAGAAAAACAAGACTTTGATATGTTAGACATAATTATTACTGCTATTTCCTTACAGATGCCTTTGCATGAGCACATTTAGATTGTTACAACAGTAATATGCCAAACAGAGATAACACAGGCTGCCAGTGCGCATAAGGAAACAGACAGACGTTTACAGGAAGCCCAGCAACCGAGCATGAACGATTTCCTGAAGAGCTTCTTCAACAAAAGACCTATTCACTATGTCTTTATCTCCTCATGGTGGACAAAGCTAAAACTAGCAAAGAGGGTCTTCTAGCTAGAGGGAATATAAAAGCAGTGATAATTTCATTTCCATCTGAACATAAATATCGGACTGAGAAGATAATTAATGTCATTATGATTATGTTTATGTGTAAACTGAAATGAGAATCTTAAAAACAAAGGCTCCCACAGTTTTATTTACCAATTCTGCTCCATTGTCGGTTTTAATCATGGTTAATTTGGTCAATCGTGGTCAGCTATTGAATACCTCAATTTACTTTATTGGCTGCTTGGGGAACAATTCATTCGACCTCATAAGGAAACCAATGAATGACTCGGAGGGGCAATTTTGTGACCACATGGCTAACAACCAAACACATTATTCTTAGAAAATAAAATACTGTAAGTGCTGACTTGCTTAATCGCTTCAAATTAACAAAAAATTATTAACAATGAACTAACAGACTCTATCCAGAAGTAATAAACATTCGACTGGAGTTATTTCCACAGGATATAATATGGGTGATCCATTCACTCTGCATTTCATGTGCCAAGTCGTCACAATCATTCTCTGCGTGATTCAAAGTGATACTTAGGCTTCGTGCACCGCCAGTAATGACCTCCATTTCTACATACAATGCAACACTAAACAATGCCAAAACATTTGTAGCACAGACCCATAATTGGCAAGGCATATTTGCTTTTATTCACTAACCTTAAGCAAAGTCTAATCAGCCACAGCACCAGTCAGCAACACAAACAATTCCTCCTCACAGTAGTTAGTGTCCCTTGTACAGGTCGGGTTCCTGGGTGCTACAGACACATGGTTTCCATTACCGTGTTTGCGGTAAATTATGGCCCATGTGGGCACTGGCTCAGCTCTCGGCCTCCAGATGTGAGAAATACCCTCGCAGATGTGCACTTGCGGAGTGGGACTCTGACTCTGGGGGTATCGCGCTACCCTCACTGAGACCTGACACCAGCATAACGTGGAACACCTTCTGCTACGATCACTCTGGCTCATCGGACCGGTCTCACAGCCATCGTGATGAGGGCAACTGTGTCTTAAAAAAAAATTTGCACGATGTGAAGACTTAACTGAAAAACAAACTAGCTGGCCCGAATCATTAGGCGTCTAAGCACCAGCGATGCTGGATCCCAATTGTGTTTATTAAGATGCATGTACTCCAAAACGACTTCAAATCTGTGGCACGAACTCATGTTGTATCATATAACCCCCACGCAGATGGTCCAGCACATGTCACGTCGCACCCTTTCGTTCTGCCTTGAAGTTCTGTCAAATAAATATTACCAGATAACACAAGCAGGCTGCGCCAGTCACTGTATCGGCAGGTATGTCAAGGCTTTTTCTGTGAAGATGTGCAGTCTTAACTGTAACTGTGTTATGCAGGAAACGGTATGAATGCAAGGAAGGAAGGAAAGTACTTTGTAGACCATAGACCATTAGCAACCCACAAGGAAAACTAGCCTGTGCCCGGGATGCAGTCCTCGGACAAACAATTATGGATGTTTTTTTTTCTTGTAAAGAAAGCAAACATTGTATTTAACTTTGAGGCTGCCTCCACCTTCACCTTCAACTATGTGAACTTGAGTTCCAGGAGACACTGAGCGGATCCGAATGCTCCGCCCCGGTTAATGTACCAGCACATGCTTATGCAGGCCCTGTGCTCCCAAACCATTCCCGTCATGGTTCCCTTCACTCAGGTCATTTTGAGGTTAACTAGGGTTAAAAGCTTATTTTTCAAAGCCACTCTTATTGTTTGCCAGCTATGCACTAACCTAGGGAGAGATTATTAACTATTTTTGTTTGAAAGCTTAAGTGTTTTGAGATGTCTCAGATTAAAATAGGTTTTCTGGCTTACGCCTTTTGTGAAACATGTAATGGTCTTTTTTTTGTAAGTCTCTCAACTTTGATGGATAGACCTGCCAGGAAGAGTGACAGATTCAAAGGAAAACTCCGGCAAATTCCAGACCATTTCGCCAGGAGGCTGGGTTATGGTTAGCAGTAAAATACAGAGGTGAGTTCCATCCCTCATTTTCCACTGGCACTGGGATTGCACTGTGCTCCAGTACCCTGACATGAGAACAAAACAGTCATTAACCCTTCCCAGCACCAACGTAGGAGCAGTCTGGTCTAATTACATTATGCGATCTGTTTTTTCCTGCTACAGATGCATTTTTGCCATCTCACTAATGCAGCCAGAAAAAAAATATTAAGTATTCAGTCACACAAACTATACAAATAGCAGACGATAGTATAAAATAGACATGCATCACATTCTTCAAATCATCCTTCTCTCTGAATCCTTTAAACTTTAGTTCCTAAAAATCGGTCAAAGGCCTACTGGTCCAGAGCAAAGCAGAGGAAGACATGAGGAGTTAAACTGGAAATGTAATCAAAACTTAGCAGGTGTTGGTTCTTGGGGAGTGAAATAGCTTGGGCAGGTATCCACACATCCCTATTTTCTGCTGAAATAATCCCTCCCACTGCCTACTCCCCTGACTGACAGGGCTCCCAAAAAATTTGGAACATAATCGGATTGGTCTGGGCTGGGGGCCCAGTATAATATTCTTTCATAGTGGCCCCCCTGAACTCAGGTGTCTCAGTAGCAACTTGTAGCACATTTAAAAGGTTTAACAGCCTTTAGTTGATGATGCTCTAATTTCATTCATACCCATTAGCAACAATGCCAGAGCACTCAGAAGACCCAGTAACACAAATGTCACCCTGCCTACAAGGCCAAACCCATAGGAGCTCATTAATGGACCCTCAGACCTGCAACATGCTGACGATAGTGCGCTCTGGCTCCCGCTCAGCATCCACACCTCGACGCTGCCTCCTTCCTGCCTTGACAAGCTTCGTCATGCCTCCTGCGAGCTCTCTCCTCTACTCCTGGATGCGTGAAAAACACTCCTAGCAGGCAAGAATTTTCCACAAGTCGGCCGGACGTGCCTAAACTGAGCCTGATCGCATGAGTCAGAGTTCAGGGGGCCGACGCCTCTCCCTCAACGTGAGAAGATGTCCCTCTCCAAAATTAATTTACAGAGATGCAAGTGAAGGTTCTACGAAGCCTATAGACACTTGGTATACGGTATAAATTTGAAGTCCTTTTTAAACAATGACCATAAAGAAAGTAGAGGCATGTGCTGATATCAAGGACTTGGGGGTATTTAAAAAAGCTTCTGCAACAGACTGTTGTGGGGGGGGGGGGGGGGGGGGGGGGGGGGGGGGGGGGGGGGGGGGGGGGGGGGGGG
>JAODJX010000037.1:10445015-10455374 GCA_026776945.1 Isichthys henryi
ATCTATCTATCTATCTATCTATCTATCTATCTATCTATCTGCCTGCCTGCCTGCCTGCCTGCCTGCCTGCCTGCCTGTCTGTCTGTCTGTCTGTCTGTCTGTGTCTAGCAAGCACAATTGAATGCTTCATTTAAAGCAACAAGCAACAGTGTGTCTCACTTCATTAACTTCCCAAATCTGTAAAATTTGTCTCGCAGGATTTTACACATCCCCTGTGTAGCAATGCTAGAATTTTGTGCTAAATGTATAAATGTAACAAAACACTTCCACGACAAAGCTACCAAATATCAAATGATCACGATAGATGTCATATAGATCAAAAGGTAATTACTGAAAGCATTGATTACCCATAGCTCTCTAAAGTCGTGATCATATGCACCGACCAGAATCACTGCCTTATTATCAAAGTCTCTAACTAGCGGTAACTAGGCAACACCGACAGCAGTGATGGCCTTCGCTTTATGAGTGCTTATGGCTTCCAGTACCTCTGGATGCATTTACAGACTTATTTCGAGAATAATTACCTTCACCAACCAATGGCAGAGACACATAGTTCCTGTGCCATTCTCAGACCACAATTACATTACATTGTAAATCATAGTTCTATATAACTTTCAGTTCTCCCTCTCCTCCCAGAATTTAGCTTTCCTCAAAGGAACCCATGCAATTGCTGAGTCAAAGTTAAGATTTTTCAAATAATTTATTCAGCTGGCAGCGTGTTTTCGGTCCCGGAGTTCCTCATTCCTCCATGCTCTGAAAGGAAAAGGCGAGTCAAGACTAGAAAAGGCTGCGCTCCTGGGACAAACAGTACACAGTGAACTTGGCGTTCTTGGGAATGTACGTAGAAGACAGGCATGTTCTTTTCCAGGCATTCCAAACACCGGGAAGACGATTAGTCACAATGGTTACCAAGGTGTTCTCCTTCCCTGTTGTTCTGCTGTGTGTCAGCTTATTCTGGCATGCAGGTACCTCTGAAACTCCAAACTTCAGCAGGATCTCTTCACTCCCCGATTATTGCGATTGCAACACCATCAGCTGCAGAATTTAATATAAATCTAAAGACTGACTTTTATCAAGGGTTGTGTGTAGTGTTAGATATTCAACACACAGCTAGATCTTATAAGGAAATGGGATGCCATGTAACCGGCAAAAAAACAGAAGAAACATAAGGTTGTAAAAGCAGCGGCTCTGATAAAACCTGTTTCCATCTTTGCACTGACCGAATGGCTGCACTTGCTAATGGAGCGGAGGCAGGAGCGCAGGGCTCTGTGAACAATGCTGAGACACGGGCCTGTCCGTAAACTCTATTATGTGTGAGGAAGGCAGACAAAAAAGGAGAAGCCAGAGTCCAGAACAACTGAGAGTCAGCGCCAAGGCAGAGAGTCAATGGGTATCGATTGCCCCGTGTTGCTGAGCCCAGCAAAACTGACGAATGTTACACTCTAGGCGTCCTCTAGGATCCATTACGGACTCAATATCCACGCTTTTATAAACACATTTGCAAATGCAGGGACAAGGAGTGTTTCAGGACTCATTTCTTTCAGATTATAAGCCTTAGGTCAGTCTGCAGCTTTCATTCTCTCCTTGAAAACTGGAGGCTCTTCTCCATGCGGGAGTATGACAAATGAACCGTTGTCAGGCGTCGTCTCTTAGAGCCTGAAAGGAATTCAAATGAACTTCAAACCACAGAAATTGGGTCAAGTTATAGGAATGTGTACTTTGTTTGTGTATCGCTGTGTTCAAAATGTTTTTTAGAGACAAAAAAAGTGGCAGTGGGTTAATATGAAAGTGGTATGAGCCTTATGGCAGTAAAGCATGGGGGTGAAACCATGGTGGTACGCTCCATACAAGCCCTGGGTGATGAAATGAAAGTGGTACATTGTACAGTGGAATGCAGTATGAAGTTGGGGCGAAAGTGGTTTAGTCTGAATTAGAATGAGAGCCGGGGATTAGAGGAAAAATGGAATGTTCCATAATGCAACGAAACGGGGGAGTGAAAGGAAAGTGGTTTAATCAATACTGAAGTGGCATGTAAGGGTGAGATGAAAGTGATAGTGATAGGGTTATTAGATAACACATTAACAATAACAAGATTTGAATAAAGTGAAAACAAGTGTGATTAATTAATCAAGCTGACATTAAGGTGCATAAACACTCTAACGATGTCTGATTTACTTTCTGTGTCGGTTTTTGCTTAAATGAATCGTGGATTGCAGATACTGAGGTAACACTGCAGCATAAGGGTAGTATTTAAGGGGTTGCTGATTGGCTGGTTCAGATTTTAAGTTTTATACATCAGACGTCTGTATAATAAACTCAGTATTAATGTACTGGCTTACAGAATCCAGTGCTCATTCATTTTATGTTTCTGTACAGTGTAGATACCAGAAAATTCCTCATATCATCATCCATAATATGTAACAGTGGCGACGGTGGGGGAATGAGATTTCAGCACCCAGTGTGGATACTGCACTGGTTCCCAGTGGGGTAAATCAGGCAGTGACTGATATCATGTGACGATTGCATCAACTGTGGGGTTTAGAAGCGCACTACTAATGTGCAGTGCCTTGGGAAATTACATACTTATATGGTTATTTACTATCCATTAGTCTTAATCTGTAAATAGATTTAAACTTCTCCTTAGGTGATATGCATGCAAGTTTAAAAAACAATGATTCACATTACAAGTGATATTACCCTTAAATACCCTGTGCTATTGAAATGTTTTTAATATAAGTAAATTGAAAAAGTTTGTTTTCTACTGCTCTGGGGGGAGGAGTGCACAGGGGGGCTTCTGCAGGATCTCACCTAGAGTACAGGAACACCCAGAGCCAGCCTAGCTGTAAGGCATCGGTATGACCGAATGACTGATACCCACACTGTTCCTGAGGCACTCATGTCCAGGCTGCACTCTATCCAGCACAAGACTCAGGTGGACCATGGGTGAGACGCTAATCAATTGTAGGATACACGCACACACACACACACGCACACATACACACACACACACGCACACACAGGTTTGTAATTATATCTATGGAGAATACGTTAATCCCAACATGACAACTTTAACCTCTATCCAGCACTATCCTTTACCATAAGTAACCAAACACAAGACTTTTGGCATTTTTAGTTTTTTGGTGCCATTCACAGCTCTTGGTGGGGACCCGAAAAACGGTCCCCACAATGTCAAAAAAACAGGTTTCATTTGGTCCCCACAAAGTAATCCACACAGAAACACAAATCTGGTATCTATATCTTTGTGGGGACTCTCCATTATTTTTATGGGGATTCCCCTAATCCCAACATGACGAGCTTAACCCCTTCTGTTCGGAACGCTTCCGTCTGAGGTTTACAATCACGTGCCAGTGACTTTCTTGTGCTTATGTCCATCGTGCAGTCGACCCCTATTCAGCCCTAACAAAGTAAACAAACAAAAAAAACACTTTTGGCATTTTTAGTTTTTCGATTGCAATCATAGATTTTTTAAAAATTGAGTTTCCCCTTGTGTGGAATGAAAAGGTAGTCCTCACGATGCCAAAATAACAGGCTTTTATCATATTGTGGGGACATTTGGTATGAATAATAAAACATACCTGACCCCCCCCAAACACACACACAGAACAGCAAATTAGTCTAACTGTGTGTCTCTGGACTGCAAGAATGAACCTGCATGACAAGGAGAGAACATATGAAACAGACACAGAAAGAGGGAATTCAAGCCGCCAGCCCTGGAGGTGTGAGGTAACAATGCCCTGCTTGAGCCTCCCTTTGCTGGCAATATCTCACGCAAATTCATTAAACAGAATCCTGAGCAATGCCCTTGCCAGTGCATTATCCGCTACCAATTGCTTGACAGGAGATCAGGGTGGGTAAATGACTGGTGAGCACTACACCCTGGCAGTCATCCAGAATCCCAGAACTGCTCTGAACATCTGAGACCTACCCTCCCCCTGTACAGTCTTCACCACCTGTATATAAATAGATATGGGGTTGGTGCTGCGAGCAGGTTAGCCCATCCTGTGGTCAGTGTGGATCCCAATGCCCAGTGCCGTCCTTCGGATGAGACGTAAAACCGCGGTCCTGACTCTCTGAGGTCGTAAAAGATCACTGGGCATCCTTTGGAAGAGTAAGGGTGGTACCTTGATGCCCAGGATATAGTGCCCTCTGTGGTGCTCTCAAATTTGGCCAACTAATCATCCCCTATACCTAACTGGTGAATTCTCTCCTGCCCCTTCACCACCTTAGCTACTGTGTGGTGAGAGTACTGGCGCAGAATGGCTGCCGTCACATCATCCAGGTGCTACACAGTGGTGGGGGGTTGAAGTGACTCCCCATTGGTTGTGTAAAGTGCTTTGGGTGTCTTGAAAAGCACTGTGTTAATGTATCTTTCATTCATTCATTCATTCATTCATTTATATCTCCCAGACACAAGACACGTGTATAATATACAAGTGTGCCACTGTGTAAGAGGGACAGACAAGCACATGGTGTCCGTCAGCGCTGACTGTACCCTGCCATTTAAGGATAGCAAGCTGCAATTAGCCCTGCAGATTGGTTTACTTCTCTTGCAAACAATGCTTTTTACATACATCTTATTGTCTGTCCTGCATTGAGAGCAGCTGCAAAATTACAGTGCAGTTTTAAGAACAGATTTTCTTTTTTCACACCCCTTCCTGTAGTGCAGTGTGAGTGTGAACCAACTGGCAGACCGGACCCAAATACAATTGAATCCAGACCCCCCCTCCTAGGTGGACCCCTTGCCTTTGTGTTACTGATGGAATTCGGCCCTCAGGGAAAATTAGTTGGGGACCCCTGCTGTAGTGTAACCTGATCACCTGTTCTTATTCTTATAAGCGCCCTAAGAAGCAGACTGATCAAGTGTTGCATCACATGACCTGGCCACCTGACCTAAACGGAGCAATTGGGGTTAAGGCCCAATGGTGACATCACTCTGCCAACCACCGGATTTGAACTGGCGACCTTCTGAGTCCCAACCCACAGAACTGCCACCCCAATAAATTATTTTTTTATGTTTATTTTTTTGGTGAGTGCATGATGCCATATATGTTACTTTATAGTTTTGTTGTCTTTATAATAATTCTAAAACATAAAAAATAGTACCAGTAAATCTTTCTATGGGTCGGTGTGTCCAACCTTTTGACTGGAACTTGGTTACCACTGCGCTACATAAAGAGATGTGAGAAAAACAATTCTGTTCATAATAACACACTGTAATTATGCAACTGATTTCAATGCAGGATGAACACAGTGTGAAGACAGTGTATGTCAAAGGCATTGTTTTTTATATATATATATATTCATCCCATCCATTTTCCAAACTGCTTATCCTACTGGGTCGCGGGGTATATATACCAGAGGACACCAGAATAAAGGAGGATAAACCTGCAAAGTCGACACACACAGAACAGGGATTCAAACCCTGAGGCTTGAAGGTGTGGGACTCTTTACAGGTTCAGTTTCAGATTCATGTTCATGGAAGCTAACTGCACGATGGACATAAGCACAAGAAAGTCACTGGCACGTGATTGTAAACCTCAGACAGAAGCGTTCCGAACAGAAGTCCTTTGTTAACATGGAAATGAAACCAAGTTGGATCTATGGACTGCATGCAGGAAGCAGCGACCGTACATGGAATCAAATGGTAAATGGAAAGCAGTTCAATTCAACACAAAACACAATTACTATGGAAGAATTAGTGTTTCCAGAAGTGAAAATTTCCCTTAGCCAGTTCACTCATAATTACAGAGCACTGTTATTCACAACCTGCTCATTTGCAATCCATCTTGTTTTTAATATCTTGGGGGAGGGGATGAGATGCCTCACTGAATTAATGGCCCTTTATTTCTCTAAAGTGAAGTCTTTGGTGACTGTCTGTCACTGCTGAATTGTGGCTGTCAGTCACCCATCTTCCCGGACCACCTATTTGGTGTCGGATCATTGCGAGTGTGCAGCTCATCTCAGGAAGCAGATAACGTGAAGCGGGGGTTCAGCAGCCCTTTGCGGGAACCTGGAATGTCCAGAGGAGACCAGCGCCAGCACAGACTGAACACACAGACTCTACACACAAGGAGCAGGTGTGATACCAAAGAATATAGAATCTGAACGAAAATCAGAACAAGGGATTTGATATAAAAAAATAGACGTAAATTAAAATGTTTAAGACAATCAGACATAGGGTGCAAATATTGTGTCAATGTAACACAATAAATTTTTTAATTCTGCGATGCGCCATTAATATTCATGTTTGATATCGAAAGAGAGGGGGAGGAGGATATACCTTTAGCATTTCTGTTAACAAATACAACAAAGCTATTGTGTTTGTGACAGCAGGAATAAAATCAAACAGGATATCTTTATTATTGTGTAACAGATATACAAGGTGCAGCTGATGACATTCCTGCCACAGCCCCATACGAAGTCAGTTATAGAGCGTGGCCTCATGTTCTGTCCTTTGGTCACCTCTCCGTAGGACACGGGGACAGATGGCCCTGAGATATTCACTTCCAGGGGGTTTCTGCGGAGTTTAAGAGTCCAGGGTGAGTAAATTGCCCATCAAGAAACCCTCTGCCAGTTGGTGTTCTGTGCCTTTCAGGAGGACAGCATTAAATCACACTGGCGAATGGGTGAAGTGTCTCAACTCTGGACATGATTCTATAGCTCAAAGCCTGAGTGCCCCTTGAGCCGGGTCTCCCTGTATAAATCTGCCCCACTCCTCTCGTCTAAAAGGCCATTTGCATGTACGGCTCGAGAGAGGAGAAGATTCCAAATAAAGAGCCAGGGTGTCGGACCTTACACTTGGACCTTGTCACGTTTTTCTCAGGCAGGTCTGCCAGCCACCACCAAGGATCATGGGATTTCCCCTTTGTTATATTTGCCAAATGTTGAAATTTGCTGCTGTGATTGCAGGAAGCACTCCTTACAGAGGTCTATCTGCAGAGCCGTACTGCTCCCCAGCCTTTTATCCAGATCCACGGCAGAAAAAAATGCTTGTATCTTATTTGAAAAAGGCACACAATTTTTAAAATCCTCTTGGTGTTAATATTAACAATTAAAAGTGTTAAGATTGAGAAACAAATTTAAAAAATAACACGTTTCCTGTCAGCTGGAGGATTTAGAATATTGGATGGATTGCAAACTTTCTGACAGAATGGAGAGGAAACCTTCAGTCTCGGAGCAGATGGAAAACTTTGCCAGGCGGAGGATGTGAGGAAAGTGTAATGCACTGAGAAGGCACACACCCATGCACACACGCATTCAGAAAGAGTGTGACCGCACCCAGTGTACAAGCAGGGCTGGGCGGCTGTCTCACAGCTGCCAATGCCTTTAACAGGACCACACTCTGCCCTGACACGAGCCGCAAGGAAAAAGAGGCGAATTTCACCCCCATCCGCCATCTCGAGATCCGCGGGGAACGTTTCCTTCCAGCTGTTATTGTCTGCAGCGGATCACCATTAAGCCATTGTTGTTAAAAATAATTCATCCACACAGAGGGAAAACAATCAAGGCATGGACAGCGGATGTCAAGGAAATCTGTGTTTTACAGCCACAAAATTGCACTGAGCTCCCACGCGTTCCATCTCGCAGGAAAGCGACGTCACAAAAGAAGATGTGTATTACCAGTTTGCGACTCGATGCTCAGCTTTAGCTGGACAATCCTTGTAAACACTGTCAGGATTATATCATAAAAAAAAAAACAAATCCTACTATGAACCACAAACTCACATTCAGCACAAAACAATCTTTGAGCTGCTTCTGCCATGGGTAATAGTGTAAATGATATGTCGTCCCCCCATCAGAAAGCCTCATATTTCAATCCAACCGGTTTGTCTTGAGTGCAGTGTAGGGTGACCCGGGTGACTAGGAGGGTAGTCAATGATCTGAGGTCCCCCAGCAAGAATCTTCCGGAAATAACATGCACCGCCACGCATCCTTGGATTCATATATTTTTCACTTGCTCTGCGACCTCACCAGCACACTCCTGCCCTCACGGTACTTGTAACAGTAAGATGTGTCCCCTGTGTGGGGATGCACCACTACTGTTGTGGCCAGCAGGGCGGCGCTCTGTCCATGAGCTGCATTGTAATGACCATAACACTAAGGATGACATTCTGTGATGTAGATTCACCCCAACAAACAAACCAGGAAAAACTGTTATTTTATTCTGTCCTTGAATTTCACATACAGCAACAGCACAGTTATTGTGATTGTTTTCTGTATCTTGAGCGCTAATCATGTATAATAAGTCCCAGATCAGTTAGTTTCTTTGCTGTGTTGTTTACTGAAAGTTGCTACCAGTGATTCTGTGGCTTTTAAAGACGTTAACTATAAATGGCTAGTGGCGGCATTAAGGCTGCGCTGACTAGTGACTTTCGGATGTTTTCTGTGTTAATGCTGTTCCTTTGGCAGCCAGAGTGATTGATTTCTGTCTTCTTTAAGTCAAAAAAAGGTAAATACTTCACAACTAGTATGCTTTACAAGACAAAAACAGGAACAGAAAATCCAAACCAGGTTTTAGGGGGCTAGGACAACCAAAAGTTTACCAGGGGTAAAGATTTTTTTATGGTGGAGGGCATACGAGGGGCCATAATTCATACAGAGGGACCCGCCTTATCTTTACCCAATGATATGTTTTGAATTGGTGAGTGACAGGAGAGGGGCACTCCGGTGGCCAATCAGCTTTCAGCTGGGGCCAGTACCCCTGCGGTCCCGCTCACAGATGTACCAGAGAAACATAGATATTTGTCAACATCAGCTTGTTTAATTTTCTGCACATGAAGATATTTCCATTCAGCCTTTGAATAACAGCTGTTTTAAGCATTGATTTCGTTCAGTATGGGCTTCTTTCGTCCTTGCACTCAGATCACCTTAAAGTATATCGTCATTTCTGAGGCAGAATCGTAAGAGAAAACGCCAGCCAGCCAGCTAAACGATAAATGGTTGTGATTGGGTCTGCTTGGGCCTGCCAGGCTGGTACAAACAGTGTTCTAAGGGTTACCTAGGTGATAAATTCCCCTTCGCTCTCCAGCCCTCACTGCTGGAAACCTTTACAAACAATTGCTCAGCAGCCAAATCGCATTAACTACACTGGAGAAAAACAGGCCGCAGTTTACACCCCTGCTTCTGCCCCCAGATCCTGCTCAGTCCATTTTTAAAAGGCCTGCAACTGATTGGTATGGAGTCCAGCTTGGTTTGGAGTCAACTCAAGAAATTCTCACTTGAATAATTGTGTGAGGGTTTGGGGTTATGTGTGGACGTGACCCCAGGGCTCTCTGGGCCTGATTTGCCTGACAATAAGGGCCAAAGCATTCACTTACTCCACAGGTGCTACCTGTCCACTCAGTAGCACTCAAGTAGGGTGTCCATATGTCCCCTTTTTCCAGAACGTGTCCTCATTTTTGGACCTAAAAATGAATACTTTCTGTATGCGTATTTGCGTTGCTTTGATATCTCACTTCACATCCTGCCCCCTGGTATCCTCTTGTGAAGCAAAATATGGTCATGCCCACTCACGTTACCGTGAGGGTAGTCAACAATCTGAGGTGCCCCAGCGAGAATCTTCCAGAAATCACATGCACCATTATCTGTCATTGGATTCATATGTTTTTCATTCGCTCTGCGCCTCACCTACACACTCCTGTCCTTACAGTCCTTGTATAAGTGAGATGTGTCTCCCCTGTCAGTTATATTTTGAGGGCCTTGACCAGGCTGACATCAGCATGGACACTCAGGTGTTACAGATTCCATTTTTGGTCAGGCGGGGCAAGGTCCTGATGTTCACTGGGACCTCAGGCTACAGCTTAGGACAGTCAAGTCAAAGTCAAATTAAAGTATCTTTTGTTGTCAGCTTCAGATATATGATGTATGGAGTCGTACTCTGAGCCGACAAGTTGTCATGGTCGTAGCGTCAATGAAATGTAAAAAAGCAATAAATATAATATAAATGCTAAGATATAAACAGGGACTGACATAACTGGTACGAAAGTTCGCATTTAAAGGTGAATGCATGCTTGTGTACCAGTTATGTCAATCCCTGAATATAGACATGTGAAGACATGGACAGAGACATTTTTAACCATTTAACATTTGATTTGTGGGGAAGATTGTGCAAAATTTTTACAAAAGTTTGGCATTGAAGCAGAATAGCCTATGCATTAATCAGCGCCTGGCCTGGACGTGTGTTTTTCTGGTCCCACAGTTAGGGTGGAGCTTTACCTCTGCACCTAGACGCCTCTCCTTCAAAGGTAGCCTCCAGCCATGAAGAATCACCCATTGCAACAGCCACACTCAGCAGGGTGGGGGGGGGGGGGGGGGGGAATTTTTGTCTCAACCAAACAA
>JAODJX010000037.1:10467882-10481585 GCA_026776945.1 Isichthys henryi
TCTATCTATCTATCTATCTATCTATCTATCTATCTATCTATCTATCTATCTATCTATCTATCTATCTATCTAAAATCAAAATCCTTTAAGGTTCACAGATGTATCATATTAAAGTTTGATCTGCATTCCTGAGGGGCAAGAGAAGAGAACTGGCTTTGCAAGAAGGTAGCAGAACATAGTTTATGCCAGGGGGTCATCTAACAGAGAGCATCATGAGCAGGAAACTTTTTAAGCTATTCCAAGCTTTTATTAACCATTTCATAAAGAAAAACAAGCATACAGTGAGAAAGGGCCCACTGCGTGGAGAAGGTAAAGACTCCAAGTCAGGCACCAAAGCAGAGCCCCCCCCCATCCCCACAAAACAGTATGACCCACTTCTGATACACCTCCAGGCAGGCAATGGATTGGCGCGGTCTGGCCAGCTGCCTTGCCAAAGTCTGTAAACTGTTTGCCACAAGCAGGGATGTACTGTTGGCAAAGCTGCTCTGTACCGCAGTACTCAAAGGGGTCTGAAAGCCAGTGAACTGAAGTAAAGGAGTGAGGCTGAGGCTTAGCGGGAGGAATTTAATAGGCAACAAGCAGACGGGTGACTCCTGTGGTGCTAGAAAGGGGCAAAAATAAGCAGCACTTGTTTACTACATTCGTTATGGTGGTAAGTGTCAGTTGAAAGCAAAGTATTTCCTGAAGCGTTAGTCTCAAATATCACCCCTCACCCCCACCGCCACCCCACCATCACAGGAAGTCAAATACCTGCCCCATCCAAAGCTGGGAGGCTGGTAAAAACACTCAGGCTGTCAGGGCAGGAAATATCAGCCCAGTGAGAGTGAGGTCTGGCTACGGGCGTGGCGCTGCGTGCCGCCAAATGACATGGCTGCGGGCCGAGGGCTTATCTCTCAGTGCGGCAGAAAGACTGGGAGCGGGTTGCACGTTTTGTTTGGTACGTCTGGATTTGTTTTTTGCGAATGCATGACCTCAGCGCAGCAGTCCTCACTCAGGGGACCGGGCAGCTGTGTCAGCAGATCTGTGGCTGTAGGACAGGAGGTCTGGTGCCGCCTCCCACTATTCAAAAGGATCAGACTCCGCACTGACTCAGACCTAGCAAAGCGCTGGTTACCAAGGGCGATAAAGGCTTGTTTCTTGCTCGGTGTGGTTTTGTTTGATCCTGTTCCACCCCTAGGTGAGGCACGCCCTTGAGATTGAGAAGAAGGCTGTCATAGGCAGAGTGAAACCACAGCTTCCCCGAGGTGAACCCAGCTCTTATGGTTGCACAACGCCAGGCTCCGGCCTCCATAAACCTGCAATATTGGTCCCAACTCACGAGGCATAATCTGAATTTCAAGCAAGAGCAGTCATCTCTCTGTCAGCACAGTGCAGGTGAATTTGGGAGGCCCAGTTCATTGTCAACAGACCCCTTTGCATCAATGAGAAGAAGAGTAAAAATAATATAGACTTTATTGATCCCTGTGAGGAAATTCTCTTTTTGCCTCCCCCATCTTAGGTGAGAACATCCAGGCCACTAAGGGCAGCCGGGGTTTAAGGGCCTCGCTTAAAGGTCTGCAGACATGCTGAGGCTGGGCTTCAACCAGTGACTTTGAGACCACAGGTACTTAAGCTTAGCCCACTGACCCACATGCTGCCCTCCACGCGACTGCTGCATGGCCGTGAAGGTGTGTTGGGGCCGACCAGGTGCACATGAGGATCTTTTACGCCGCTTTAGGGAAGATGTCTGCCCTGCACCAGAGAGACAGACAGGAATCTACATGCCCATATGGGCAATTCCACCTATCAACCAAGCTGGCATTTACTGCTGGGTGCCTGCTCTCCTCCACACTGTTATGTGGACTTTGAAGCATTATTCAGAGTATTAACTGTGCTATGATCTAATAAAGACATCTGTGTCAGAGGCAAAAATATTATAATTCTTAGGAAATTAGCTATGTGATCTTCTTCTGCTAGTCAGGATACTAGATGTCAGGATACTGTAACTATAACATTTCATCTAACCTCTGTATTATAATGTTCATTCTGGACAGATATGGTTATGTTGCCATAGCAGCACACAGGTGTGTTGGGAAATGGTGCCATTTGTCCCACAAACAGCTGAAACAATCAGGCGATGTGAAATATACCAGGGCTGTTTCACTGACAGCCCAGACTGTCTACTGATAGGCATCCCTTTGGAAGGAAGTTAAAGGTCCCTCGCTTCTTTCCTCCGCACTTTACCGCTGTCTTGCCTTCATGGACAGGGTCGATAATGGTGCTCTTCGGTCAGCTCGGGTGAGGCTGGGTCGCGTGATGACTGGCCCGGGTGTGAAGCTAGATGGTGAGCTGTGTATGAGCAAGACTTCGCTCAACCTTCATCATCGCGCTTTTTACAAGTCTATCTTTAACAGCCGTGCGCTTTTCGCTCTTGCCGGGGCTCGTAAAAACTCTTCTAATAACAAAAAAAAAATGCATTTTAATTATAGGACCTCAATTAATCTTATGATGATTTACAGCAAAATAACTTTTATTTTACACGTGTTTTTTATGTCACAGAGCTAACATTTCTGTTTCTCTGAGCAGGCACAGACTAGAATATTTTTGTTGTTCACGTGCCGGAAAGAGAAATAACTGATTTCAACACTGCAATCATAATTAAGTAATTAAATTAAACCTAATCTTTTTTTCTGCACTTGCCTGACTCCGCAGGCAGGATCAAGTCTGCCATCCTGTGGTGATTTTTGTAACTACCTCGCTTTGAAGGCAGTTCACTCGCTGAACGGTCTACCGAGTGAATTTAAAATAACTCGTAAAAACTTTAAATATCAGAGTTATAGTCCATCTGATGTAAAGCTTTACAAATATCTTAATAAAATTAAAACAGCGAGCGCATCATAACCACGTGGTGGCACCAAAACATGAAGAATTACCGCGTCTTAACTACAGAGAGCGCTACTGTCCAACCATTTAGGGAACCGTCAGTATTTAATGCTGAACGTTGGATCAGGACACTGTGATGTTACGATTTTAATATCTTGGTTGCTTCTGCAACTGCCGCGTTAAACGTTGAGTCTTTTCACCTGTGTGGAATATGCGAAGTGTAGATTTGATGTCAAGCTTTTCGTTAATTTCGTTAACACTAAACCCTAAACACTTTCGTTAACACTAAACCCACAACATAGACATATAAAAAATCAGCAGCGGATGTTTGTTTTGGGATGCACCTTTCCATATTTCACTTTTGTTTCCGATTATACGTACAGAATACAAAACGGAAACACCGCATGAAAAATGGACTTTAGCACTGAAGTAGCGAAAACACTATTTCTAACGCAGTTACAACCGTGAGTCATATTAGGCTCGATGCCAGTTAGCAGTATGGGTCAGCCATAAAAGAGGTCTAGCAATCAGGACTTTGGTATGTGAGGCAACTAACAATGAACTGCAGGCACATCAGTCACAAAAACTTCAGAATTGTCTCAAATTATGACAATATATGTCAGAAACAGAGAAAGCACATCAGGTAAGAGGTCATCAAAGTCAAAGCTGACCAACAGGGGTAGATGAACATGTAATATTTGCTAAACACCAAAATATACAGCCTCAGAAATTACTGCAGAACTGAATGAAATTGTGAGCTTCACAAACAGGAATTTATTTTTAAAAACGTCTCCCTTTGAAAAATGCTGGTATCTAAGGGCCAATGCATGAAGAGGTAACCTGGGGTAAGGAGAACATTTCCTGGTCCCTGTGGCAGTGACAAAAGGTAATAAACCGATAGTTTGATGAGTCATCTTTCACCCCTTTCCTACACCCAGATGGCTTCATGCTTGGAACCAAGCCAAAGGACGCCCTTAACTCACAATCTCTGTTAGTGTGGGCAGCCATATTCTATGAGGGATTAGGCAGAATGATCGCTCTGCATGAGCATATAACAGGCACGGAATATCAAGCCATGTTACACAACCAAGTGTACCGTATAATCCAAACTCTTCCCATATTCCGAAATGAATATTGCCCCCTTATACACTGTTAAACAAATTCACGAGGTTCCATGGACGCCAGGATGGAATCGAACGCCTCCATCATCTCCCCAATCATCAGATCTAAACGGCATGGAACCTTTTTCTGGGAAATTCTGGTGTAGAGAGTGTGAAGTAGATTTGCACCACCTCCATCCTCCAAAGGACTGGGAGCTTTGCTCCTAGAAGAACGGCCCAAAATCTCACTACAAAAAGTTCAGGTGTGGAATAACAGCATTTCCCAGGAGGACTGAAACCAAAGAATGGTTCCCCATCTTTTTACGGTTTCCATACTACAATATTTTTTAGGTGTTTCTGTTTTTTCGTCCAAACCCAGTAAATTCACATCATTGCCTGTTACCAGCTATTATGTAGGGTGAGTATTATTAAACTGGGACACTTTATTAAAATTATATATCTGGAAATATTTACAGAATCATCTCAATGTCTTGAATGCCTGTTTGATAATATTCTAAATACATCCGTGCCCCTTGAACACTATATTGAAGAGAAAGTAAAGTATTACTAAACACATATTAACTGCAAAGTTTAAATGTCCCATTTTGCCATGTGTCATATTTTAACAACACTCACTCTAATCTATCACAGCTTGTATTAGGGCCTATAATGTGAAATACAACTAATCGACACCTGACACAGCAGGTCAGCGCGTTTTAAACAAGATTGCAAACTGTTCTGTATTTACCGTCAGATTACCGAAACCATCTTATGGCGTCATAAACTAACTAAAGTAAACTAAGCAGTCCACAGATGGGCGTGTTGTAATGTTGCTCGCTCTTTCGTCATTTAACTGGACACAGGTAGCTTACATACGTCTTTTCATCACAGCAGACGAAACCAACAACTGTATTCAGCAACCGCTGTCAAGCGACCGTGTCCCCGAAGTTTAACTGCAGCAGTCATAATCTTTTAAAAGGCAAACTAACTGCTCTTTATTAAAATATCTCTGACGCGTTTCTTTTTAAAAAACCGCAAAATGACCCTCGCACCACCGTTGTCTAGCTTAAATGAACTTCTAAATTAGGCTACATCGCTGTGATGACTTGTTGTAATCATTTTGTCTTTTTAATCCTTGCGGTGTCATGTAGGACATCATTCATTTTCAAATTCATCGTTTATTTGTGTATTGACCGTACTGCATATCATGTATATTGTAATTATACCCTTCATGCACGTTGCTTTGTGTATTTCAGAATAAATATCTTATAATGCCTGTGTTAAACTAGCAATACTTCGCGATTTGCCGTGAGGTGGGATAAAACAAAACTAAAAGTAGTTTAAAAATTATAAACGGATTTTATGTAATTTATAACATTATTCTTATTTTGTATTTCACTGCAGTGTCAAAAGACGGTAGGTATTCTGTGCGACCAACGTCTGTTAAGTTTTGTGAGGTATTCGCAGGCAGTAAGCGCTGGCATTTTTGTGGGTTTTAATTGCTATTTTGCGCACCTCTGGTCCCCGGACGGCTGGCGCCTCCAGTGATTAGTCTGTGTCTGTCTGCTTAGCCGGCTGGATAGCGTGTCTTCAGCAGATGGCGCACCAGGGCAAGTCAACACTTCGTGTCTTATTACAAGATTAAATATATTCCTGTTTACAATGATTAAAATCGGGTATGCTTCTCGAGAACAAACAGAACTACGAAAACGTCAACGTTTACGTGTGTATAAGTAACAAGTTGAATTAATATTTATATTTAGTTAGGGAGCAAGTATATTCCATAAAGTGCCTACAAAAATGAAATGTTTATTACATTCTAGGAGAATATCATTAAACACGGGTTATGGAATATTGTGAACGGCATAATCTGGCATCTTTTCTTTTCTTTTTTTTATTCTGAGACTGGGCAATAACCCTAACCTGCGAAAGTAGCCCTGAGCATCTCCTATTCATTGGCTGCTTGCAGCTGACGAGCCCTGCCTCCCACGTGACCCTGGATAAATGCCCTCCCGCCCGCATCTTTGGCAACAGACAATCAGAAATACATCCTGGGGATGTTGCTTCGTCTTTTTTTTGTCGGCGATGAGGATGCTCTCCAAACTTTTGAGCAGCCGATACAGACTCGCAGTTTATTCGTTTAGTTATATGTTTGCTTAACTTTCGTCGCGCTGTTATTACACAGTCAGCTTTGGCGGTCGCAGAACATTACTTTACTTGGCGTATTCTACTAATACAATGACCGGAGTTTTTGATTGTCTAACTTCAGATATGCATTCCAGCCAGATTACCTCAAACAGTTACCACACCTTGCACAAATCGCAGGAATCTCCAACTCTACCTGTGTCGACTGCCACAGACAGCAACTATTACAACAACCAACAGACTGGACACTGCGCTGGATCGCCTTACGGACAGCTTGGTCTTTATCAGTACCAACACACGAATGGTATAGGCAACGGTCAGTACAACTCCAAGTCCTACGACGTGGGCTTCAACACTTCTTACAGCACATACGGTTCATACGCTTCCAGCTCATCGCCACCTCCTACGGACGCAGGTAATGTTCTCTAATGGTAATGTTATCTAAACTTTAGATATTACTTGAAAACGGGGGGCGAATGGTTTGAGTAACGAGTTTTGTTTTTCTCTGTTCCTCATCAGAAAAAGAAGAAGGTGAGAGTGAAATCCGAATAGTCAATGGTAAGCCGAAGAAAGTCAGGAAACCTCGCACTATCTACTCCAGCTTTCAGCTGGCCGCACTTCAGAGGCGCTTCCAGAAGACACAGTACTTGGCTTTACCTGAGAGAGCTGAGCTTGCGGCGTCCCTGGGACTCACGCAAACCCAGGTAAGCAAAAAGAATAACGCAAACATCTAAAGTGTTACACTTAGAAACTTAGAAACAAGTTATTTCAGAACCGTTATGATCTCTAATTACCGGCCACTTGACGAGTAGGCCTCTGCAATATCATATCATTTCTCTCCTTTGTCACCACAAGTTCAACTTCGTTTTATTTTCTCGTCCCTTAGTTGACATACAACCACTTAACACCGACTTATAATTACATTGCTTGCTTGCGTGTCTGTCTTGCCATTCCTCGCTCTAATCGCATGTGTTTCTGATATTTCTCAGGTGAAAATCTGGTTTCAGAACCGCCGGTCGAAGTTTAAGAAGCTGTGGAAAAACGGAGAAATTCCCCCGGAACAACATGTGGCTTCCAGCGAGTCTCCCCCCTGCAGCTCTCCGCCAGCTACCATAGCCTGGGATTTTCCTCCAAATCAAAGAATGAACGGTGTAAACACGGGCTTGGTTCAAAGCAGTAGTCCTCCTAACTCGACTGCTCCTTCCTTCATGGCCAACTATTCCTGGTACAGCTCCACGAACTCTGCAGCCCATGTACCAGCTAACCCGTTATTACAGCACCATAACTCTGCTATGAGTGCGGGGACTATATTTTAACACTGGGCTGAACGACTCGTGAAAGACGACAAAAAAAAAGAAAAGATTTTTACTGACCGTCTGGGTATTTTTTTATATGGACTTGAAATTTGTAAACTCGTACTTTCACGACGGAGGCAAAAAAAAAAAAAACGCGCGAGTGTGACAGACTTGATAGTCGGTGCCAGACTGTAAAATTTCTCCCTGCCCCGATTTTTAAGAATTAATGTTTGCGAAGTTGTTTGTAAACGTCTCATGGACAGTTATGCAACATTTAAATTATTAATTTTTTTTTGTATTTATTTATTGTGTTTGTTTTGGTTTTCGAAATATGAAAACAAGACATATATCAAGAACGGCGTGTTTTTACAATATATGCAAATCGTTAGTGGGGCGGTTCGGCGTAACATCTCAAGTAAATGTAAGCATTGCGGTAATAAACATGTAGCAGCCTTTAAACGGTGATGTTGGATTTTTAAAATGACCTCGAGTTTGTTAGCAAACATGTTTTGTATGTACCAAAAATTGTTTTTATGATATATTATTTCCATATGAGGTTAAGTGGATCATATCGGACTAGTTTGCATTAAACTTAAAGTCTTTACTGTTATAAAATATATCTGTTTAATGTAAACAATTTGTTTAACTTACACCATGAAATTACCTAATGTGTCCTATAAAATATTATGCGTTTCATAACTAATTATTTATTTTATTACAAAAATGTTATTTACAGCTGTAGTTAACAATTCGAGATTTAAACAAAAACACATTTTGTTCTGCCTAAGAAAGGCCCAACCTGGATAAGTGTGTTTTTTGTTTTTTTTTTTACAAGCGTCGGCGATCGGTTCTGCGGATCGTAAATTTAAATCTATTCATGTCCATTTAGCCGAATTAACGCATCAACTTCACGTTAACCTACTGTTATTCTGTAAATTTACACGCCTTGTCAATTTTATGCGGCTGCAGTAATATCTCTCGCCTTCATAAATACACCATGAACTCTGTTACCTTAAACGTCGCGATGAATTTCTTCTTACTTGAATTTTGTTTGGAAACTAACAACATGACAAAGCTTTTGAAAATGTTTTGTACAAACATATAACTAGAATTAGTAGGACGGAAGATACGATGTTTGCGTATTAGTTCCGTAAAATAATTCTCTAACAAACGTGAATTGCAACCACTGAATTTTATATTTGAATATTAAGGTACTAATAACCATTTTTTATTTATTTTTCTGCTAAAAGGTTTTTCGGTGCATGTGCTGGAATGGCACGTAGATTTGCTTGAGTAGGGTCCGGAGAATGCGATGCAGACAGGATGATTAACAGACAGGACGTTGAGCCCGAGGCGCAGTGTGAGAAAGAGTGGTTCAAGGCACGCAACGCGCCTTGGCTTGTGAGCGGTGGGATGAGGGCGTTTTGCTGAGCGCTGCCCCTCAGACTCTCTGGAGTCATAACGCCTCTCCCAGACTTTTTATTAACTCAGCTCTGCCAAGGAAAAAAAAGCGTATTCTTAAAAAACGCCCCAAGCAAACCAACATGGAAACATTTCTCCTACATTCGCGTTGCCTCGGTCAGCAGAGGGCTTTTGCATGGGTGTACGCAGAAGCAGAGGAACTGAGACTGAAGAGTCGAAGACCATAGTACTCTATTTACCAGTCGCATTTAAGTATTTCACGGGCTTTCTTTCCGATTTAGTGATTTAATAAATCGCAGTTCACATGAGTGTAGGAATTCTAAAATTACAAGGACTTTAGCAAAGCAGCATATTGATTAAAAATTGGGATTTGTACTAATTACAAACCTATTTGTATGATCCAAGTGTCCACTGTATCTACTGAAATTTGATTACGGTTGTATGTTTTATAATAAATAATTGAAAACCATTCATAACGCACAGTATAGGACTACATGAATCGTGACTTTATATTAGTCGTAGGCCTATTTATTATATAGTAATAGTATAGGCCTACATTTTAATGCATAACGTAATTGTAGGATGTACTTCGTGTACACTTCATTTTGAAATATTTACTTTGAAGCGGCAGCGTTTTCCGTGTGTATTTATATATTGTACACAGTATTGCCAGTAAGGCTAAGGTTGTTTTATTTATTCACAATGTACTGCGTGATATAATATAGCCGTAAATAAAGGGATCGTTTTAATAGAAGTGAAATACTTTGCCAAACCATGCTGCATTGCAATCTGCTACATTCATATCCTTCAGGTAGCCATGTTATCCGCGCCCGCTATGCGTTGTGTTCCTTTGAGACGCTGCAAAATGCAATTGGGCAGAGAATCGAGAAAATCGCTATATATATATAAAGCGCATGTTCGTGGAATTACTTTAGCAGGCACAATTTGGGATACTCTCCGATAAGGTACATAGGCTAGACTATTTTAAATATTAGCGAAGGATAAATACGCATGTTTTGCGTAATGTAGTTGTAGTCGCACGTTTAATGGAACGCGTTTAGCCTTGACAGTTACTGCGGATACGTTTGAGCGAAATGAGAAACTTGATAGCTGAATAATATTCTAAGTTAAAGGCCAATTTAAATGTCATGTGTCTACTTCTGCTCTTTCTGAACCTTTGCAACACGTCAGTATTTCAGCTAAGGGCATCCTTAAGTATTCTGTCAGCCAGAATACAAGTATTGCCCCCTTCCGCTTGTGTAAGGCTGATTTCACTAACATTCACGTTGAATATGGTAGAAAAACTGTATATATCCAAAAGTCACCGGTAATATGCATGGTCTATTAATACGCAAAACATGCATTACGTGCAGCACGTGAAACAACCTTCTTCATTTAATTAATACTGGTTAAACCGCTACATGTTACCCCAGAACAGATCTGCGGTGATGTGGCTTTACACTTCCGGAATCCTGCAGACAACTTGAAAAATGCCATACCCCTTTGCCTAATTCGTACTCTGATCTGTAATTTCATCCACATTTGCTCTAGTTTGAGCATTCTGGCTTTCCGATCTGAAAGCCTGCAATTACTATATAATTCTTCGCAATTTTAGATGTCCTAATATGGACTGTAATTTTTGCGCAAGACAATTTCCAGCTATTTCAAGCATCAACATTGTCAAAGTTGTATGTACATAATAAATGGGAATATCAATGCATAGTTTTTAGCATAACATCTTGACTCCTCGATAATTATATCCGTTTGGAGCCTACGCAGAATTAGTCTGAATTGCATAGTAACTGCTGCTTTAAATTTTTTAAAAATTACTCATAATTTTCCCAAAGATTACCAAGATCTCGAGTGCACAGTGTCATCAACGTAATGAAGAGTAAACATTTATGCTAATAATCTGCAATTTTTTCCATCAGCTATAAAGAGAGGAAATATATCTGAAATGTTCAGTCATACTGAACAGTGCTGTTCTAACACATAGCACAGCATGGATAACAGTTTGTGGGAATCCGGGGCTCTACCGGATAGAATGATTCGGATGCCACCTTCCCTACACTTTTCCTTATACAAGGCATCACTGTTACCAGAATAGGGGAGAGTCTTCGCGGTTGACTGTAATAGAGATTAAGGTAAGAACGGAACTTCGTTAATTTATTAAGGAAGACAGATGATTTTGTTCACAATTGTTAAAGATTTTATAGGTGTGAGAAGATGAACAAGGACTGTGTCGAGTTGTTTTAAACTGACTGCGCCTCCGTTTAAATAATACAACGCTAATAATAACATAAAAATAAAGTACCGAGAACATAAATAACGACTTTTGTTATATTATTTCACGTGGCCGATTATGCTAAAGGAATGTCGATCATTATCGTGAATATGAAAAATAATAGAACATTATCGATGCCGCGGTATGTATAATAATTTAATATCGTTATTTCATATTTTTAACTAAAGCGTAAACAATCTGAATAATTCCACGCTGACACGGACATTGCAAGAAATGAATCTTGGTATAAAATGAAGACGCAGAACAGGTGCAAATATTTATTTTTTTATCTTGGAAACAGCAAAAACTATTCTTCCTGTACAAACGTAAACTTTTAACATTTAAGAAAGTATTCAGAGCGAGACAGTATTGCTCGTGTTTTAGTACAAAATAATATTCACAATTAGCTTTTTCTGTGAATAAAATGCTGGCGGCTGTATGAGAAAAAATCATTTCAGGGGGCTGTTATCTGGTAGGTAAGTAATGATATTCCCTAATTTATTATTAAATACACATAAAGGTTTTTTTGTGGGATGGAAATGGAATTAAGGGATTAGAATAAGGCCTCTCTTGTTCCATAATTTTACCGAGCTGCCTTCATTACTTTAACATTGTGCTTTTGCTAATTTCGAACCCTCTTCCTATTGACAGCACACAGCATACACCTGCAAGCAATTTGCCGGGCTTAAATATAAGAGAACGGCGAAGAGACGGCAGATCACCTATTTCACTTTTTTCAGTGTACAGCAAATTTGTCTTTCAGTGCGCCATCTCCTTTGTTAATGCAAAAAGATTCCCTGTGAGGAGAAAATGCTCATAATTACCCTAGAGAAGGGCAACTGCATTAGAATAAATAAACCCGAAATTACTGTAATTATGTTGCGTTTGATGGGCTCGGCTTGTAATCAAGAGGAGAATACAGTGAAATAACGCTGACCCTCTCGGGTGTGCAGCTGCACGCGCACTTTGGAGTCTTTCAGAGAGACGGGGAGTGACGAAAGGATGTCATTTTTTTCTCCATTAAGAGCCGCATGTCACCCTATTTAAGATACAGCGAAATCAGATTTTTATTTACATGTAAGTCCTAAATTTAGGCCCATTTTAAAGCACTAATGAGTTCCCCTTATAAGATTTCTTATACGTTTGGGGAGTTATCACCACGCAAATAACGCTGCGTGGAACTCACAGTTCATATGCTTTGGTTAAATAATAAACTGATTAAATATCAAAATGAGTGACTAACCCCCTCATTTCAATCTAAACAATATATCGCTGGCCAAAAGCTGCCGTTTTTATCATGGAAGTTAAATCTTTTAAAATACACATTAATTACTAAAGGAAAAGTAATTTAATTATGCTCATTGTTAACATAATAATACTATTTTTTGAGTAAGTAAAACAAGTTAAACGTGACAAAATAACAGATGATATATCGAGTACTACTAACCGAATCACAAACCGGTATTGTTTCAAAATGGCAAACTATTTTGTGTTTTACCATCAATACGAAAATTCGAGTTGCTCGGGAATCGGAGAACAATTGATCCAAACAGCAAGTTCATTATTATTATTACAACCACAAACGACCAGTAGGCATAATCTTCTGACTGTTTTATCCAATACTATAGGAAGTTCCCAGTGAAGCCTATAGAAATGGACGAAATTTAATTAAAAATAATGGTCTACGCCAGAATGTTATGATTTATGGCAGAATATTATGAAAGTGTTAACGGAAAACAAAAAAAGGAATAATAACGAACAAGTAAGTTATTTATTCAAAGCCTTCCTTTGGAGGTACGAACTGGAGAAACCATATGAATAGATTTAAGGGAGGATGTGAAATCTGAGGGTAATTTGTGGCCATGAGTGAAGCTTGGTGATTGCTATCGGTTTTCCACAGAACATGCCGCAGCCTTTCCTACTCTGACTATGTCAGTTAAATGAAAATTCTCGCAGACCACACAGAATGCATGTCAAAATTTAATGGCGGCCTATTACTTCAATTACGACTCTATTACTACGTTCAGTCACGTGCTAAAAATGGTCACTGTTATTATTATTATTGTTGTTGTTGTTATTGCTGTTGTTACTACTGCTACTATTTCAAATGAACATATAACTGGATAATAATCTTTTGGTTAACCAAGTTAACGAAGACCACCAGGGACCGGTTTTTTCAGTAGTCCATTTTTACGCGCGAATTCAGCGATAAATTGCCTTTAAGATGCATGCCCTGCCAACAATCAATGCTACAGCATTTATTGACACGCGTTATTATGTTTCGCTCTTAAGTTCATTGAACACGATCCACGTCGTCAGTCACGTCCAGAGTACACAGAACCCTACCGATACGTTAAAATTCAGGCGCCGGTATGTACGTGTCATCGTTTCAGGTGGCGAGCATTCATTCTAAGTTCCCGCGGTCTTGGTCCTTCAGGTTTCTGTAAAAGCGCAGTTAAACCATCAACCCAAAACAAGAGCCCCTTTGAACCTCTCAGTTTTACTGATCTACATTTTAACGCCCCCCCCCCCCCACCAACACCCCACAACAGACGGAAGAGCGACCGTTTAAGGCCCCACCACCCACACTGACCA
>JAODJX010000037.1:10507365-10525511 GCA_026776945.1 Isichthys henryi
GGGGGGGGACTGATACACTAATAATTACAGCAATGAAGACTGGTGGGAGCTTCCCAGACCTGGGAACAGCACTGCAGGCCTCAGGACCAACTGGAGATTGACCTTCATGAATAGCAAACCAGTGGATTTTCATCTATAGTCCACCTAGAGCCAAAACCCATCTCATGTTCTGATGTTGCACATACTGACACATGATTAGGTTCTTGCTTTGTGAGAAGCTGTGCAACTCCTGCCCCCATACTGCTTACACTTGTACCTGGGCGTTCACTGGAAGCCCAGCCTAGCTGCCATCATGGTCACTCGGCTCCTTGACAGCTGGCGTGTTTGCAGTGTGATATTTGTGTTATACGCCGTATGTAATATAACGCAAATGTAATGTCCCTGGGATTCTAACGCACAATGGTACACTTGTTACTAGCACAGAGCTCCACTTGCTGAGCTACAGCAACTACTGCAGTGCCAATTAAATCCCGTGAGGGACTCTAGGTGAGTGTCACCACCTGTAGCCCACCCCATCCCCCTGGCCTCCACAACGTGACATTGTCTTGCTAAGTCAGAATGTCCCCGAATGGGCTGACTGGCACTGTGTATATTTCATGTATGCTGATGGATTGGTATTTCGTTCAATCCCAATGAGGAAGACGCATTTAAAATCAATTTGCAAATTTATTTATATACATAATACTTTATATATAAAAACAATAATTTATTTATTTATAAAAACTAAATATTCGTAAAAGGTCCTTCCGTTAGGTGGACATGTTACAATCGTTTCTCCGCATGCTGCAGTGCCATTTCAGCTGGCTGTCCCAGCCCCGCCTTCTGGTTTCACTCTCAGAATAACACCAGCGGGAGTCACACAAAGGAGGACGCCGGAGGAGCACGGCGCTCCTCTCGGGAGCCCTGCAATTTCAGGCCGGCATTCGCAGTTGCTATGCAACTCTGCTCAGATCCCGGCACACGTGTGACGGCGGGGCACATGGCGGGTCGGCCTCTCTGAAACGCCCGTCACGGTGCCTTTTTTTTTTACCCTGGTTCATACTCGTGCACGGTGGCGTAATTTTGGATGGAAACAGATGCTGTCTTCCTGGTAATTGGGAGAGGAGTCGGGCCGCTATTAATTACCCAGCTATGTATTTCTGTTCTGTTGGGGGGGGACAGATAGCCCAGCCAGTGCTTCCTGTTGTGGTTTTGGGGTAGGGGTGGGGGGGGGGCAGTCTGCATCCCGTCCTGTAGGAGGCGAACGGGTTGCAGAGTCTCCTTAATCAACGCGGGATCAGCCCTGGGGGAAGGGCCGGGGTGGGCCGGCATTGTGCTCACAGCGATCGGGAAACAAAATGGCCGAAATTATGCACCGTGCGACTCCAGGGGCCACCTCAAGGGGTCTGCCGACCTGCGTCGGCAATGTGCCGCTCTGTGGAAAATGCTTGGAAAATGGCAGACTAACCGACTGAAACTGAAGGTGATTTTACTTGACAGCGCCCTGAAGGAAAACCAAGCTGAGTTCTGGCGCAGAAATCGGTCTGGGGAGCTGGGGAGGTGCTTAGGGGTATGTGGTGAGTCAGGAGCGAGGGTTACCAGGCAGCTCACCTGAGAAGGAAATTGCCGTGTAAAAACATTGCCGGGGCTGGCTTGCTGGCGAGAGTCAGAAAACAAAAACGAAACATAAACAAAATGTTTAGAATACGAGCACCTGCGGATTTGGCCGTGTCAGGGCTGGAGGGCTGAGTGCTGGCGCGTTACAGCTCCGCATGCGCGTGACACTTAGGGGAGACTCGGCCCTCATTAGCCAGCCGCATCTGGAAGATGTCAGTGGGAGTCCTCATGGGGCGGGCAGCGTTCCTGTTTACTGACGAAGCTTCGGTCAGACTGGAAAACACACGGTGGGCTTTAAAAAAAAAAGGGGGGGGTGTGGGGGGGTGCTCCACTTCAAATAAACCAGAGATGGTGCAGGATTCACTTAATATGGTGCTGAAGGGATTCATGCTGATGCATAACGGGAATAAACACAAGTCCACTGTTAGCACACTGGCAGAAAACACGCTTCCGGAAAGTGCTTCTGCGCACGACCGGATATCTGAGGATCCACAGCCTTTGAAACAGGAGAATAAAGGATGTCTCCCCCAAAGTGTAGGCGGCCATGCAGCCGGTGGGAACTTCGCTGCTGACGTGTAGGAGACGAGGGGGTCGTCGAGGTCACCTGCCACAGCCCTCTTGAGATGACCGCACTGACGATTTCTGGCCCGGCTTGCTCACTCCGGTTTTCCTGGCCCAGGCATCAACATCGACATCAATTTCTGCGCGTCCGGGAGGAGAATCCTTTCGACGTTTATTTACAAGTTGACTCATAAAGCGCACGATGGCATTGGAGTCTGCAATGAGGGGTAAATGAAGACAGAACGAGGGGCCTCAGAACCAGATCTGAAACCTGACGAGATTACTACAGCTTCCTGCCTCCCATCCCAGATATCATCTCCACCTGACCCCTCCGCCCCTCCCCCATCGGCTTCCACAGGAAAAACCTGCAATTTACCGCCTAATCTTTCTGCTTTAATGAGAAAACGACATTTTGAGAGTATTTGCCCCTCTACCTCGACCACATGACTCATTTGGGAGATTTATGTCGCAGCCGTGGTCTACAGTAAGCGCTGATGAATCGTCTCCAGTCCAGGAAGTTCTGTTCTTTGGCTCCGAGTACCGTTTCCGATTCCCTGGCTCCTCCGCTTCCTGCCCCCGTTCATCACGTCACATAACACGAGGAACATCTATGCTGCCACATGTCACACACATGTTCACTCTAATAATGCATGTCAATTAATACCGGTTGAAAATAATTAGTAACCCCTGATGTTAAAAAAAAAATATATAATTGTAATGAACGACCACCAGAGAGGGGAAAGACAAAAACCTGATACATTTTACCTTCCTGTTTTGTCAAACCAAGACAAGGTCGTCCTACGACCATAAAGCGAGTGGTTCATCGAGTTGTGATACAGGAAGGACTTATTTACGTTTCCAGCACTACCAACATACATCACCGAGGACAAAGAATAACAAGCAGCACACAGAAAGTCTTCAGTCACTGCCAATCATCACCCCTCAGCACACAGGCGTATAGGGAAAATCCATCACATTCTGGCCCAGCAAGCTCCACTTCAGAGTCTCTGTTTAATATATCGAATTATTCATTCAATGCAATTGCTCGCATGTAAGATTTTTATTTTACAAACATTATGTAATTAAAGTAACCCTGTAGGGGCCACAATTATGCAGGCTACTTATACAAAACACCTGTGAATTTCAACATGCAAGCAACTTAATATGTTTGAAGAGAATAAAACCTGAAGTTTGCTCGATAATTGCCCCGCTAAAGGAAATGAATTATATCATTTTATATAAATCCCAGAATTTAATTCAAAGCTGAAGACAAAAAAAAAGCTAAATTAGGGTGAATTGCAGTCTCAGTCATTTCAATCACCAGTCATTTCAATTCAAATTTTGTATCAGTTTGACAACTGAGTTTTGGTTCAAGCATTTTAATGGTGAATCTGGAATCAATCTCCTTTGCAACTGATCAGAAAGCATGCTGTTGTCTTTCCTTTAATTAATGGACGCGAATAGGAAAAGAAAGATTTGCATTTTCATCGGAATGGCACTGATCTAATTTTTAAGGGTGGAAAAATTAGTCTGATATTGGTATGATATAGACAGACAGGCAGGCAGGCAGACAGACAGGCAGGCAGGCAGACAGACAGTTTACAATAGCACAATAAACACATAACGCAAGCAAAACGATATTTAGACATTTATAGACAGTAACAACATGTAATAGATAATAAACAGTAACAGTGTAAAGAATGTTGGGAAAGTACTACACAGAATTCCAGATTAATGGCTCAGAAATAAATAGCATTGCAGAGTGGGATTTACAGTGAACAAATGAATGATTTGCGAAGCAGTTCTGGTCCATTCAGACAGCTGCCTCCCCCCTCCCTCCCAAACAGCCTCCACCATGTCATGTCATGATTGACGCTGCACGAAGGACAGAAAACATCATTTTCCGAACATGAGAACAGCGTGTGTGACAAAGCGGCGGGGTGCCGGGGGCCAGGTGCCATGGGGACCCAGCGGCTCGCCGGAGCCTTGGCTGAGATGCTGCCAGTGTGGGGCGCGAGTGCAGCGGGTTCCAGCCGGGCCTTTATTCGGGCTCATTAGCATATCAGCTGTAAGATCTCAGCCAGTGAAAAGGGGGCAGTCAGCCTTTTATTGGCACGTGCAATTAAAAGATGTCAAACCAAGTCTCTCTTACAATGTTTAGTCTTGCCTGTCAGTGCGTCAAACATTATCTAAAAGGGCCTCAATTACAAGAGGAACCGAATAGAGGGCCGAGTTTGGCAGTGCTTCCGAGGCCTGGGGGTCTTACAGGGCGCAGAGACGGCCGCGGCGAGTACAATGGGCCCAGAAACACGATGAGGCGGTAACCGGAGAGGCGGGGAGTGACACGGGTCCCTTTCACTGTCCTGGGAATCAAGAGAGCGCGACTCTGGGATTCCTCTGCGGCGGTATCATGTTAAGGAGCTCTGGTCCAGGCTGGCGGCAAGTCTGAGCCGGAAGCTTCGAAGGCGCCATCAGGTAACAGTAGTGCAGGATGGTGCTGCCGGCAGGTGTAATCAGAGCCAGGGATCCTGACAAAAATGGCAGCCCCCTCACAGCGACAAGGCGTGGCAGCAGCGAGGGAAACTACGGCATATCAGCCACCTATTCCAGCTGCTCACCAATACTGGGTTTACATTTATTCTGTGACCAAAAAGAGCAACAAGTTATAACACATCTGTCACTGAAACATCTGGGGGGAGGCTTCGACCAAATGGACAGCCGGGAAGTCTCACAGAGATGGGCAAAAATATCACTCTGGCCGCCAGGATGAAATATGGAATCTCTGTAATTCTGAATCCCAGTTCGGATGGTCCCCAAAGCAGCGTGACACTGAGGGAAATGTTTGTTACTGTGAGGGGAGAGCAAACATGCCGCTAAAATCCTTTCTCAGGATATCAGTGCACTGGGCTTAGAGAAAAATGCATCAAAAAAGGGAGCAGAGTGATTGAATATAACTAGTTATTTTCTATAGCGTCATTCTCAGAGGCCCTCTGACCCACCCCTGAATAACACAACACAAAAACACTAAAGTTGACAGCAGAGGTGGAAAGTTCAGGTTCAGAAAGTACAAATCCAGACCAAGATTTTGTTTCAACCAACCAGTAGAGCATAAAGAGTCACATTCACAGAATACTTAGTTGGTTGAAACAAAATCATGGTCTGGATTTGTACTTTCTGAACCTGAACATTTCCACCTCTGGTTGACAGGCGCAGCTATATTACTCAGATATTTCCAGGAGGGAAACTCAAGATTTGAAAATGATTGGACAGGAATGGACTCCCAAGGGAATTGGGCGTGTGATTGGCTATGCCGCATTCCTCTTTGTGATGTTGAAAGATGACAGCGGGGCTTGGAAGGTCCATTCTATCAGGAAGTTCGTCTTTCAGCCACGAATGTGGGCGTTTATCCAGCAGAGACGCGTCACGCCATATCATGACATCAGACGGCATGCTCGGGATCCGGCACTTTCTCCATGAGCGTCGATATCCGCGCGCGGCGCTTAGCAAATCCACAGTAATGAGTATCATCCGATTTATCAATTTACGGGTGAGCCGCTGGGTTTCATTTCAATGTTGGGGAGAAGAGGGAATATGAAAATTAACCTCAATACCCTGATCCACCCCCCCCACCCTTGGAAATATGCAACGGCTTTCACAGATGGCCATTAAAATAAGTCCTCAAAGTAGAGGCTATGTCATCACAGAGAGCTTTTAAATTGAAAGGCATAGCATTGCTCATTAGCCTAACACTCAACATCCGCAATCAGGCAGAAGTCACGTCAGCCACAAGGGGGAGCCCAACATGAGCCGCGGCAGAAAAACTGATTTGATTCAACAAGACATATTAATAACTATATCCCCAACACTGTCTTCAGAGACACTTGTGTTGCGTTTCCAGTTCAGAGGAAATCTGAGCAGCTTCTGAAATGCAGTGGTCCCTCCCAGACTGGACGTCCCAGCTGCCACACTGGTGGCTTCACATGAAGCTTTGGTTCCTACACATTCTCACACCAAAGGTGCCTTCTGACAACCCTCCACCCCAATAAATACACTTATATACAGTTAACGCCATAAAATTACAAATCCAATTGCAGCATTAGGCTATGCAGGTGAAGTGCTCTTATCAGGGGATTTGACTGATCATTAATTTGACTACTTGCATTTGACGACGCCCACGAGAAGCCTGCTGACAAGGTAAATGATCATTATGTACGTACACATTGATAAATCTGCCGTTCGTGTTGGTGAACGGGTCCCCACAAGAGCAAATTCATTAAATCTATTCAAACATGGGGAAAAACTGAGAGAGAGAGAGAGAGAGAGAGAGAGAGAAAACGAAGGACATAGAGCCTGGCCATCTGCAAACAGAAAGCTCTGCAGTGATACAGAATCTATTTGGATTAATCTTGGATTCTGACCATATTAGTCTCAAAAAGGCAATTAAAAGAGGCAGGACAGCAACCACCAGTTGCAGGCAGATCTGAGAGGTCCTGCAACCCCCAGCTGCCACTTGACGGTGTGTCATGGGTCTGTAAGCTCACGACCTCCTTTGAAAGGATGAGAGAGTCATTGTGGACGCTCGCTGTTTTCAGTGCAATTTGGCAGCTGCCCCTTCTGGCGAATTTCAATGTTCCTTGGTGACCAGAGGCCAGCCCAACCACTCTCGGTCCTAAAATATCAAATTTTACCACCCCGAGCCAAACCTCTAACATTTTGTTTGAAAATCTAGAAAATACCGGATTACTGATGCTTTTTTTTTTTTTTTGCTTCGTTAATTATTTTTTCCCCACTCATTACAGCCATGGAATGAAACCACTCCTCCTAGTCCTGATTATCTGATTGTTCAACGCCTAAGATTGTGCGGGACCAACGCCTCTGAAGGTCGGGAAGGCCGTGGGCGATTCTCCACAGCAACTCCCTGACGCAGGCTCCTCCGAAGCCGTGATTAATTTCCATTCAGCCTCCCCTCCCAAGTCAAAGAAACCAGGGCACAATTTTCGGTAATTGGCACACAGATGAGGAACCGCACCTCTAAGGATCTGGGAGACGCAAACAGGGCTGATAGCATGGAGACCAGTGGTGGAACGATGCACAGACCACAAACAAGGCCCCGATCAATACATCTTTAATTATTTCAGGCTGATTACTTTCTGCATGGAAATTACAGCAGAAATCCTACCTTCGCCAAGCAAAACATGGCTGAAGAGGGACCCTCAAGGACTTGTGTTAGCAGCAGAACAAAAACCACAAGACTTCAAGAAGAAATACAAGGGTCTTTTTTTAATCACTTTCAAAGTCAGTCACGGCATGACAAGTCCTAATGGCAGAAGATGACTAAGGGACATCCCATTATGCAATGTACAAAATGTTGGTTTTCTGCAAGTGCTTCAAAACCAAAAGACTTTCCAGGTAATGCCTGAGAACACAAAGCTCTGGGAGGAGGAACCTGTTGGCCCGTGTTAAGAATGGGCTCACAGTCCCTCAAACGACACGACCGATCTCACTCCTTCCAGGTCACTCCCAGTCTGATTCCCAAAACAGTTAGCGACCGCTAGGATCTACATCAGCTGCAGCACTGGGAACGCGTACGCAAACAACCACGGAAAGAGCTCTATAAGGGGGTTAGGGTGGGATATGGGTGGTGGGTCTGGCATGGTGGATCAGATTCGAGCCAGGCGCTCGATGACCCGTCTGTAGTCTGCTAGGAGGTCCTGGTAGCTCTTCTCCAGCTCCTGGTGCTGCAGCTCTGTGTCCATCTGGCTGATGTGAGAGGCCAGCTCCTCTGGCCTCAGACACTTCTTCATCTTCACCATTTCTCTCTGGTTTTTCTGTACACACACAAAGCAACATGCTGGTAAGAGGCCTAGGATGCCTGAGGCAGACAGGGAGAATCACTGAGATTAATAATGTAATGAGTTATGCAACGAGGCTAATGGACCCGCCCTACCCCACCCAGGGAAAAAGGGAATGGTACGTGGTTAGTTAAATCGGAAACACCTGACCGTCCACGCTGATGTCAGCCGAGGGCCCCGAGATAAAGTTAATATGCCCGCTGGATGACAAGGTGTCTTATCGAACGCTCGGGGGTGTTTATTTGTATACAGCCTCACACAAGGAGGGTGGAGCAAACTCGTCTTAGTCGCTATGAGAAAGGAGGTCAGTATATGATGAGTTTAACTCTTATGAATTCATGTACAAGTGCATGAGTCTGAGAGGCACAGGAGCAAGTAAAGAGAAACCACAACTGATATGGTGCTGCTACCGCACAGGACCAGGTGTCCCTGTGCACAGCAGAGACCATCGCCGCATGCGCACACATGCATGCACACCCAAGGGGCCAGACAGCATGCAGCACTGGGGACCTGGCTCTAATTCTGCACACATGGCCCAGTGAGGCGAGCTCTGCAATCTAACCGCCGCCTCCGTTCCCAGGCCGAGTCTCGACCCATCTGGACTCCAGATCTCCTGCCTGTGCTCCTCCCCGTTTCTCGTTCCCGCTTCCATAAACCCGTCGCCGTTGGCGTTTACACTGGCTGAGGTGCCTCGGCTCTCTCCCGGCCTCATTTACAATCTCAGTTCCGTATCCAGGCTTCACTACGTATCCATGAACGCAAACGACTGAGCGCACATTCAGATCATAAATATATGCAAAAATAAGACACACAACTCGAATGGGACTCGAAGAGTTGCGAGTCCTAAAAGGACTCCCGCCTGTTATGAGGCAGCCCTGGGCGTCTTCCCCCTCCCACCCATCCAGGCTGCCACAAAATGGGATTCCTTTCAAAAGCATTGTACAGTAATTTTATAGCATAATGGAAAAAGGCCACAGGTAAATACAAGTTGGGGTAGGGGGCCGCAAATGGATGGCGGGCGGGCACGCGTTTCGAGGAAGCAAGCAGGCGGCCTAATGAAACTTCAAAAGCCCCGTAATGATGCTGGAACGAAGCTTCCCGCGGCCATTAAGTCCCACCCCCCATTTGGTTTTCTTAAAGTAGGCGCGCATGTGTAAAGCAGCACCGCATTCCCGAAGACGACCCCAGTAAACGACATGCAAATTCCCTGGACACTGCTTTTTCGCCACAAGGATCCGGCAATGGGCAGCACATGAAATTTGTGGAGATCCCAGTTAGCACTGAGAGCCGGTTTACCTCTCCGTGTCTGCGGGGCCTAAGCGGACAGGCAGAACGTTGGCCGACGATAATGCCGTCCAACATTGCAGTGGGAGAGACCTCAGCCGCAGGACATGCAGCAAATCCACGAAGTCGACCACCGCCTCAGCACAACGCTGGAGACGTCATGCTCAGAACCTGCGATCCTCTGTAATCATCATGCACGTTACTGAGGCTTTAGCCTGACACATGGCTTTACACTGGCCTTTCGGTTTCGGAGTCTCAACCCAAATGTAAGGTGCTGAAGAGGAAGCCTTGCTCTGCCTGAAGTGACCCTCATACCAAAACATAACAAAAACAGGCTTTTGATGTGCGTGAGCATGTGAACCAGGATTGGGGCCCTTCTGTAATGCATGCCTCCAACTCGAGTTCCATTTCCTGATTTGGATTGGAATCGACTAATGCATTCCTGAATGGCCCCAAGCCTGATGTGTACAGTCGACATCATGCTCGTTGAGTTATGCAAATCATCATGCCCTCTTGAACGCGATTAGTGGGATTTAGAAATCCAGGACTGTCCGTTCATTCAGTGTTCATGCTCTGTAGCCTTGAGCCCATTTCTCAATTTAGGGGAGTAATAGATTTTTAAAACCCTTTTCGTACTAATATTGTTGACTCAGAATATTGGACACACAAATGATTATTAAACTGTTTAACTTCAACACACACAGTTGAGCTGTTTGAACTCTTCCACCCCACCAGAAGTCAGCAAACACACCTTGTAGGGCCCAAACAGTCTCCGTTTGACCTCCAGCCGGTACGACCTCGCCTTCTCCTCGTCGCTCATGTCCGTCACTCGCAGGCGCAGGATCTCATACACGCGCCTGGCGTGTTTCTGAGGCGACAGGGAGACGAACGCATCACAACCCGTGACGTGCATCTGATCTTTTTTTAATGGTTTGGAAACTTAAATCCATAAATGCGAAGGAAACATAATTTCCAAGTTTTACTTCAGAGTTTCGTCGACCGAACGTTGCAACAATCCCACGAGTAATCAGCACTGTTATCCACAGGCAGTAAAGAGAATTAACTTAATTGCTTCCCTATAAGGAGGCTTAATGAACAAGTCAAAATAGAGGCGCTCACTCAGGAAAGGGGCCTCTACTCTAGGCAAGACTCAGGTGCTGCGGGTACAACTGATCAGGCAGGATCAAACGGCCGACTGCAAGTGCGCTGCGGGGGCGGGGTTTGGCGCGTGTGTGCGTGTTCACCTTGTTTATCTTCAGCTTCTCACGGGCCTCCGTTGCCATGGCGTCACTGAAACCCTGGCTCAGCTGCTCCGGGGCAAAGGATGGCAGCGACTGGCAGAGCTTGACCAACACAAAGTCTCTCAGCTTCACGTAGCTCTCAGAGGGATCTTCCGCTAAAACCAAAAGCACCGTCGTCATTTTTATCACGCACCATAAAGACCCCCCCCCCGAATAATATATTAAAAATAGTCTCAGAATTGTGCCTAAAAGATGGCTGTGTTGTGAAAATTATACACTCCTAAAGCACCAGTGCAGGAATACGACTGGATAAACAGGTGGGACGCTTGCGGCTACCCAGAGTACTAGTGATTCCCACGCTTGGGTGACCGGAGCAATGTGGCTGGAAGGCCGGGAACGGCAGGCATGGGGGAGGGGCTTTAATTCCACATCAGACGGCCTGCCTTCGGGGCAGTAACTCTGCCCCCTCCCCATGACCCCTTTCACCCTAAAAGTACTCGCCTGCTTTCCTTCCTAACCCCGAGAAAGATGGCGGCCTTCTCTGCAGCGAATGTGGATATGCGCCGGCTGCGTTTTTAAAGGCAGCAGATTCCACTGACTAAAAATGCATGATCTGCACAGCTGCCCCCTAATATTCCCCTGGAAAACAATCCATCAACCATTTCTGTGTTGTGCATTGGATCTTCTAGGTTTTGGTCTTTGCTGGGAAGCAGTAGGGGGGTGGGGGGAGGGGAGGAATGCGTCCCACCTGTGATGTCCTGCACCAGCGGAGACGTGCAGTAGAAGCGGTGCACCGCCTCCAGCAGCTGGGCCCCATGACCTTCTCCCTGGAATGGGGGCAGCACCAGCATCTGGCTGCGTGGCAGAGCGGTGGGGGTGGGGTGGAGTGTGTGAGAATGAACAAGCAGGGTTAGCAGGCTTTCGAACGGTCATCAGCACTACATACCATCAGCTGAGGCTCGATAGCTGTTACAGAAACCCGTTGAACACAAAACAGCCCAAAACCCTGATTGTTAAAAGCACGTACCGGCCCTTTAAATCCCAATAACCCACTGGGAATGTTAAACATTAAACAAGTAACAAACCCATGTTCCCTCTGCTCCACACTCTCTTAATGAATGATCATCAATTAATACGGTCATAATGATAGTTTTTTATTATGTCTATCAATGCTTTTTTTAAAATCACAATTTTCCAAACTACTTTGATTTTGTGCGATGTCAGTGAGAACCAGGTTTACAGGACACACAAGCCGGTAATTTGGGACGGAGATGTATAATCCCCCCCCCCCCCTCAACTCGGCAAAGAAAAGGAGGGCTTATTCAAGCCCGGCAATTACCTTACGCGTGGCCGGGTTTTGTCTGGGTACACGTAGTAATTATACACTGTCATGTATGCAGCAGTGGCGTAGAGGGTCTCTCCGTCCTTATTGTACTTCTCGAATCTGTGGACAGAACGCACAGGCGAGCAGGTCAATCGCAGCCTCGTCTCCGGCACCGGCGCATGGCAGAGGGCTGCCCTGTAGGTACACCTGCCGCAAGCTGAATGTATAATGTACTTAATTGGAGCCCAGCAACTTAGTCTGGGAGGTTGGGGGGGGAGGGAGATGGGGGTCCGACCTCTTTACATCACTTCAGTCCATTTGCCCATTGTGGGCCTGAATAGAGACCAAGCCTGTTACTGTTTAAGCTCCATTCAGCCTTTCAAAAGACAACAGCATTCAATTCAACTCTTGGCCTGGAAAAATAAGGGGGGAAAAGAAGGGGGGGCACAAAGGAGGCTCTCGGCAGATCAACAATGTCCCCGCCGTCGAGGGGGGACATGTAATTAACCGGGCCTGCTAATTAGTGGCAGGGTGAACAAAAGGGGGTGCTGGGGTATGGCGAGAGGACAGGGTCGGGTGTGAGGGGGCGGGGTGGGACTCACACAAGGAAGTAGGTCCAGCGCTCATCGTCCACGTCGATGAAGCTGGCCGTTTCGATGAACCACATGAGGAAGGTCTGCAGGCGTGCGTGGTATTCCCGGAAACCAGGGCATGCCATGTCCGCCTGGGTGGGCGAGCGGGGGGGTTAACGTTGGTCAGATCAGCAACTGCCCGTGCATGAAGCCCGCTGAGGCCCCGCAGAGACAGCCCCACCTTGTAGATCTGGTAGGTGATATCCTCTCCGTCCTCCCCACCGTGCACCGTGTACGTGTGCAGCAAGCTCCCAAACGGCCGGAAGTTGGCCTCCTTCTCCAACAGTGCTACAAAGTCGTCCGTGTTGCTGGTGAAGCCCTGGGGAATGATCTCCCGGATCTTGCCTTCCACGTCATCAGGCTGGGGTGGGGAGCAGGGGGGTGAGGGATGTGTGTCACAGCCGTGTTAACAGACAGCAGGGGTGACTGCGTAGCTACACCATGGTGAATCTACTTGGCAACACATCTACCAGGTTCCTGCATGCTGGGAAGGTGCAGGGCAAATAGGAGATCATGTTTCAACCTCCCTGGAGGTCTGCACCTTATTAGCCAGGAAAAAATAAAAATAAAACCTACAGAAAAAGAAGCCGGCTGTAATCCCATTACCGCTTAAAATTACAGACAAATGGGCTCAAACACTCCTTTACTGACAGGTATATTCCTGCCATTGTAACATTCCCTGCACGTAATCAATGACAACGCATAGTGAAGAAGCTGCTGTTGTTCGTCCATTAGGGTACACTCCAGGCGTGACTGACGGACGGCACGTGGAATTAGGACAGGAGAATGCATTCCCCGTGCATCAGAAAGACAGGCCATTAGGCTATTAGGGCTGTCGGCTGAGCAGAGCCGACCCCCTCCCCAATACTGAAGGCCACTTAATTGAATACATTTACTACTTATCTTAAACCATGAATATGTGATGAAGCCCCCACGATTGCGTATTTATGCTTCTCACCAGGCAATAAAATTTAATGAATTAATCTGGATTTAACAAAACAGCCCCCCAAGCATGAATACAAGCCCATCGTCTCTAATCCTTGCCCGCAGATTCAATCGAGTGACTTGGGGGGGGTGCCACAATGGGGCCTCATTCCGTGGATTTCTCCCAGGCGGAGGGAGCTCGGCCGGGTTGTTTGCATTGTATCCATTTCCACGAGGGCCTGTATGAGGACGCTCGGCATTTAGGCGCTAAGCTGCCCTTTCATGCTGTTCCGCGCCTCGCGATGGTCGCCGGGGTCCACGCAGCCCCGCATTCAAAACAGGGAAATTAAGACGAGCCCCTGGACAAAATACTCCACACAAAGCCAATGTGCTAATCCCCTACACTGCCCCCCCACCCCCACCTTCTCAGGCGTCACCTAAATGTCCGGCTGGCAGAAACGCACCTGCAGCAGAATGGACTGACACATTTATTTATTTATTTTTTTGGGAGGCCGGGAACAAGCAAGCAGCATCGTCTGTGGGGCCCCGGTGCAAGTTCCTTAGGTTTTACTGCAAAAGGAAGCTTCTGTGTCTTTAGGTGTGGATCTGAGTTGCATTTAGGGGGCTTGTTGTGTTTGTGCAGCACCGCCAGGATGCACTCGGGAGGGGAGGGGGGGCACCGTGTTCGTCAGTGAAAACGATCTTAACGGGAGCAGAAAGTCAGCCTGGGAGAATTAGTGCGGCTTGATCGAGCTCTGCAGGCACGCTAAGGCGATTTATTAGGGGGGGGAAAGGGGCTTTTTAATAAAAAGGAATGGATCTGCTCCCCCATCTATGTTTGCGGTATTACTTTGTACCTTTTATCAGGTTACATGACACCATTAACAAACTAAAAGCAAAAAAAAAAAAAAACACAAACGTACAAATCTACAATTTGCATTCATCACAGCGACAGAGCACTCAACCCCCAAACCGCATGCCTGCATTTAACTAGAATGAGCACAGAAATAAAATTAAATAGCCGATGGCTTTGACATCCACAGGGGCTCTTCAGCAGTTTATTGAATTACTTTTAATATAAATTTTTTTTTGCTCCAGGAACAACCCAAGCATCCAAACCTAAATGTTCACAGGCTAAAGGGAAAATAGTAACTAATTTTTGTATGAGAATGGCCTAGCAGACAAGCAAAAAAAGATAAACAAAAACATTATTAACTCCTGAGTTGATGCTCAGAAGCTCCTTTTTGTGGGTGGCAAAGAAACAGGTGACTTCTGAGCAAGGTAAACAATAACCCAGACTACAGGGGGCGCTATTGCACTCGTAGAAAATAAAACTGAGGCAACTGTGCCAGGAGGCGGGCCTGCAAATGAGATACACTGGTGACCTGCGCCCCGCTGACTGTGCAGCACAGGCACTCAGCCGGGTGACTAATCTCCCAGTGCTCATGAGGAGCTTGAAAAGCTTGCTCCTTCAGAGCTGGGAAAGGGGGGGGGGGGAGGAGATTTAGCCTCCCCTTCCCAGGGGGCACATCGGCCTGATGGAACATGAGATCCTTCACGTCGCTGCTGTGAAGCCTGAAGACGGTGGCCCAAACCCACACGCGGCACTAAAGAGAAGCTGCCTGACACCCCCACAACCAATACAAAATTCCCACAGCTGAATTTCACTGCCGTCTTCTTACCTCCACGCAGTCAAACTTCTCAGACACCTTCGATGTATATTTCACTTTGAAGAGTGTGTTCAAGTTTCCTGCCGTATAGTACAACTGAATCTGAAGACCTTTATATCCAAACGCCACTTCACTGCAATAAAACAGAAATACACAGATTTCAGGATAAAAACAGACTTATGTAATACTGTTCAAGTACTATATCCAGCTCTTTGAATTCAATTTTGGAACAGCTGCCAATGCTTCTTAAAACAAATTCAACGGAATTATTCAGAGGGAGAAAATGGACAAATGAATTCTGCTATATGACTATTGGCTGGAATGCTGCTTTGCTAATGTCACATGTAACCAGTTTTCTCTGCCCCAAGCCAAACACCATCCCCTCAAAGGCCCACACAGGAGCACCCCTAAAACCGCCCATTCTTCAGCTCCAGGCTCCACCCATTCCTGTTGCCAGGGGAACCACCCACAATTCCCCCTAACTTCTTGAAGGTACAAGGCTTTATATTTTCAAACTTTTGCTCATATCCAAGAAAAGACATTCTACTTATAAAGGGGTCTAAAAAGTAAACGTTTTCCGAATTATTTAATCGCTTCAATTAGTCTACAAAGCACATTTTACAATGCAGCACTGGATTACAAATATCTGATAAACTGACAGTTATAAATTTGTGGGGTTCTGCATAATGATTATTTTCCTGGCTCAGTTACACTGGATGAAACAGATGTAAAATAGACTTGAATGAAGATTAATCGCAAGATGAGTCAGAAGACAGCAGTGTTTTCCAATCCAGTCCTCAGGGACCGGGAGCCGGGCCACATTTTTGCTCCCTCCAAGCCCCCTGCCAGACACCAGGAGCTGGGAGGGAGCAGAAACGTGAACCAATTGTGGGTTTCCGACGACCGGATTGGGAAACACTGCATTACAGGAACTGCAAATTCTCAACTTGTGTCTGTCAACCCTTCATTCTAAAATCTGAAGTAAATAAAGAACCATTAGAGGCGGAGATTTCAGGTCCAGAGAGTACAAATCCAGACCAAGATTTAGTTTCAACCAACCAGTTGCGTATTCTGTGACTGTGACTCTATGCTCAACTGGTTGGTTGAAACAAAATCTTGGTCTGGATTCGTACCCTCTGGACCTGAAATCTCCACCTCTGGGAAACATAAAAGTTAGATAAGTGTCTTCAGCAGAAAGTTCTGCCAAAGAATCTATGGGCTTTAGAGTTTCTGACGTGACCGAAACCAGAGCGAAATGTTAGCGTGGTACCACCCCAGGTGAGAGGGCAGTGGGATGCCAGTGACAGAACATACTCATCTCCATACAGCTGGTGACTATACTCAGGGTGGAACGTTGTGCTTTCATCTTCCACGTCCTCAGGGAAACGCACTGCATAGAGGCAGAGTTAGGGAGTGAAATACTCTGTGAATTTGCAGAATGTGATACGCAAGTTTTATCCATAAACATTAAGAAAAAAAACATTTGTAGACACTCCTGTCAAAATAGGCCCATCATTCATTTTCCCTCACAACCTAGCAACACGCCAGACATCTGACAAAAATGCAAAACTCAGACAGAAGTCTGCATACCAAGCTTCAGACATATCGCTTCATTTGTGTCACATTTGTATTCTGCCAATTTCTTCTCCATCGCATTCATCCCTGAAATGTAGCAAAAGACTGAATGTTAATCTTGCAATTTATATGTATTTCAACAGTTCTTGTTTTTGAAAATTCATGCAATAGTTTAAAGAGAATCAAAGTTAGTCTGAATAAAATCACAAGCAAGCCATTTGGGAGATGATAATCTCTTTCAGTCTAGAAGATCTATATGAGTAACAGTGGCAAAAAACGGCAGATTCACAAGTTTCATACTTTATATTATCCAGCCTGCCGCTTATTCTTGTTCACCCAGCTTGATAAATCGAGTCGAGCACCTTAAAAAAAGGTAAGCACCGGCCTGTTCCCTAACATGCAGTTAGTGACATTACAATTTAAAAAAAATTCATTATACGACGTCACTATCACAGCGTCCTGTTAAAGTATCAGGATTAAAAGTCTGTTTAATGCACTGTCGGTGTTTCCTTTTTCACAGAGATATAAAACAACACGTGACGACGCATGAAACCGCTCGCTCTTAATTATAGTATATAAGTGTACACGTCAGAGGGCGTGGTTTCAGAGCGTGGCACCGTCTCTACGTGTGACAACAGACTAAGAATCGTTTGCAGTCATAATACTAACAGCGGGATGAAACAACGTAACAGTAATAATGCATCGTAATATTTTTTTTAAATATCACCAGCAAGAATTGAAGAGATAATGTTTTTTTTTTGTTTGAATGGACAACTATTTGTCCATTTTGGCAGGTTTTGTCAACCATCCTACGAAATATAAGGAAGCTTTTTGATGTACGTGCTGATTAAGCGGCAAAGCTAACAGACAGCCAGACATTTACATTCAAAGAAACAGAACAGTGGATTCGCTATCATTTTAGAGGTCTGTATTTTAATGGTCTGTAGCGGCTTCTGTGACGCCAGCTAACTGGCTAGCTACATAGCCATCACTGCATCACACCAAGGCAATATAAAACCCAAAACTAACCTAAAACCCTTAAGCTGGAAAATAATATACATACAGCAATCTACAATGATAACGCACTGCAAACATGAGGAGAAAACTGGCAAAAGTATTTTAGCCTAAATTAAAGTTTTTTTTCTCATCCGTATAACTTACCCGCCATTTCGGTAGACTGCAGACGGGAAGCGACACGAACCGCGCGGCGCAGTTTACTTCCTATTTACTCACGTGTTTCCGTTTGCTGCCTGCGTCTACCGTAAATTCCCATCAAATGCGCAACATTGGTTTACAGCACTTGTGCTTGGGCTAGAAAAGTCAAGCGAATATGTAATACCTTTAAAGATTTATTTGAAACTTTAAATTGTCCACAGTATATTTATTGCCATTTATAATATTATATTATAAATGAGGGTGCGAAAGCATGATCACATCACCCCCATCCTGAAAACCCTTCACTGGCTCCCTGTCCCACTCAGGATAGA
>JAODJX010000037.1:10544083-10556981 GCA_026776945.1 Isichthys henryi
CCGCCCCCGTGTCCGGCGGTGGGCATGGGTGTGAGGGTGCAGGGTAGGCTGGAGATGTAGCCCTGACCCTTGCAGCCCCCTCTCAATGCCTGCCTGTTCTCTAGCTTATCAGGTCTATCTGCTACAAGGAGTGTAACAAAAAAACCCTTTAATTGAGTTTACACATCCACTTTGGTCAGGTTTAGATCATTGTCGGTCCACGTCCTGGTAGCTTCGGCAGTGGGGTGAGTTGATGCAAGGTTTCCGGGTACTGAGGCCCTGGGTTTGTCCTGGGGGAGGAGAGAAGCTTAATCTGGACAGTGAACAGTGGAAACATGGCCAGAGCACAGAGCTTTATGTCAGGTAATCCTCACTGACGGGCGGCTCAAGGAAGCACCCAACCTCTTATTTGTACAATCTTCAGTGTTTAGCTGTGGAATTATATGGATTTATGGTGGTTGATTGAGTGGATGTGGGACTGATCATGGTCTGGAAGGGGCCCCCTCTGGTGTAGGCTTCTCTCACAACCCCTCCCACCTCTCATGCCAACTTCCCCATAATGACATGTTCCTCTGCTGCCCCCACCAGGCAGGAGGATCCCAAGTCATCTTCACCAACCCGCTGGAGATTGTGAAGATCCGGCTGCAGGTGGCGGGTGAGATCACCACAGGGCCCCGTGTCAGTGCCCTCAACGTGGTGCGCGACCTGGGCTTCTTTGGACTCTATAAGGTGCTTACCGTCGTGCACGCGACCAGCTCGCACCGCCTTCCCGCTCGGGCACGCGACCAGCTCGCACCCCCTGTTCCGCCACACCACTGTCCTTTCAGAGTGGCACCCCAAACACACCAGCCTTCTGCTAGCAATGTGCGTCACAGTAATGACGAACATCACCTGTCACAGACGAACATCACCTGATTACAGCAGTATTAAAGATGAGTAGGGAGACAAGAGCACGTTGTAGACTGCATAGTCATGAGCGTCCAACACGTAAATAATTGGTCTGAAGTAGCATAGCTGAGGGAGAGGAGCTTCCTGGATTTTGGGACAAAACAATAGTGGTGGAAATGTGGAACATGAGGGAAATAATGTAATTGTTTGGAATGATGACTTGATGACAAAAAAAAATCCCGTAAGTTACCAGTGGTTCCCCTGATGTGAAGACGGTGTTCCATGATCCACAAAATACAAGAATGCAGTTATTCATCTTCCAGGGTCTTTCCTGGAAACTGTAGGTTGTGGTTTCTGCTCCCCCAGCCTTAGCCGAAGGAGATTCCTTGAAGAAAAGGGAACGAGATTTCCGACAAACGGGGGTTGCTGGGGGAGGGGTGTAACCAGCTCAGGAGTCTGGTTAGAGTTGGTTTTATTAGCAGTTTTTTTTTTTTGGTTGCCTCACCAACCTTTTGCTCAGAAGTAATCGTTTGACCCCCAACATTCATGAAAACAGTTGGTATATATCCCCGACTGTTGTTGTACTCTGTGACATGATGAACGGCATCTGCCTTGTTGATATCTGCTCTCTGGAGTGACTCGAAGCAATCAGGGACTGTAAATAAAGATCTTCCAAAACCGCTGATTAGAACGTTACCCAGACGTGAGGCGCGGACGGCGGCTTTGACGCTGCGCCGTGACAATCACACAGTCAGCCCAAACCGGTGTTTACGGCACTGGCGGCGCGCAACGGCAAATTAGCGCGGAGATTACGCTTCCTCACCCCGCCGCCGCCGTCCCAGCGTTGGCGGGATTTCTTGCATCTGGCGTCATGTGTTGGTGGTCGCCTCTTTAATGAGTAGCAGACAGTATGGAGCTCCTTTTCACAGCATGCTTACACCAGTATTGTCAATAATAATACAATTGTGTGGTCAAATGACCACAGCAGACCCTTCTCAAGCCCCCAGGGTCTTGTTTGAAGTTGGTGGGGGGGCGGGCACCGGGTCAGTGTCTGGGGAACCTCATTGAGTGCTGTGAACAATCACAAAAAAATGAATTCATGCAAACCAGATAAAACTTTATTAATAAAAGCCTGAATTGTGTCCATCTTCTTAAAATAAAAGGTCATATCTGAGTTTTTCAAAAGCAAACAGTAGTAGCCATGAGTTTTTGCCCCCCCCCACCCTCTTTCAGCAGTCCATCCATGAAATAACTTTGCCAAAGCAGTAACCATTTCTTAGCTTTATTTAACAGATACTTTAGAACCTTACAAAACTGCAGCTTTCAAGAAGTCAACTAGGCTGAACTTCCAATGAACATCCAGCCACGAGCGTGAGCTGCAGGCAAGCAGCCACATCTCTGTTTGCTAAAGAGCCTCAGTTCTCTTCAAGTGGTTGCTGGTGGTGTCTGTTGGAATTTGCCGCTTGCCGGGCAGGCCGTGCGGTGACCTCTGCCGGTTGTCCATGTCCCCAGGGAGCGAAGGCCTGCTTCCTGCGAGACATCCCCTTCTCGGCCATCTACTTCCCTGTCTACGCCCACACCAAGGCGGAGCTGGCGGACGAGCAGGGCAGGCTAGGACCACTGCAGCTGCTGACCGCCGGCGCCATCGCAGGTGACTCATTAGGGGATGATTAGCCGATACAGACGATTACGCCTCTACGTCGTTTCCTTCCTCCCTCTCCCCCTGCGCCCGCATTGGGGTGCTTGTCATATAATGGAGGAATAAACCTGGATCGCTAGCCTTTAGCGCCCTGACAAAGTCCCTCGCCTCGGACAGCAGGGATCCAGCTATGGAGACCTGCCCTGCTAGCATTTAATACCGGACCGATTGTCTGCATTTGTTATTCATGACATGGGTGTTCGAGGTATTTTTGGTAACTAATAGTATGGAGAAAACTTGGGGGGCGAGATTGCTTGCTTCTAGTATTAAAAAGCACAACGGTGAGGCATTAGAATGAAATAGCGTCCTCGGGGCTTGGGGCTAATCATGCAATGCTGCATTGTTGAGGTGGGGCGTCACATAGGGGTCAGGCCCCAGGAAAGGGCTTCATTATGCGGCGGGATAAATCTCCCTTCAGGCGTCCCCGCCGCCTCCCTGGTGACCCCCGCTGATGTCATCAAGACGAGACTGCAGGTGGCGGCCCGCGCGGGACAGACGACCTACAGCGGCGTCATCGACTGCTTCTGGAAGATTCTGCGTGAGGAGGGCTTCCGTGCGCTCTGGAAGGGAGCGGGAGGTAGGCGAGCCCCTCCCTAAATGAGTGGTGTCATGCCCAGGAAACGAGGCCCGCCATGGTTCCTGTAATTTGCGGAACCGCTGGCTGGGATGCGAATTCTGGAATTCCGGCTTGGTAATTCTGCCCCTCTTCCCCCAGCCCGCGTCTTTAGGTCCTCACCTCAATTCGGCGTCACGCTGGTGACCTACGAACTCTTGCAGAGATGGTTCTACGTCGATTTTGGCGGACAGTAAGTGGCTGCGTAAACACACGCGCTATCACAGTGTCTACCGAGGCTGATGTGTGTCTCTTTAACCCCACCCTGTTTCTGCCCTCCCCCCCACGCCACACACAGCCGTCCAGCAGGAGCGGAGCCCACCCCCCAGTCGCGAATCTCTGATCTCCCACCTGCTAACCCAGACCACCTCGGGGGGTACAGCCTGGCGGCCGCCACCTTCGCTGGTGTGGAGAACAAATTCGGCTTGCACCTGCCCAAATTCAAGTCCTCCGGTGTGCTGACGATTCAGCCTCCGCCGACCAGGGAGGCTCACGGCTCTTAATGGCACCATCCGATTAGCCGAATTCTCCCTTGGTCCATCTGCCATTTTCAAATATTTTTTTTTTATTTTTCCTCCCTTCTGAGTCTGTACATTTTAAATGAATTGCCTCAATTTCAATATGTGTGATCAGTGCTGTTTATAACCTGCTTCATGTGGACAGCACACATTACTGTACATATTGTACATCTCTGTACAGAGACACTGTGACACCAAAACAGGCCCAAATCACTCCACCCTCACTCCAGCCGTCACGTGGCGCCCTCTGCAGTCACACACTAGCGGTTTTTATGGTGTACAGAGGTTTTATTAGCAAATTCTAACCAAGAGTGAATATTAGTAATTTAATGCAATTCATAATATTTTGTTGAAATAAATCATTAACATGGTTCAACTTGCGTGTGGAGACATTTTTGGACACTGAAGGGAAAAACATTAAAGGCAAAGAAATCAGCATGACAGAACAAAAGAAAACGCTTAACTTCTGGACACGGTTAGTGCATTTTCAGTGAGCGTGTCGTACAAATATCTTCATTTTAACACGGCAGCAGAATGGTCCAGCTACTAGGATCTCTACGGTGCTGACAGATACAGAAAAAGGTATCACTTTGATTGTTGAAAAGAGAGTATATACATGCAGATCTTCTATTGTGGGGCACAGAAAAGTTCCCCCATGATGCAAGCTTGAGAGTCTAGGTGCTTGGAATTTCCAGAGTACATGGCTAGTAGCAGGAGGTATTTTTCAGAAGAGTTAAAAAGTTTTACGGAAGAAGACTAAACTAAGAGACTGCATGTTTTCCACATGCATGTTGCCAAGTAGGTAGTGGAATGCCAAATGCGACGTTCAGATTGCGCTCTGAGAATGGTGAGCGGTCAGGTTAAGGCTTTGGATTCTTGCCAGTGTAGAAACAGAGCATGCGAGTGCTGTTTTGAGTAGTAGCGTTAAAAAAAAAAAAAAGTTTATTAAAAAGCTGTGAAGATCACAGCCCAGGAAGAAGCACCAGGGAAGACGGACCGCAAACGGTCTGGTTAGATAAATTAACTGTCTGCATATTTAAAAACAAACGGCAGAGACCCCTGAGCACAGATGACACCCTGCTTGTCTTCCTACGTCAGGAGGTCAGGAAAGCCATGACGCGCGCGCACAGCCGCATTGCCGATCATGCGGGCAGGCGCTGGGCGGCCAGCTCCTCGGCCTCGTCGCGGTTGTCGTGGATCTCTGCCAGCGTGCGTGCGAAGCGCGTCCACTCGTCACTGCGGGGCACCGCGATTTGCTGCGAAAAAAGAACAAAAAAGTCATGAAACGTGCAGTATTCTGCTCTGTGCAGCTCTGCTAATTAGCTACCACTCCCTGTCAGCCTCTGGGGGGGGGGGGGCATGAGAATACAGGCGATTTTTCTTTGTCATGCTGCCCCTGGAGACCCAAGGCCATGCCCACGAGGGTTAGGGGGCTGCAGTAGGGCTCTCCATGAGAAGCTCAGCTGCTGGTGCCTCATCCACTGGGTCCGTGTTTGACAAAGGGCTGATTGTACACCACACACCAGCCGGTTGGGGTGGGAGGGGGTCAGTGCTGAGCGTTAGAACCTAAAACAGAGGCACTGGCCCTGGCACCGAAATCTATAGCGGAATGCAAAGCAACAGGCCGCGTTTCATTATGCCGTAGGAACATTTCTGTGTTATCCTGAAACCCCACAGAAATGTGCAATAAGATGTACTGTGTGATACGTCTTTGCGCCGTAAAATATTATGAAAGCACCTTAGCAGTGACTGGCTTTTTGAAGTTATGAACTCGAAGTTGCTCTGCTCAGCATGCGGCAGGCTGAAGGGCCTACCTCCCCGACGTCGTAGATGAGGATCTGGCCGTCGGAGTCGCCCACAGCAACCTCTCTACCTGACTGGGCCCACCGGACTCGATTCAGGGCCGGATTGCCCTCCACCGTGATGCTGGCCGTGGGCACCTGTTAAAAGCGTCGGCTGGCCTCAATCAAAGAGGTCGTGCATCTCACGCCTGTCACAATAGCGGCTCTTCAAGAAACTTGACTTTAATAAACTATGTTCAATTCATGGCACAAAAAGTAGTCTACGGTGGGCACACAGGGACAAAAGGCACCTGAACGCCTCAATATAAATAAACCTAATCAGCAACAGCAAAAATGCAGATAATTTTTATAAAAATAAACATATTTGAATTTAACGGTGACATACAGCATTGTCTTACAAATGCAGTATTAACAGTGATGTTTCTCCCATCTCGCGATGCTGTTTTATGCTGTCAACCTGAGACCAGTTGATGAATCACCTTCAGTTCAGCTTTGTGACGTTCCCTCAGTCTAAGCATACGCTTTTAATGGTCATAATACCTGCAGATGCTAGGGGCTTTGAATGATCTGCGCAGTTTACCTCTGTGTCATTGTTGAGGTTCCAGAGGTCGAGATGACCAACTCCATCCACACAGGCAAACAGGGCGGGGTGGTTGGGCGACCACATGACGTCATAGACGTAGTCAGAGTTGTCCTCGAAGGAGTACAAAGGCTTGTTATTCTGCAAGGAACAGAAGGAGACAAGGATATATAATTGACCAGAACATGGTCATGGCATCATAGCTTGGCACCAGGGACACTGGTAGGTTTATATGAAAACAGATGCTTGGTTGAACGCGGGAGCACAGAAAAATCTGTAATCATGTACTCAGTCATCAATGTCACTGTTTGTGACTGGGACTTTCCGGAAAAAGCCAATATCTGCCATGCCAGTGGCAGTGAAGTCTCCGCTCTTACCTTGGTACTCCACAACTTGACGGTCCAGTCGAAGGAGGATGTCACGAAGAGGTGGGAGAAGTCGATGGGGCCGGCAGCCGTGTGGCTATGGATCCCTGTGATGGGTCCGTGGTGGCCCTCGAACATCTCGCTGATGCCCGCTTTGCTGGAACCCACAACGTGAGACATGCCTTCAACACGGTTCATGCCGTGTACAGTGCAAAGTCACCTGAAATGTCAATGCTGGTACATGATATTTTGTATTTATTTAGTTTTAATGTTAGAAGAAAATGCAACAATATGATATTTGATAGTCTGACAGATAATTCGACTAGGCCAAGAAAACCAGTTGATCATACCCAATTGTAGGAGCAACAGCTTTATAAATTGCAGTTACACATGGAAAGTTCTGGAAAATGGAACCATCAAAAAGTACAAGAAATCTGGCCACCAAAAACCAGTGTCAGCAGAGTGGAACATAATCTTCTGTGACCCACACTGTCAGTCTCTGTATCTCTGACTGCTTGTTTTGTTGTCTGTACATTAAAAGGAGAAGGGAAGTAGCATCCACTATTACCAGTACGGGAGACCTTTCCCTCGATTTCCCAGTTAAAACTGGCAGTGTTGAACCCAGGGCCGCTGCCACTTGGGTGGGATTCAGCCCCATTTCTCGCACCACCAATGAGACGTTTCAGAGCCCAATTGTCAGCTGTCACCCATCAGCCAATCAGGCCACGTTGCTGCCATAGTGACCCGGGGATGATGGGATACGAAGGGCTCCATTCTTCCCACCCCCCAGGGATGAGTCTGCGGGTGGCACACCTTCCATGGCGACAGGCGGTGTAGACCGAGCCATCCTCACTCCCTACCACGAAGTTGTTGACGTCACCGAGGGGGAAGGACATGGAGGTGACGGCCACGGCTTTGGACTGCTTAAACACCAGCTCAAGGCTGTCCTGTGGGGAGGGAAGGGGACGGGGGGGGCGTTAATCTGTGGCAGGACTAAGACACACAGGCACAACGTAACACAAGGCGCTGCAGAGTGACTTTAATATCCCCCATGCTTACAAATATCCACTTTCCTGTCACCTTGTACATCTGGGTTCATATCACCAATTGCTCCATCTAATCGTGTCTTCCCACTTCTTAAACTGCACAAACATACATATATATACTCATATGTGCAAGTGTATGTGTGCACACTCAGACACGCACACTGCTCATCACAGTGATTCTCTTCACACATCATTCCCGCCTCAGCAAACACTTCTTAACGTGACACATTAACTTGGTACAACTTCTGGAATGAAGTTGAGTTAAACAAGGAAAAAAAAAAAAAGGCAGAAAAAGGTTTTATTTGGAAATTCCCTCCAGTATGATCTAAACTTTCTTAAACCTGAGAGACTGATGCAACTGCAACATTAAAAACGAAGAGCCTTGTGAAAAAGACTTTTAATGACTGTATGCATGTCTGGGTCACGCTAAGTGGCACTTAAGATTAAGGGTTTTTAATAGAAACTTCAGCTATTTTCGTATAAATCACACAAGCAGGCATTCCACACGATGGGTGGGGGGGGGGGCTTAGCCTCGTACCTGCGGCTGGGACAGCATGTCCAGGCTCCAGGAGCACATCTTGCCATCTGTGGAGATGCTGATGAGGTTGTGGGCATTCTGGGTGCCCACCACATTCACACAATACACTGGGTGCTGTGGATACACGCGTACAGGAATTTTACTTCTCATAGCAGAGTAAACCAGCGCTGCCCTCCCATAAGAGGCTCTAAAATGCAAAGTGTAGCATGAGGCAACATCGCAGCTGGCTGGCCCGGCTCGTCACGAGACCGTACTGTGTGCGCTGCGGCGGACAGAGGGGTCCTCTGCATCGGCGTCCGTTTGTTGCTACGGTTGTCCCACAGCACGATCTGGCCCGAGTAGGTGCCCCCCACCACCAGGTTGGGGTGGAACTTGGCGAAGGCCGCAGACATGACGGCAGACTGTTTCGGGGGGGACAAGGAGAGCGTCACCAGAAGGCCCGGCGGGTGGCCCAGACCCGAAAAATGGAGTGACCTCATCGGGGTCGTGCACGCCCGAGCCACGCCACGCCGGAAAGCACAAACGCACATTTAAGCAGCTAAAAATAAGGCAAAGTCCCATTCAAGCAGTCCTGAGCAGCATTCAGACATGTACGCAGTTAACCTACCACTTCCCATTTAGAGAGATGGGGAATTTTTTTCCTGGTACAATTTGAGGCATGAAGGAAAGAGAGTTCATGCTCGTTTTCTGTTGCACTTTTTGCGAGAAATACGCCTCTAACAACATCCGCTTTACTTGAGCTACACATGTGTTTTTACTCAGTCTGTCCTGCTCTGGTAAACTCTGGGTGAGCGGTTCTTAACCATGCTGCCTGCTTCTCTACTCAGTAAAATGTATTTACACCGACTATTTCACAGCCTTTTGAGTTAAGTACTTTACAATGACTTAAATCAGAACATCCTGCAATGACAATTATTCTAGATCTACTTTACCTGAGCATTGTAGAATGGAAATGTTTTAGAATTTACGGGTTTGAAGTGACCAGACATTCTCTCTTTTCTACAGATGTTATTTTACTGCTAAAAACGCTGTTTAAAGTTAAGAATTTTACTGTGACTTAAATCAGAGCATTCTACAATATTCTAATCAAGTAATTTAGCTAAGCATTCTAGAACTGAAAGATTTCAGAATTTCTGGCTTTTAAGTCGTTTGATGTTCTATTTCTTCTAATCGTTATGTTACTGCTGTAAATGCTCACTGTTGGTTTCCTAACAGCATATGGCTGTTACTGCTGTATTACTGTGTTGCTGCCCCCAGGGCAATGTGTCCTCCTGTGGTGACAGCACATGCCATGTGACATACAATTTGAGGGACGTGGGTGGGGTGGGAATGGGAGGAAGAGGATAGTGGGGGGTGGGGGTTCCTGCGGGGGCTCTTGTAGCCAGAGGGGCTTCTGACTCCTACCTGGCAGTGGAAGACATACTCCGGTGTGGTCTTCTTGTACTTCATGTTCCACACCAGGGCCACGCCGTCGGGCTCGTGAGGGGCGTCTTCATTGTTGTTGTAGGAGGCGACCAGCAGCTCAGGGTACTGGCAACAGGCGAAACCACCAAAACGACATGAGAGACAGGAGTCACCGCACACCACCATCCAACGCGGCTGGCAGCGGCTACGGGAAAATGCCCGACAGGGTATATCAGTGACACAGCCCCCCCGGGCATTATTGGAGGCCTTCCCCCGGCTGGCCACAAGTTCCAGCGGACTCATAAATATAATGGATATAAAGAATCACCCAGTTTGTGAGCATATTCAGCATACTGTGGGAGACCACAGGCATTAGGACCCTGCAGACGCGCGCGCGCACACACACACACACACACACACACACACACACAAACACACGCAAACACAAACACACACAAACACACACAAACACACACAAACACACACACAGAGGTTCGTTAACTGCACACTGGAGCTTGGGTGCAGGAAAGGGAATGCAGGCTTCGAAACGGAACACTCCGGTTGTTACCTGGGGAGACCAGTCCAGGCAGGTGACCACGCGGTGCTTAGACCAGCGCTCATCCACAAACTGTCTGTTCAAGCTCAGTTTGGCCCCAGCCTGGATCTCCCTACAACACAAGACACACGCAGACCTTCAGTCCATCAGGGGACACAGCATGACCAGGCTATCCTGAAGGGCCAATGGTAACTGAGAAGTGGGGAAATGGGCGGGGCTGTCTCCATACCCCTCCTTCTCCTCCAGGTCCCGCCCGCTGTAGTCGAAGAAGACGTCCACGTGTTCAGAGAGGGCACGCTCCACGATGCGGGTGCTGTGGTCGAAGAAGGTCATGAACTCCTCCGTGTGCAGAATCTGCAGCTTCTCCTCCTCCGTCAGCTCATGTGGACCCACTAGGTGATGCACGCACGCACACACACACACACACACACACACACACAAAGTTAGGTATTCTGCTTGTCCTATTCAGGGTCTGTAGCCTAATTCTACAACATTTAAGTCTGGATAGGTAGCTTTCACAGGACTCACACACACACCATTCACATACATGCACACCAACAGGCAATATGGAAACTCTGATTAGCCTCAGCATGTTTTTGGACTGTGGGGGAAACTGGAGAGCCTGGATGTACGAGGACACGGGGAGAACATGCAAACTCCACAGGCATGGAGCGGAGACATTAACCCTGGTCCCTGAGTCGTGAGGCATCAGTGTTAACCACTGCACATACCACCCCAGCCCTAATCCCAACAATGACAACCTCAACCTCCTACCCAGCCCTAACCGTAACCAAAAATAACCAAACAAAATACAAGACTTTTGACATTTTTTATTTTTTGACTGCAGTCACAGATTTTTAGATATTGAGTTTCTTATTATGGATCAAAAAAATGTCCCCACTAGGTAAAAAATAATAGATTTTTATCAGACTGTAGGGACATCTGATCAGCTGTATCTCCTGTAGCACTGCTGCTGGTCTCTAGTCTACACAACCTTAAGGAGGTGTTGTGATGCTCCTACCTTCCAGCTCCTCCTTCTGGACCGGCTTCTCCTCCTGGAGCTCCTGCACCGGCTGGAGCGGGGCGACCTCCTCATCCTCATCTTCCTCTGTGGAAGGTAAGATGCATGACAGCATAACTATCGCCCTCTGCAGTCTTCTGCTCTGATACGTGGGACTCCGTTTTCTAAGGGAGTCTTGTAGGGCTATATATTAGGGGGGTAGTTGGTATCAGTCGGTCAGAAAGGTCGAAAGGTTGCCGGTTTGAATCCCTTTGCTCTAACTTCTATGTGTGTACGTCTTAAAAACAAGAAGCAGAGCAGGATATACTATAGTAAACACACACACTGCTGTACAGCTAATCTTAATTCTTTGAATCTCGTCTCTCCTGGGAATAGATCTATTATAAGCACCGAGTATAATAATGTAACTTGAGAAAGACCGTAAACTCAAGAAGGTACTGTATCATAAGACCAAAATCATATGCATAGTATTCAGAAATTATACTCAACACAACGTAAATCCAATGAAGAATCACAGACAGTTAGAACGGAGCACTACGCCACGACATTACATTCCAGCTCCAATTTGAAATGTAATTACAACGGAATTACAGTGCAGTCTTTATGGGAAGCGCAGACCGTCAGCGTGCGCTAATCCTATGGAAATGAGCGGCAGTGTCCCCGCTGGGACAGACGGCTCTGGGTCAAACGCGAGGGGTCTGCTCCTTTGTGCGCCACAAAGCGGTAGCTAATAAGTCACCTTCGGAGGGGCGGCGGAGGCGAGGCGGAGGCGGAGGTGCGGCGGAGGCGGCGCTGCATTGCGCTTTGCCCGGCATGGCTACGGAAACGGGATAATTTGCCGTCCCTGCCTGGCATTGTTAGGTCTGTCCCTACACAATGTCCCCTGGCTGAAAAGGTCCCCGGTGGCCCATGCGATGAAGTTTGTCATCTGAGCGCGAGGAAAGACACGGCAGGGGGTCCCCAGCAATACTGCCACCCCCCCAATTCCCCCACTGGGCCCTTAATGAGACTGCAGCTATTCAACAGGCAACGCACTTGTTAGTGCAGACATGGGTTCCCGGACAGCGTTGGCAAGACACCCCCTTCCGGGTCAGGGGCCGCGGAGCAGCTGGCCTGGGAGCCGCTCCCATGGGCCCGTCCAGCTGACGGGACAGAGTCAGGCAGGTGGCTCCGCCCGGTGGTGCTGTCAGGGTGGCACCGAACCCCCGCCCGTTTCTTAGCCGCATAGCAAAGCTCCTGCAATTACCCACCCCTCCTCCTTCCATCCATGCGACAACTATTCAACCTCCAGGCTCAGAATTTATTTATTTTTTTAAATGCGTCCTGCGGGTGCAGACATCTGCAAAGCCGCATGCAGCCCAACCCTCTCCAGAACTCCCATTCAGGGGCGCCACTGCTCCCCTGCCCCCCCGTAACCCACATTCGCAGATGCACATTTCCGCATGCGATGCACAATTATATAATCTAAATGATAATGCCATCTGACAATTCCTTACTAAATACAAATTGAATTTTTTTTTTTGTATTTTTTTTTTTAGACGGCTGGGGGTGGTGATGGGGGAAGGGGGAGTTCTGAAGAGTTTACAGAACTGGGCTGATGGCAAAAACCATTTCAACATATGCCCGTATTCCAGCACCCAAATGGGGAAGGGTAAAATCTCTCCTTTCAAGGGTCTCAATCAGGCTTAAAGGAAAACAGTAATCACTGTCTTTCAGCAGGGCCCAGCCACGTCGCCGGCCCTTTCCCTGTCAATGCAGCCAGAGCAATCAACCTGCCAGGCATTAGCAGCGGAAAGACAATCTGAAAATGAAGGGTATAATGCACCTGCCAGCCAAAATGGCCATTTAGGGAAAAGCATGTGATCCTAGTGACCCGGCTGGGGGTGGGG
>JAODJX010000037.1:10565520-10595952 GCA_026776945.1 Isichthys henryi
GAAACCGGAGTACCTGGAGGAAACCCCACGACGACATGGGGAGAACATGCAAACTCCACACACATGTGACCCAGGCGTGGATTCGAACCCGGGTCCCAGAGGTGTGAGGCGAAAGTGCTAACCACTGCACCACCATGCCACCCCATCATATATACATTTTTTTGCTTAATTTTAAGATATCTAAAGATATTGAAAGCAGTAATACTACAGATTATAAAGAGCAACAAACTGAAACCTGCTTGATGAACAAGCGTGAAAGATTCAAATTTCAGACAAAGGGAACCCCATTCTTTCGTTTGATACGCCAAAGTGGCTGTCTAAGTACTACTCTTACGGTCTTCGTTTCATCTTTCACTCTAGCTTAAAACAGCAGAGCGACTTCCACCAGTGCCATCTTGTGTAAATAACTCTCTGGGAGTCTCCAGTCAAACTAATCACACGTACGAGTGCTACCGTGTAAACAGCCTTTAAGGCGCAAAACAGACGGGCGGGCACCGGTGAGGCGCCACCTAGCCGTGTTATAATAAATAAATAACTACATACATATACGTAGAAAACATCCAAGGTTCAAAAAGAGAGAAAGAAAAAAAAACAATGACTTCATGATTGAATCATCGAACGGGGCCAAGTCTGTAAAAAAAAACAAAAAAAAAAAACCATTTGCTCATCTCTGACAAAATAACATAGTATAATGCAATACACTTTAATTTGGGTTTTACTACAGAGTGCATTGAATGATATCACTGTCCCTGTCTGACATCTGTCACTGTTGACAACGCTGAGTAAACAGACAGAAAGACAGACATCACGTAGATAGATAGATAGATAGATATTCTAGTACTACATAAGACAGTTACCTATTCATTAAACAGCGCTATAATTACGGGAATCACCATCACAGAAACGTAGTGGCTGTACAGCTTTAGCTTCCACTTAGCATTATGTTACCAAGACTAGGAATAGAAGCTAAATTATAATTTATTTGCACTTCAGGGATTATCTCCTCTTCGGAGCTTCGAAGCAAATGATGGTGTGCAGCCCCACCCAAATCTGTGTACTGAAAGGAAATCAGTAGTGATACAGTGCGGAAAAACACAAGTTCGCCACAAGTCATGTTGCAATTTGTGTTTGTCTTAAACCTATTTTTTGAGAAATACCCTTCCAACCAAAGAATATAGAGCTGTTAAGTTATTATAAACCAATTCCCCTACAATAAGTAAAAGCTAACTACTTAGCAACGGCTAGTCCAGACTTAGTCAGCTTGCTGGCTATTCATTAACGAATAGCTATGTGGAGGCTGAACAGCTAGGACAATAACAATTATTAATATCGCATCGACAATTTATTTATCATGAACTAACCTGAGAGAACTCCTGGAGTTTTTTTCCACAGATGAATGTCCTTTGAATAAACTGACTGCTACCTTTTTCGTATTTGTTACAGTGGTGCAATGATGGAGAGTTACGGATCCCGAAGAGGGACAAACAGCACCGTGTGGCAGAACATGTGCGCGCCCTAGCGGCCCTCGAGCACTCCGCGGAAAACTTACCCTAACAAGAGCGTTACAATGTGGGCCTGCTGTATCAGTACTTCCCGCCTCTGCTCTGTTTGCATGTTCTCCTTCGGCTTCCTCTCGCAGACCGAAGACATGCACTTACGCAGATGCTACATTGCCCATAGTATGTGTGCGTGTGCCCCCCCGGTGAGCTGGTAACACGTCCAGACTGCCCCACGTGTTTTGGGATTGACTCCAGGCCCCTTGTACTTCATAAGCAATTAGGAGATGAATGAATAAATATGTTGACGACTAAAGTTTGACGAAATTCTATAGAAATACCCGCCAGGGCAGCGCTTATATCAAGAAAGCAGGGATGGTTGCATAACATGGAAAAGAATTGGGGTCATTTATGGACTTTAGAACATTTTACATATAACAATTAAATCAAACTGTACAAATAAAACACGTTATTGCAATATTCCGTTATTCCTTCTATATTTTATATGAAACAAAATCTGTTTAAAGTTCCGGAGTGTTGGACAGAGCAACCAGGAAAAATTAATTTAGTGATATATTTTATCTTCTACTTTGAGCGCTTACGCTACTATGCCCACGTGCCACGTAAAATACAAATAATGTAGTGAAACGCTTTACATCCATCTATGCTGAATTATCAAGTGCAGAATCTTATCAGCTTTACAAAAGAACATTTCCTCTATTTGTCATGGATATTTTAACAGTGGTCAGAATCCATGGTAATGACAGGAGAAATAATTAAGACGTCTGAAACATTAGTTTTGATCAATTTAAATGGAAAAAATGTGCATTTGAATTTAATTACCCTGTCAACCGTTTTGACAAGAAATGGAAATGAAGGATTCCAGCCTACGGATCATCAGGGACACAGTAAATGTTTCCCAGCATGACGTTCCGTAAGCTCCTGACATTGAGTACAATCCACTGTGAAGAGCCGTATCTCCCTTGTTAAATCAGCCGATCCTTTCCAGAAGAAAAACGCCGCCTGTGATGTTTTAAAACTTTTTTACAGCCCAGGAAATGAACACTAACGTGAATATGTTAAGAGAAGCGTTTATAATGAAATTCCCTCTTTTCTTTAACTGTTATACTCATCGCTTGCTTTCAGCGTAAATTTGCCATTTGATATGTAGAAACCTTTTCATTATTTGCATATGTAAATGCGGAGCTCTCTCTTTTTCATCGCCTATGAAAGTGTGTATTTGGACGGGGGGGGGGTATTCTATTTTCAATGCCATCAAAAAAAAAGTAGTACGATCAAAGAATAAAGTGGCTATTATTTGAATGTATAAGGAATATCCTATGGGACAAGATGATTATCGGGCTCGGCACCGTGAGAAGATGTGAAAGTGCTGTTGTGACGAAAGAATCGCGTGCCTGTCAGTCGGAATGTCATTGAGGTAAGAGGGGCTCGTAATTACGTGTCAGACACGTTTCCTACTGCAGGCGAATTTCAGCCCTGGGTACCTCGATCAATTAACAAAAGGATTTGCAACACTTCCTTCGCAAGTATACCTGATCTGACCGGACGATATCTACGGTTGAATACATCAATCCATCCATCCATTTCCTGTGCTGGGTCGTGGGGACGGTTGAACACACTGTTATTGAAAGCGATTTTTGGTGATGGTATGGGCATCTTTGAATGATGGGGCCGATATTCTCTTACACATGCATCTTCACGGGCATCGGAATGACAGGAGACTTCACTTGCAACACATTTTTAACGGCCAAATATATCTTAATGAAATTTAATCCTTCCCTTATTAAATCGTCGCAGTGACCTCACTGTATTCACCTCTTGAGAACAATAAGGTTAATTAATTCAGGGTGATTCAGGGTGAGTACAAAGAGACGAGAAAATAAACATTTAATTCTTCAGACAATCTTACAGCTTTTCTTTGGTCTCCACGAGTGTCGAAGTGAATTCTGGCCAGTGTAGAATCGCAGACGGGCAAAAGCTGTTTTAGCTACTCAAGGGTGACTGACAGCAGGTGAACATATAGCCCAAAAACAAGCTGGAAAATGGCAGGTACTTCGTTTCTGCTGTTGTTAGCCAGCTAGACCTAACTCCTCTTTCTACCAGCGGCATACCAAAGGCAGCTTCTCAAATGTCCAGCAGGGGGCGTTATGACAACACGTCTATTTGGATGTGCTGCGGCCCAAAGCACGTGCTCCCGTCCTCCTGATCTCAATCGGTTACTGGAAATGAAACCACACGGATCAAATTTGATTTGGTAAAATTACTGGTCATTGCTAGCCTAATACCCACTGATATCCCATGTGTTTCACTCAGACGTGACTGAATAAAAGAGTGTTAGAACGAGTGTGAATGAGCGTCATCACCACCCTGCGTCCACAGCAGTTTGAATGCCAGTATGGCAGAAACAGGTTTATCGGGATGAACTTGACCTAGAGCCTTTTAAAAGCACTTAAATTATAAATAACGTATAGTTACGCGGTAGATGAATTACATATTTATAGGGAGACATTTCGAATGAGTAAGAATTACCCTATGGCACACGTTCCTTTAGCTGGGAGTCATCTGATCCAAAGCCTCAATGCAGCAACTCTGCTGACTAAACACATTTACAAGGCAGATTCCAAAAGGTCACATTAGCGTATTCACGTTGGTTAACCTAGACAGTACTCCGGTTTTTATTATAAAGCACGCTCAACTGCCCAATGGACACAATGGAGGTATTTGCGTGGAATTCTATGAAAACACGCTGTACTTGTGAGGCATCCAATTTTAAGCGATTAAGCACGTTCAGTGAATATATAGGCATCTAATGCAAGGCTGAGGTGCGTTGACTTTATATAAACCAATTCTGGTATGATAGAATCGTTACTTTAAATATCAAAATATGAATTACAGTACTCATACTTAGAAAGTGTTTAGAAGCGACAGATATAAAATAACCGATAAACGTTTTGCACTGATGTCTGATAATTTGTGATTTTTGTTAAATATCCGTAAAAGTGCCCAAGTAGCAAAAGTCAGTTTTAAGCGTTCCATAAGAACCTTTATATGAATAATAAATTTGAGAAAATAATCAAACGTGCCACCAATTCCTTGAATAAGACTGAATTCCGTTACGGTCAAAACGATACGAATCCGGCCAGACTGTGTCCCACGCCATATACTGTTTTGAATCGAAAACCCGGGTCAGCACAAACGTAGCAGAGTCGAAATCTACTGCAAAAGCTGCCAGAAAGGAAAACTGAAATTGCTTGTAATGCTCTATTTCCGGCCATAAATGTAATGTGCAGCATAAAAAAGCAGACAGATCTAAACATATAAACAGAACCGGAGGCATTTCAAAGTTGGGAGTTGGGAGCCTTCAATAGACATACCGCAGCCAACTCTAGGAATTTAAACCTTTTTACCACGTAATATTTTTTAACAACACGCATCAGCTTTACAATGTATAACAGCGTTATTCAAAATCGTATTTTAAACACATGAACATATGGTTATACTGTTTGTGTTCGATTTTTTTTGTACTCGGTCCATTCACTTTAACATTGCATGTGAAAAATATGCATAGTATTAGGTTTCCCGTGCCATGCTTAACCTTCTCCTAGATATGCTGATTATATTTTTATAGGATCACTTTGTTGCAACATATAAATAATACAATATGCTTTCTATCTGCATTTACTTGGATCATTTTAGATTTCGGCTGTGGCTATTAAACGATTTCCTGCGCGTTTTCATTCGTTTATTGCCCCTCCCTTGACAGAACTGGTCTGGATAAGAAAAGAAATTTGGACTCTTTACAAAGGTTTAATATTTATTATATTATTATATGTCAATACAAATATTATAAGTTAATTTCAACCTTGTGTAAAACTCAGTGAAAATCAGTAACATCGGAATCACGGCTAAAAATATATACATTTAGGAGGTAACATGCAGTAAGTCCTCCCCTCTGGAAGCACTTCAGGAAGAGGAAGAATGATTTATAACAGGACAGTACTGACTATACCAGCAGGTTTGCCAGGGGAAATGCATCATTAGCATTCACTCATGTTGCCATGGAGACCGGTGTCGGCCATCCTTTCGTCCTCTCTTAGAGTCACTGCCAAAACTGCAGAAAGATCAAGCCTGGCCTCGTGATCCCCTCCCCCCTCCAATCGCGTCATTTTAATAACACGTTGTTAAATTCTCTATAAAAATCAAATGTTACACATTCTAACTGATAAAAACTGCAAAGATACCCTTAACCCTATTCTTATATACTCAATAAAGAAATATATGTTTGGTCTTCTTGTATGTATTTTGTGCTATGGTATATATATGATTTTTTTTTTTTTTTTGCAATTCCAGTGGCGAAAACACCTTAAGAAATGTCTTTGGAATTGTACTGTTATGGGCCTTGAATTTGAAGTGGGATCTAATGTGTTTATTATCTGAAAGAGATGGGAAAAGTGTCTAAAAACTGCATGGCTTTTGGCTTTTTTGATGTTTCAGTCATGCTGATCACAACTCAGGTCATGTTTTTAATTCTTATTGATTCAAAATTGTTTGTTGCGCATAAAATCTCGCTTTATACACTGTAACCCTTTTGTTAAGTTTATTAAAATGCCCGTAATGGCAAATAGGAGCAGTTACTTTTTGTTTGGATGCACTGGCGTCCCATCATGCTTTGTGCTGGGGTATGTTACAGGCCCCCTGTGTCCCCGATCAGGATAACGTTAGAAGAATGATGAATGGGTGGATTTTGATGATGTCATCAGATGTTTGTTCATTTTTATGTTTCTAAAAACTGTCAAATGAATAAATCTAAATAACCCAAACCTGGATTTAGTGCAGTGTAGTGGCTTACACCTCCAGTGTGAGGTACCCTTGTTCATTGTACATGGAGTTTGTATGTTCTCTTCTGGTGTCTAAAAACATGCGGTAAGGCAGACTGACTAGATCTCTAAATCACCTGTACAGTGGATCGGCATTCGGTCCAGGGCATTCCCTGCTTTGTGCCCTGTTCCCGCTAAGATAGGCTCCAGGATCACTGTCACACTGTATCGACTGGAACGTGGATGAAATGCCTGGATTTACACACGACCCCCACATTTCTGAACTTTATAGGTTATACGTTTATAATTAAGGTAATGGACACTATCCCTACTTAGGGTATCTGGGTTATAAGCTTGAATTATTTAAATCTTAAAGAGACTTTTGTTTCTGTCAACATAACACTACAAAACGGACAATCATAGGCAGAGCAAGTGTCATATTCTGATTCCAAAAGAAAAAAATTTAAGAAAGAGTGTAGCCTTTGTGACAATATGCTAGCACTGCTTCATATTCATTTTCTTTAAGAGGCGGAAAAAAACATCCACTGAGCCGAGCTTAATGTTTACCAAGGCAGAATGTGTTTAACGGATCCTGCCAAGTTTTGGGAAATGAAGGAGAACTGTGCGTTCTCGATACTGTGAAAACATTCTCATTTCGTTTGGCCTTACGCTGCAAGAAAAAATCCCATGAGTTATCTGTCAGTTCGTGTATTGTGTTAAACTGAGTCTTGACAAGTTAAACAAAACACATGACAGCTGCAAAAATGTGTTATTCATTTTATCTTCCAATTCTGGGAATTGCTTCTGTGTAAATCGTTTTCGTTACATCAGCTGCTGTTAACTATTTTTGCGCTTGTCCTCATTGACTCTCTGCCACCAGCACTTAGAATGGATTATTTCTCATTTCACAAATATCCCTAAAAGGTCAAATGCCAAATATCTAAATTCGTAATGCCTAATTTCTATATATATGCTTGTGTCTATGTGTGTAAATAACAGTACAATAAAAGGAAACTCAGTTCTTACCTTGGAAATACAAGAACACGCGACTCTCATACTGCTCATTAGAATAATATTTGCTCTGCACTTAAACTCTAATCTCTAATCTAAGTGGAATTGACCCATGCAGGCATGAATCGGTGCGATGCAAAGCGATAGATTCATTTTTCTTTGGCAAAAGCTAAATCAGGGCCTAAAACAATAGCCGAAATAGGCAAAATTCTTGCCAAAAGTATAATATTTTTGTACCATTATTGTCGTCTGTGTGATTTTGTCAATTAAAATTGGTATGATGATACAGGCTTAATCTTAAAAAAAAAATTAATAGGAAATTACAGGAACAGAATATGTGAGCGTTTAGTTTATGACAGTTACTGCCGGTGAGATGTTAGCAGTTACAATCAGGTGGGGCAGGTGGTTTTTTAAAGGGCACTGCAATGCAACACACTGGACCAGTGGACCGGATACACCTATAGCACAGACTGAACATGTTCACAACATGTACTCTATGCATGAAGTACATATTCAATAAGCCTCACACGTAGCATGTCCCTTCAACGTTGACAGAGTGATAAAAACAGAGAGCTATAATCAGGAGACTTTTTTAAAATATAAATATTTAGTAACGCAGTGGACTAAATAGGAATGTTTAACTTCAGGTCACGGAATCCCAGCCCGGGTCCTTGTGATTACATGCTCAAACGACACCACGAGAAGTGATTTACGGCGCTAACAAAAAATCAATTAAGATCCAGTCCCACTCCACGCTTGACCAAAGTCCTTGTGAGGCAGAATCTCACAAGATAACATCTGTGCCCTGGTGCAGAGTATGTTCTTTGTGGGGCTGCCGCCATTATTCATGCATTACTCAGTTTCCGGGAAGGTGCTTTCCTTGTCTGGGCCTAGTGTACTATTCTGTCTTTCAATGAGTCAAATACTTTTCCAGGATTTGAACTTTCCAGTGTTCTCCATAGCCGATCCTTTTAATCACTACTTGACAGATATCAAAATCTCCACCAAAACATACGTGACAAACTGTTAAATTAACATGGGATTTTACTGTGTAGGCGTCTGCATGTCATGGCTACTGGCTGTTATAAGAACGATATTATCGGCCAGGAAATGTGACTCATGCTATCAAAGATCAGGCCCAACGTTCTGCCCTAAATCTCAACACACAAGTACGTTTGGTGGCTTTTTGGCCGGTGTCGGCATGGCCTCTATTAAAGACTGTGGTTACTGACTTACGGACAAACAGCTGTAGTCGTTTACTGGCATGTGACTGTAGAGAATTAAAAGGAGTTTGCAGCATATGTTTACAACTATAACACGTTAAGCTTTGCAGTGGGACGGCTCTGTGGGTAGCATTGTTGCCTCGTGTCTCTGGGCAGGAAGGTTTAAATCCCACCCGTTTTGTCTGTGTGATATATGCCTGTTGTCCCCAACAGCACGGCTCTTCTCATGTATTCCAAAAATACATGTTAGGCTGATTGCTGTCTCTAAATTGCCCCTAGTTCAACATTTACTGTGTGTGTCCCTGCCTTGTCTCTTATGCTACTATGGGTAGGTTCCTGGTTGCCCTGTACTGAGTAAATGATTTAAGACAGGACTCTTCAAATCTGGCCCTCGATTCCAAATTCAGGCCTTGTTTTCTGTTCTCCCAGGTAGATAGTTTCATAATTACAGATTTTGATTGGCCAGAGGCTTCACACCTGGATCACAGGTAAAGGAAGGCTGGAAAATCAGCAGGGTTCGGCCTTTAAGGACCATGATTTGAATTGCCCAGGTTGAATAGCCCTGCCGTTCCCAACCCCGAATTTGACAAACTAGTAGAGAAAATGAATGGATGACCATGATTTTCATTGCTTTATTTTCCATTGTACTCTGTTTTCTATTGCATTAATCATATGAAACAAGTGAAATCTTTAAGATTTTTTCAATCTGCAAGAAGCACACAAATACGGGTAGTTGGGCTACCCAATGTGAGAGCTGACCTCAAATTATTTATTAGCTTCCATTATTTGAGACCAGTATGTGGCTCTGTGGTATAGGCATCTGTACCTTGCCCAGAAGGTTGTTGGTTCCAAATTACAAGTTTTATTGTTGCATTTTTTAATTATCAAGAGAAGAAAAAGTTTCAATGAAATAAACAAATAATGATCAAATGTGTCCAAGAAATATGAATTTATTTAAAACAGCATTATAATTTGATCATTTAAAGAGGGTCATTAATCTATGTCAAAAGGGCAACCAGTTCACTGAATAACAGTATTTCTTGCTCTCTTGATACCAGAAGCCTGAATATAAATCCAATGTGAGATGGATCCACTCCAATTGTTTATCGATTTATTTAATGATTGATATTCATATATTTATATATATATATTTTCTTACAATAAGTTTTGTTTATTTGTTAATCGTTTTTAATCAATTCATGTACATTTTTATATCAATGTATTTTTTGGCCAATATATTTTTCCTCTTATGGACTAGAGAGAAAAATATATCTAGAAGGCTGAAGTTTTCATTATTGTTCTGAAGAAATTGTTTGCGTTTTGATCCTGCAGGAATGGGCTGTTATAAGATCCCTAATTGAACGGGGTGATTCACATCTCAACGCGCTTGTGTTTCCGGCACATGTCTGTCGTTACATCATGATTTGTAATGTCTACAGACCTTTTTCCTTTTTGCGGAACAGCCAGACTGGAAGAAGCTACCGGTTGTGAGTCCTCTAAACAAAGAGATCAGTGGCAGAACGTCCTTTTGTGGAGAACTTTCTGTCCTGAGGTTTTCACAGAACCACAAGGGAACCATCTGTCATGTGGTCTCCTGTTTTCTTCGAGCCATGGAAAGTTGTTGACCCCCCGATACGTCAAGAAAATATCCCAATAGCTTGCGGTGCTTCACCAATAATATACAGCATGAACAGTGAAGTAAAGCTTTACGTTTTTGTACGCTACACACCAGCAGCTACCTTTGTTCATTATCGCCCACTCTACTTCCAAAAGGCATTCATGCTCCTTGTTTAAAATGATATTACTTTCTTTAAAGCAAAAATGCTTATTAACCCCAGTTGCACAAACACAGCTATTTGGAGCATGTCTGCACAATTTAGCGTGACAAATATAAAACACTATGAATAATAAAATACGGTATTCATGCTAATAATACAATTATTACTATGGCTACTACTATAACAGCAGCAGCAATAATAATGAATAATAATGCTTAATAATGTCTGCAGGTTTCCCCAACCCCCGTATATATACACTGACCTCCTGGCTGTGCTGAACATGAGAAGCTCCACCTCCAACACGAATAATAATAATCATCTTCATTTTCATCATCATCACCACCATCATCAAAAATTTATAAATTACACAGAAGTTGTTTTTTTTTTTGCTTTTTCTGTATATATTTTTTTTAACTAAGATGGCTCTGGCACCCATCCTGGGTTATTTTTTGCCTTACGGACCATAAGATCCCCCCCCCCCCCCAACCCTGTGTAGGAGAAGTGGGTGTAGAAAATGGACAGATAGATGGATGGATAATGGTTTTCTTCTCAAACAGATTCTCAAAATCCAAACCTTGTACTTTTTACTCCATTGCCCCCGTTTTGGGTCACTTTCACAGAATTTTTCTGAAGTCATCATGCTGATTTCGGAGTGCGACGCCTCACTCTTAACCGAGATCTCTTTTCTCTATCTGAAGGTTTTCTGGTAGCCATTTTCTCCACCCGTAGACACCTTGACACCACTGGCGTGGTTTGTCAGAATAGACGTTAACTTCCTCCCCGTCAGCTGCGTGGACCCGGGCAGACATTTGACGCTTCTGGAAGGCTCTGCTTTTATCAAATGGCAGCAGCCCGTAAGCCGACTGACTTTGTGATGCCGAAGATATTAAAAAGTCACACTGAGTGCAGTGCCAGGGGTTAGTGTGGCAGGACTTAACAGGATCTCACAGGACACGCCTGTGTATTCAACCAGCTACCACAGACATTGCTTTTATCTATAATATCTTTTTCATTCTTTGCCATAAGTAATTAATTGTTTTGCCTTGTGGAATATGGTTATATAGACGTAATACCCAAAATCTCACTGTGGTGACTATGTTTCACATTAAAGGAAAATAAAAACATGCAGTGTGCCCACGTTCCTTAGGAATTTTATAAACACCTCTTAAAACAATTTTACACAAATGTTGACAGGCTCATGCTGTGTACTTACCGGCATTCATATTCCTTCCTGGCAATCTACTTTTTTGCTCCACGCCCGAAATGCTTTTTTTGAGTAGTCCCCCGTTTCTATAGAAACCCAGCTCAAGCCTAACAATAGGGTTATCAGTGATCAGGTGTATAACTGGGCTTCTGCCCTCTCTTTAACCAGACAGAATTTGGCATATAGAACAGAACGGTAGTCAGAGTACTGAAACATTGACCTAAACAAATCCTAAGCTGTGACTCCTATTTACACCCTGCAGCGAAATGATCACACAACTGTACTTCTGCATATAAAGGCTTCAGACATTTTTTTTTTCTTCATTTTTTTTGCATGCAAATATTTTGTCAAGAAGTAAGATTAATTTTGAGTTATTTTTCACTTCGTTATAGAGGCTTTTGGTGTCAATTTCATGACAGGGTCAAGGAGATCTGCTGCACTGAGGATGTGTCTGACATGATTCGATGTGATATTTTTTCGATCAGCAGATTTTGGCCACAGTTGAAACCTTTGCATTTCCTGCACAGTATCTTTTATCATCTTCAACACACACATATCTACCCAAACACAAACCATCTCCGGGTTCAACTTAGACTAATGTTCTTTATCTTGCCCATTTACCCTATGTAATAGATGCATCATCCATCGCTGATCACCCTCTTCATTTTGGTCCAAGTCCAATGTTCTCCATTCACGCTCACACCCTCCACACCTCTTTCCTCTGCCACTCAGGGAAATGTCCAAGGCCAGGTAGCAGGCAAAGAGCACAAGCCATAATCCAAGCACATAGCCAAGCAGAAAACAGACAGACAGGCAGAAAAGGGTTCTGAACGAAACCCAAAACCAGAATTGCTAAACAGAAACAGGTCAGCGAGCAGGCAGTCAAGCAGAACAGGGAAGACACAGGAATGGCAACAAACACTCAACAGCAAACAAAATTTCAAAGAGTGGAAGAGGGCGTACGTATGTGTTGACTAATTACCATCGGGTGATCTCAATATTCAGGTGAGGCAGGGTACAGGATGGCTGAGCTGGGCACGGTGGAAGGGCTGGCTTGGGTGTAAGATCCGGATTGCACTTGACAGGACATGCTGCTTCACGTCCTCCATTTTTCACTCAGATTAGTCACCGCCACCATTTCCTCTCCAAGCACTCAGCAGGTGGATGAATCTCATGCTGATTCATTGAAGAGGGTGTGGTCTGACACTCCTCTTCAATTGGTCCCTGACAGATCATCAATATCCACATCGTAGTGGGCATCCTTTGTTAACTCCGCAAACAGACAACAACCTCTGGCTGCAGTGGAGCAGTTACTGGACACAGACCGTTTAGCGGTTAGCCTACTGGTAAATTGGCAGTGACTGAAGGGAAAATTATCCATCTGAGTGGTAGTAAGCAGACAGGACTACGGAAAAATAAATAGATTGGTAAATGAAGTTGTGGTTCCTTGCTTGTGTGCCCTCTTAAACACACTCACAAAATTGTGACAACTTCTGGTTACATCCAAGGTTACATTTGACTTCAAAATATGAACATTTCGGTCTGATTTTCTAATTTTATTTCAAATAAAAATGGCGATATTCTCAATTCATAGGAAAGCCTGTAGCATATATGAGGTAATTTGAATTCTGTTTACAGCTTGGCTGCCAGCCAGGACTCCCTGAAAGCCATAATAGATTTTCCTCTATCTCATAATATTTAGATTCACCCTCTTAACCTCTCTTTAAGATGTAGAAATGAATGGGAATGTGTCATTCAGCACCATTCAAGTAATATTTTAAAATATAATTTCACACATTTAACGCAATACTTTGCATACATTTGACACCCATGCACTTAGTATCTTGATCTATACTGTGTATCTTCACATAGTACTTTGAATACTTAGTTCGGCTGTTTGATGATGCGCGTTGGGATCTTTGCTTACATGGCTTGGCCTCCTTGCAAGTTTGTAGATTGTTCATGAGATACTCAGTCAGCAAGAGTGAAGCGTTTCGACGAGTAAACACGGAGTACTTACCACAGACTAATGTCTAAGGCAGGTGGTGAATACTATGGTATGAATAGAGTGAGAACATATCTCACTCTGATTGGCGTAATATATTTTTTTGTTATAATACAGAGACCCCGTTTCAGTTTGTTCAGAGGCATCTTAACTATACCAGTAAATCTGCCATTACTATCATCCAGTATTACAGAGTAAATGTACGACATAAGTACATTCAGTTTATAAATATTTGTATAGACACACCTCAGTTGCATTCTGATGTAGCTTATGCGTGAACAATGTGGTTAAATTTTTCCAATATGTACTGTTCTTGTGGCCTAAACATCGCAACGGGTCGTTCCATGTTGAGAATACAAAAGCACAATATGATCATGATATGATGCTACGAACTGGCCTGCTGCTGTTAGAATACAGAGACAGATGCAGCTATTCAGCTGATGAATCCCGTTACTTCGATTTAAATGTCAGCCTTTTGTGTGGGATTTCGTCCTTTTGGAGAAAAACAAGAGGTTGCGAGGCAGAAATGAAGGCTCCTCCACCACATACGCACGTATCTTAATGTCTTATCTATATTCTTTCACCTAGTGTCATAGTCTTTTATTGGCCTGAGAAATACCCCCTGCTCCATCTCAAAAGCAGATAGATCTGCCATATAGCCGCTGCGACTGTTTCTGTTTATCATTTGTATGGAAAGCAGCATCCAGCTGGCCTTGAAAATCCTTTCTTCGGCCATTCATTCCCCAGTCACTTTTCCCAGTGTATATGACCTGTCATCATTACTCCAGATTTTTGTATTTTTTTTTGCTATTATACCTTGTTAGTACTTATATATTATATCTATCTGTTATTATGTAATCGATCTTGGGAAACTGCTGTTTAAACACATTCACGTTCACTGTAAATGAGCTTACCCAGTTCAGGGTGTTTCGTCCAGCATTGTTGTCACTTGAACGTGGGCGGGGCTAATAACCACATTCTGGTGAACCTCCAGTTTTGGGATGAGCAATGGCAAAATCTGACAGTGACACCTGAACGGGCTGCATTGGACCCTGCCAGCATGTGAGACTGATCTACTTAAACTTACAGAACAGCACTTTCTTGGCAGAAAGAGGACTTAGAAGATCAGAACTCATTAAGTAGCAAAATAGGTCATCTAACCATTTCCCATAACACAAAGTGTACTGTGAGTCAGGATCCTACACCAGGATGTGTGTGGCACATGGTAGGGTAGGTCCATCACAGGCTGCATTTAAAATACATTTGGATAGACCAGTTTGACTCAGTTGCATAGGTTTAGATCAGGGGTCTCCAACTCTGGAGAGCTACCGTCCAGTAGGTTTCCTATTCTACTTGGCTTCTGATGAGCCTCAGCTGTTCTCAGGTAAACACCAGGAACAGGTGTGTCTCATCAGAAGCTGGGTAGCATAGGAAACCTACTGGACAGTAGCTCTCTGAGATCGGAATCGGAGACCCCTGGTTTAGACTGATGGACGAAACCATGTTATTGAAAACATGGGGAGAACTTGGAAACACCACTAAAAATGGACAGAAATCAAACTTTCAAACTGAGTCTTTAGCCTTTGCATTAAAGAAATCCTACAATAAATGGTATGGGATTTAAAATTCATGTACTGGCTGTATATAGGCTTATTCTATTGAGTCTACAACTGAAGGGTAATGTTACATGTCAAATGGCCAAGACAAACATGATCCATATTCCTTCTAGATGTTCTTGACAATGTATCAATTTATGAGGTTTGTCCAACTGTTCAGTTCAGTCATTCCAACTCACTGCCTGTCATGAAGTTACTGGGTGTGACAGCTGAACCAGTGAGTACAGTGACCTGGGTAAATATGTATGTGAAAGACCTCATTTAACCCAGGTGTTATATGAGGAGTGCAATAAATAGGTGCTCTATTAACCAATCCTGGGAGAAGGAGCGCAAAGGAACCTGGGAAATTCAAAGGCCCATTGCCCACCCAATAGTACACAACCTTTGTCTTCTATCATGTCGTAGTCAAGCATAACTTAAAAAGTGTCCACAACGGCAAGACTGCAAACTTATTTCAGTAGTTTAGAGAAAGCAGTAAATACATGAAGCCCATAATTCCAAAGTAGGTAATGTATTTTTAAAAGATTTGGGCAAATATATTTTTTAAAGGGCTAAATGCCATAGAATGAAACACTCATCATCTCAGCACCTTGCGTGCATGGCCATTGTTATAGGAGTAGGATGCTGCTTGTTGATTCATGAAGCTGATGTGAACATACACAGAGATGTTTGGGACCAGCTGTGAATGGAAATAGTCTCTGGACACCACACGTGATTAGCAGCTCTGTAGCCAAGGAAAGTGTAAGGTTTCTAATATCTACTTTTACAGTTTCCTCAACATTTTCACTTAGCTTGAAGTGACATAATTGTCCCCAAAACGTCTTTTTAATTCCAGTGCGACATTTTATTGTGATTGTTGAACACTGTCGTAACCTTTCTGAAAGGGTAAAATCACATATTTTGGGGGGCTCTTTCACTTGTAATTGGATGCGTGTCACTTCAGCAAACGTCAGCTCTGAATTTATTGAATTATGAAATTCTGTGACATTCAACGAAATTCTGCTCATTTATGAAACATGAATGACACGGTCATTTCTGCAAAATTGCCAATGTAATCTTCGAAAAATATCTGCCACTAATCACTGCAAACAATGCTAATAAAATGTAAAATATTACCTTGGACGCCAAATGTGAAAATGTAATTTATTAATATTTAAAATGAAGTATGTTTTTCACATGTGTACCTAAAATAATGAAGCAGAATTTCAGATCATAAAAATGCTCAAACACAAAGGTTTAATGTAATATAATTTTTCTTGATTCATCTCCTCAATTAATACAATTATGTGTGATTTTCATAGTTCTTAAACGGTATTTAAATATCAACATGACCTTTACCATAGTAATTATAACAAAGTGACCTATAACGGCACACAAAATGAACGCATGAGTTTTAATGTAATTCCGTTTAACTACATTATCTGTAATGTATTTTAATTCGTAATAAAATTCTGTATCGTGTAACCTATTTGAACTCAAATTCTCAATTCAGTTATAACACCCAACGCTGTTATAAGCAAGCACGACCAAGAATTTCTTTGGTTTGAAAACGTCTTAACTTAAGGACAGTGTAAATCTTTAAGTATACGGTTGTGAACCATTTACATAGCTTGCAACTGAAAGTTAAAGGCGGGATTAGCTATTGGGTCCGTCCTAGAGCAATGTCAATAGGCAAGTATTTTAGGGAAGGACATAGGAACAGTAGTGAGGATGCATTGTTTTAAAGATAATCGCTGTTGTAAACATTATACCTGCGATTGTCTTAAAGTAATTTTTAGAGCTGCCAGAATAATTTATGCCCTCCACATTTTATAGTGATTTTTATAGCTTGTTTTAGTTGAATTTATACTAACAAATGTATACGTAGTGCGCAGCTTCCAACAGTGTTTTATGCAGACAGACACAGTAGGACATTGAAATTACATAACAATAATGTAAGGTATGCGAATATATGCCGACGACGATATTGGAAGAGGATGGGAAACACTAGTGGACTTATTATTATAAAATATACATGCATGTTGTTCAGTATATATTCACATTTAACTTCCACAAAGAAACTTTATATACGCACACATGGTTAACAGATGGTCGTGTAGTTTTACAAGTCAGGCAATAGTTTTTATATGGGGAAACTAAATAACGGGAATTGAACGGGATAGTAAGACCTAACACGGCCATTGGTTCTTTGAGATTCGAGTGCATTAACTTTTCCAACGATAAATAACAGAGTCCTCGCTGGGTTTTACCCTACAACCTACAGCGTATAAATCAAAGCATTTCAAAAGCTTTGATCCAAGCTTTATGAAAATATGACAGTCGTGCTAAGTAACACAAGCTGATACGTGTGACAGATGTAATGTATAAGTCTGTACTATTCATTTAGCAGGCTAATCTTTGTTGACGCTGGCAGGGGTTAAGGTTACGTCATATATAACGACCAAAATGAATTATGGGTAGAATAAAACGGAGTCAGTTCTTCCCCATGTGTATATTTTTGGAAATCGAGCTGCATAGTTGAAAAAAAGAAACGTATATACCAAAGCAATTGTTTACTAATAGTAATTGAATACAATAACTGTAATTAATTTTATTAATATAACTTTGGGGAAATATCGGCCAAAGTAATTCTTTCTATCAATAATCATATTTTGTCAGATTTTTATGCAGGTTGTTTTTAATCCTTATGTTGGACAGTGTCCATCAGGTGTTTTTAACGACATTTCTTATTCTGTCTCTTCAGTCCCACTTCATAAACCTGACGCAAATTTGGTGAGAATGAGTAATCTCAAAATCAGTTTTTCAATGCATTTCAAATTCTGCTTGAAAAGGCACCGCAGGCGAGCCTCGCACACGCCATGCCACTCCGGAGCACGACATTTCCCGGGCGGTTTTGTCTTTCTTTTTAATTGTTATTTATTTGTTTCTTTCTTTGCCGTCAGTGGCGTTTTTCGGCCGAGCGACGCGTGACGCTGGTTGCGAAGGGATCCACTGACGGGCTGCTCTGCTCCGAGACGCACTGCAGAGGAGTGGAGAGGTATGTGTCAAAAAATAATAAGATTACACATTAATATTAGCTATTATGGGATGCATTCCATTTGTCGCGTCCGTGGTACCGGCGATGCGATCGTGGGGGATCGTCGAAGTTTCTTCTACCATTGATGCGGGCGCCTGTTTCCTTTTTCGTCCTTAAAAAAAAAAAAAAAAAAAAAAAGTAGCTTGATGAGGGTCCAAAGTAACAGTGGAAGTGGTGGAAGTTTGGAGGGGACGCCATCTTGGTCCCAGGTCACCGCGTCCCCAGCACCGGGTTTGCTTTCTCGGCAGCATCCCGCAGCGCCGGTGAAGGCCAAAGAAGGTATCAGGAGAATTTTGTTGCTCTTTTATGCGGCTGTTTTCTTTCCAGGGTGGAGAGTTTGTCGGGAAATCGCAGCCCCCGGTTACGCCGAGGCCATGGACAAGGTAGCTTTGCTGGCTTACTGTACTACAGTGCAGCCAGTCAGTAGGTGTCTGCTCACTATGGAGCCACCAAGACTGAAGCTCCAGAGGCCGTGCGAGGAGGAAAAAAAAAGCCGCCTAGCCGTGTTTATTTGCACGTCGGCGGGCTTGGGTGCGAGGATCGGGGCTGTCCGATTGGGGTGGGGGGGTCTATTCCAGCATGAGATAGCAGCATCAGTTCGGGAAACCGGCTCGAAAATTTTAGAGCATTCCTATTTTTTTTAATGCTCGCTAAAGATGTGCGAAGATAAACAGGGTCGGATCTTTTGACATTATGGAGGACCCCTGGATTTTGTTTTGGGGGAGTTTCTTCATCTTTCTCGTGGATGGATTTAGCGGTGCCACCGGAGCTGCTCTTATTAGTCAGCTAGCCAAGTAATAAATTGCACATCGGGCGAGTTGATCGAGTCCAGCGACACGGCGTTTTGTGAGCCAGCGTAGATGGCAACTAGCAACTTCCTCGGCTTTTTGGCATCATGTCGAGGATGGAATATTTTCATTGCAGTAGGATGAGTAAAGTATGCCGAACACTGAGCACATAGCACTGCTCGTCTGTGCGACTACAAAGGGCAACGGGCTGTGTTTTTAAATGTAATTTTCTTGTTCCATAGTTTAACAAGTCGTGTAATATCTACGAAGTGATCTGAATGTTGCAGCGCAGGTCTTTCATTAGGGTGGGTCATTAATGTCGGCTTCGATGCTTTTTTTGCAGCATTGGCTTAAACACTTTTGTAACTAATTTAGTCTACCTTTAGGGAAATACTTTTTTTTGTTGCTAAAATGGTGGCGCGACGTAAAACCGGTGTATTGCTGTCCGTGTCAATGTTAAGTAGTTATACAGAGTTTACATCTGGCGTTTTGAATGTCAGCTGCTCAACCCGGTCAATATCATTTGAAGTGATTGTGCGTAATTATTTTTTTTTCCAAGTGTATTTTAAGCTGCATTTCCATACCTGAAATATGTTAGAGAAACGTGCAGTCTGATAGTAAAGCTAAGGGAGAGGACATGTATGTTCGGAGTACACGGAACACGACATCGTTGCGTCATTGTGCCGCGTGACGTCATAGCCGCGACACGGGGTTCACCAACAAAGGCGAGGGCACGTGGTCCTTGTGCACCTGGCGCACGGCATTGTTGCGTCATTGACGTTTTGCGTTCTGTTACCACATCCTGTATGCTTGGAACCACTTGCAACAGAAGTTGTGAATGGCTACTGACATGTTTAACGGGGTGCCTTATGAAAGAGCTTCTGGATGGAGTCCAGCAACTGCAATAAAAACAAGTCTGTGTTGTATGAAGGGGGAAACATTAACATACGCTGTCTGGTTCTGTGAATTTGTGGATTTTCCTGGTTGTCAGTGTTCAACAGAAGCATTTGCAACTGTGTGACATCTATTTTTCTGATTGCATTTGCAACTTGGCAATTGCAGCAGAATTCGGTAAAATACTTTGCAAGTGCATTTAAGTGCAAAAGCACAGTTTCCTCTCTGGCATTTAAAGAAAAGCTGTGTGCCCTTTTCTTTGTAGGTCATGGAGGACACATTGATGTTTTGAGCAAAAGGGAAAAAAACCGTGGGCTATACAGTGGTGTGATGAAGGAGCTTTCCATTTTAGGCTGTGTGTTTGGCTGATTGTATGTCGTAAAGATCTGCTTGCATTTAAAATAAAATGCAGGTTTTTAAATTCACAGTGCTGAGACTCATTGCCGCTAAGAAGCATAGCAATCTGCATGCTAGTACTGAGACTCCTTGCTTCTAAGAAGCATAGTGCATTGCTTGCCAATGCTGAGACTCCTAAATTTTAAGAATCATGTAGAGTTAAGTCTTCTGAATTGTAAAAGCTTAAATTGGTACTTTGTAGTGCTAATACTTCTTGCTAGTCACTTCAGTTATGTGATTGTTTGCTCTTTTTATGTACATTTATATTGAAATAATCCCCCTCATCGGCGACATTAAGATATTTACCATCTAGAATACTGATTTGTCTGGCTGTCATGTTCACATTGCGGAAATGTTTTATATTTCTTTTGCAGAAATCCATTTTATATAACTGTTCATTCAGTACAGGGTCATCTGGAGCCTATCCCAAGATGCACAGGGTGCAAGGGGGGGGGGGCACTCTGTATGGCATGAGAGTCCATTACTGGGCAGGCGCTTACACACTACGGGTGATCTAGAGATGCTAATTTGCCTAGCCGCGTATTTTTGGATGGCCCAAGGAAACCAGGGTACACAGAGGAAGCCCCTGTGAACACAGGGAACACGTGTGTGTAAGTGGACAGACCTGCGTTTCAAAGATCACTTCTTAATGTTTGTTTTTTTTATCTCTTCCTGCCATTTTCTGTGTCTGTTTTCCCGAGCACAGACGCAATTGCCTGTTGTCCTGTGGTCAGCCGCTCGAGTAGCCTGGCAGTGTCAGAAAATGTCTGACTGGGCAGTGAATGCTAGGAGATGGCACCGATGCGTAAACCTGATTTGGGCCTTGTCTGATTGTCTGGACGCTTCTCTCTGTTTTAGACCTTTAAGGGCTTCAGGGGGGGTCTTCTAAGGATTTTTTTTTTCAGCGTGGGTGGTAATAGTATTATTTATTAGACGACATGTTATTCATCAAGGGCTAATTGAATCTCCTTTCACGGGAACATCTTCAGTGCTTGTGCCAAACGCACATGCGGCGAGTGCCCTTATGGAGTGCGAGGATAGAGAATTGGACTCGTGACCGGTCCGTCTGCTGGTACCTTGCAGTGTATTTGCTGAATTGATTCAGGGTAGCCACCTTGTTTAGAGGTGTTAGTGGATGCCAGCTGTTTGGACCCAAGCCATTATTGCGTATGAGACTTTTCTATGTATTGGTCTGCTGGGTTGATCTAGGTGGTTTTAGAGCTGGGATTTGAAGGAAATATCAGTCCTTTGTTTTATTTTTCTGTTTTTGCTTTTAATTAGTATTATTTTTGGATTTTGGGGGTGGCAATTAACCTGAGCGTGATAATTGTGTTTACCACATGGTAAGGCCCGTGTCGTCAGAATGTTGGGTGTGTTAGTGTTGTTTATGTTTAAATATAAAAATAACAAGGTTTATGGGGATTGGTATTACCATGAATCATTTGTGTAATGACAAGACAGGCCGTCATTTTATATAATGTTGAGGCATTATTTGTTTTTTTTTTTTTTTTTTTCTAGGCTGATCTTTGGCAATTTTAGGTGATTTTTGTATGTTTTTGTTTGTTTTATTATGATTGATCTCAATCTGGACCCTTTGTTGTCATGGTGTCCCCCACCCACGTCGCTGTTAGGGCAAAGTTCAGGCTATTTTTGAAACGCAAACAGGCTTGGCAGTCATAGCACGGTGCTCCTTTAAAGGGATCCTTTCTGCTCTTTGACACTTCAGGAATATCGCTGTAAATGCTATTCTGGTCACTCTCGCCACACCAAGGAAATATTGTCAGAAAAACACAACGGGGCGGGCATGACGTCTGTTTCCGGAGGTAATCGATCCTTGTCACAAAGACGCTACGGACGGCACCTGACTTGCCTCCGTCGGCTGGTAGGACGGGATGGGGGTTCAGTGCCAGTCCCACAGTGAGATACGTGTTTGCACATGAGCAGCGTTCAGTCATATGTGTGCCTCACAATCGGGGTCCTCGTGGACGTGAAAGGAATGGTTCACTTGTCCTCCTTCCCAGACCCATTTAAAACATGGTGCTGGAGATTTAATGCCAGGGTGGTGTAAAAATATACCTGGGATTTAGTGAATTTAGTGAATATTGGCCACCACTACCTTCCCTCCCCCCACACATAGAATTTTCAGGTTACCTCAGGAAAGACTAAAAATGTTTCTGTAATTTCTGTAACATTATCTTTGAATAAGCTTCTGTTTGCCTTTGGATTTGGGGGTTGGGTGATTAGAATTCGGATAGAGGGGCCATTGCAGTGTGTGACAGATGCAGACGGGAGACGTGCGTGGCGCACACACGCCGTGTGATTTCAGCGCAGGTGCCGACCGTCAGCGCATCCAGGTCAACCCGGGGGCCGCCTCACTGCGTGAGGAGTTCATAAAGATGGGCCCCATTTCCCTTTGCTTGGCATGACTGGAATCAGATAAGGACCCTCCCCCACCCACTGCGCTGTCGATGGGGGTGTTCTTCTTTGGGCGAGGAGGGGGGTGAATGTGTGAATGGTGTCTTTTCACAGGGCAGGAATATTGTTAAATTTTGTGCATTTTGCAAAGTTTTGGGTCATTTCATTTGACTTTTTTTTTCGCAACTTAAAAAGTCAATGAGACGATACACTAAGAATCCAACTTTTGTTTAAAGCACCGTTCAGAGATGTTTGTTTATATAAAAAATGAGACTCAAGGTTTATCCTTTATCTCCTAGTTAGGCTTTTTTTTGCCCTTCAATAGCTACTTTAATGACTAAATCAGCACCGTTTGTTTATTAGTTTTAGAATTTTCTTTTGTGAGAACATATTACTTTGGGACAGTGAGGCAGTGTCATACAGGGTTCGGCCAGCCGGCGGTGCGTAGAGTACAAGTGAAAAGTAAAGGTGTAATATCGCTTAGGAACTGTGGATGTGAGAGACGGAGAACGGAAATCTGTACACGTCTAAGACTGGAGTCATGACAAGTTTGAGGGAGAAAACGGGACCGAAAACACCAAGTTATTTAACCTGCTTTCAGGAAGAAAGGCAGGTAAAGGGAATTATCATTTATAGTCGTGGTCACCTCACTTTCCCTCGGAACACGCCCTGGCCCCACCCCCTCTCCGCAAACCACCCCCCCGAAGAAACAGGTGGCACAACAGGGCTTAACAAACCGTAAAGAAATGTATTCTACCGGCACCCGGACGATCCTTGCCGGCTTATCTTGAAGCTGGCCCGTGATTGGCTGACGTGGTTGCACTGGACCTCACCCGCCGTCAGCTCCTTTACACTAAGCCTCTGCCGCGAAGTGAGACCTTTGATTAGCCCCACAGGCTGAATCTGTCGCTCAGCATGTTGAATAATTGTGATCCCGCCCACCCCCCTAACCCTGAAAACGAAAACAAAAAATTGTTAGATGGGCGCATTTCAGGGATTGAAGAAATGTAGTGAAGATTTACATTAGAGAGATCCAGGTTAGGTTGTTTTCATTTATAAAAGTGAAACCCCCCCCCTCCTCGCAAGCTCTGTCACCATTAGCATGTCGTCGAAGGTGTTTAGGGAAACATGCATCGAAAGCTGGAGGTCTGAGTGGTACCAACCTCCGTCGTCTGTACAGCATGTGGTTGAGTCCGATTGGCTTTTCTGACCGAAGAGGGGAAGGTCGCTGGTGCTTCCCTGGCTCTGGGTGTTTTTTCCCTGCATATGACATACAGAATATTTCGATAGTTCCTGCATCATAACACGTGACAGCCAGTGCAGAGCCGCGAGTTCTCTGCTAGCGTTCACGCCGTTGCAACTGTTACACTTGGAGACGGCGTAAACCTTACATGGAGGACGAAACCCGCAAAACCCCCCACTCTGGAGGTGTGAGACCACAGCACCACGTCCGTATTATAATGATAATGATCGTGAAGGACCCCAAAATCGTAATGCAAATCCGAGCTGGCAGCTCAGATAAAATACAAGTAGTGTATTTTAAGAGCAGTGGAGAGGATGACAGTATGTGCGTTTGGCCGCACAGTCCTATGTTTGTCCATGTAGTGTCTGCTGTGAGATCCCTGTTGCGAGTTTAGTATAGCGGCATATGGGCTCTCCATGACTCCACCACTTTGCAGGTCACATGATGCCTTTTCTTGATAGCATTTCACTGACTGGTCTAAGGTAGGAATACATAAATTGCACTGGCTTCCTGTCCTGGGTATATGTTTTCTGGGAAAGGCTCCAGCCCCATGCAACTCTGACCTGGACATGCAGGTAGAAGATGTATGGATTTATAAACTGAATGTTCGTATAGCTACTTTAATGCCTCGAGCGTTAGGGTGCCTTGTGCCCCGCCCTTTGTGTCATGTGACTGTGTGCTCCGCCCACTCTGACATTTTTTGCAATCAACATAATGCAGCACGTATTGTAAATTCGTTGAGTCGTTTCTTTTTCTGGGGTTTATTTGTAATGCGCTTTCTTTTAAATCCGACATAGAATGAATGTTTTATATAATTTAGTTGCTTTTGTGCTGGTTTAATAGTTTAATGCACCCAGTGGACCTGCTGAACTAAAGTCGCAAGATAAAGTTACCAGATCTGCTGAGATGAGGCTGTTTTCACTAAGATTTTAAAGTGCACAAATGTTCTTTGCAGGGGTGTAATGACGAGAAATATGGGTGCATAGATTTTAACTGTGCAACTGAGTCACCACCCAGCAGGTAGTTCAAAAATATTTTGTGTTTTATTAGATTCAAAGTAAAATGCTATGGATTCACAGTGGTAACTACTTGAGCAAATAAGAATACTGGGCAGTGTACTTAGCAATGCGCTTGATGGAGAACTTAGCCAAAGTAGGTTTGTATTGTAGGAAATGTACTAGTAAATAGCATTCTGATTATGATAAGGAATATGTCATCTCTGACATCACCTCTGAAGATATGACCTCTCCTCCTTTTTATTATGTTAGAATTGCAGGTTAATCTAATGCTTTCCTTCAGAAAAAGGCGTCTAGCAACTTGACATCTGTTCTTAACGTCCGTCACCCGACTTCCACTCTTCCCTTTCCATCCGTCTTCAACAAACAGTATTTCCAGGCAGACGCAGTAGTGTGTATTACGTTGGAGGACATGACAGACGATTCCGTTTCTGATTCCTCAAGTACAAAAAAAAGTAGCAACTATTATCGTTCATTGTCATTATCCGATTAAACACGCAATCATGACAAAAGTACAGAAAACTATAGAATAAAATAGAGTAAAAGTAAGATGTAGCTAAAAATAGACATGAAAGATGTGCAAATAGTAAATGAACATGTAGAAAAATAAAGTCAACCAGGTGTAGGGTACAGACAGGTTGGGGTCTATACTTGAAATTGGTAAGAGTTTGAAACTTCTACCTTGAGTGATTAGATATGAAAAAGTATGCTTCAGTTGGGGAGAGTGTGTCGGGAAATTTAAAGTCCCCAGCTCACCAGATCAGCGTGTAATTGGTTGGAAGGAGGTGACCCATGAGATCAGAGGTAGAATAAGCTCCACACGCAGCACTGATGCTAAATACAAACCCGTCACTACGTATTGAATCTGGTTCATGTTTTCCAGTGGAAGCAGCGTATGCCGAACCCCATCTCAGAGTCTGATCTCTGGAAGAGGATCTTTGCGATGTTGTATTGTCCTCAGGATCCTAAGAGCACTAAGGATCCAGTGGTTCTGTATGAGAGTGGCAGACAAGGGTGAAAACAGCAATAGCAGTAGAACAGGTTCCCAGCAATTGTCTGCGCCTAGATCATTGCTTGACCTGACATTTCAAATTCTGCCGTTGACCTCATTACCGCTCAACCAATCAAATTGGCGTTGATCTCGGTCCGAAGGCAGCCATGAAAATGCCTGTGTCCCACCCCGCCCCCTTTCTAAAATTGTCCCTTAACCTCCCCGCCCCAGCATGAGATGATGGATCATCATTTGCAGAAAATTGTGGTCTGCTCAACATTAGCGATCTGATTAGTGACTGTGAGGTCAATTGTTATAGGCGGTAAAGTCAAAATATGTTTGATTTAAAGAAACATCGAACAGGGTCTAAATGTCAAATTTGGTGCTATACCTGCGCTTGGGGGTATTGAAGTTCACTAATGCGGTGAACTATTTGCTTTGAGGTAATTCCAGTTAAGTGTCTTCAAGGTGTGGAGGGACTGCTTACGTGGTGTACTTCACATTATTAACGGATAGGTGGGGGTTGTGATGATGTGGTGTACTGGTTAAGAATGTGAGCCTATTACTAGTGGGTTATTGGGTCAAGTCAGAGGGGCTTTAACCTAAATCAGTCCTGTAAAATATCCAGCTGCATTACTAGCATTCTATAATATAAACGCATTTGCCCACAGCAGATGTCAATGGTGTGATGTTAGGAAGCGGTATAGAGCCATTGGAGCTGCGGGATCTGGCTGATTTAACGAGTCCTGCTTTCTCTGCGGCTCCTGATTTTGCTGCAGATGTTCTGAAGCATCGCAGCTACCTCAGTCCTGGGCTACGTGCTGTTAGGAGGAAGGCTACCCGTTGTCAAGGAACCACATCTGTTCCTGAAGACACATGTGCCAATTATGCTGGACAACCTGCACTTGGCGTTGCCATTTTACTTATTTCCTGTCTTGGCGAACGAAGCAAAAAAAATAAAAAAACGTCTTTAGGACTTAATGGCCTTGTTGATATTTTTTTTTAAGGAATTTGGCTTATAAGATTAATTAATTGGCATATGAAGGTAGGAGACACCCTGGATTGGATGCCAGTTCATTGTAGGGCTCACACGCACACAAGACCGCCTTTGCTGCATGTTTATGGACTGTGGGAGGGAACGTGCATAAAGAAGCCTGGAGGTGAACCGCCTTTACGCCCTGAGTCAGCAGGCTACCTTTATGTGCTTAATCCAGGCGCAATAAAAGCCATTGAGCTTAGCTGTGACTGATTCATGCCATTCTTCTATTAGAAAGAAAATATCGAAAGGGATATTACAGCAATTGTTAGATCTAATCTGTGAAGTTTGGAACACTCTGCTTTTTTTTAGTCCTTCTGGATGGCCAATTGAGTAATTTTCTGATTTTGGAACATTACTGCAAAAAATTCTGGCTGGGATTGAGTCACAGCCGGGAGCAGTAGTTTTTTAGGTGGACTCTGGGAATTGATCTTTTAATGAGCTTAGTGGAGAATGGTAACATTTAATACCACTTCTGATTCCAGCTGTCTTCAGTTGTCCATTACGGATATGGTCGTGTCTTTTTTTTATTTTTTCCATTTTTTGCAAGGTGAATCACAAAGATGTTTATTACGTCAGTTCATGTGTTGAATTGTGGGAAAACATGGCTGTTTCGGCTTTATATCAGGGCCCTTCGGTTGTCTGTTTTTACGTTTCATTTTGTGACCGGATAAACCATACAACCATGCGGTCAAGTAGTTTGCACTCTTCTTAAACATCTTTTTGGGGCATCGTTTTTGTCAGTGAATCCCGTTAAAGGAAGTGTGATCATGTATCACTGTGCACTGGAGACTTTTCCAGTCTGACCTGTAGTCATCTTAGAAATGACAGTTTTGTGTGTGCTTGCAGTTTACAATTAAATGTTCTGTGCTTGTGTAGTTATTTAATTTTCACTTCAAAAATCTGTTTTCTGTCCTGTGAAAAGCACTTACCTTCCACTAGTAATTCTGTGTCAGGCTGCTTTCTGCTTTTTCTTATGACTTAATTATTGCTCCGTTAATCTGGAGGCATTAGGCTGCTCTGCTATTGACATTTAGCATCCTTTGGCCTCTCTTACGCTCCTAGCTCCTGACTAATGGACATAACAAATCCAGCTTAGTTCAGCTTCATTTTTGCTCAGCAAGACGATAGTATTAACGACGGGGTAACCGAGCTCCTTTTCTGCTAAGGTGGCATGCGTCCGTAGTGCCTAGGGGCAAATAAGCCATGATCTTTTGTCCCCACTGGGCATTTTATTTTTCACAGCTTGAACCCAAGCTTGTGCAGCCATCTTGTTGTCTGGGACTGGGTGCTATGCTAATGCCCTCGCACGTCTTAAGTGCTCTGTCTGAAGGGAGAATCAGGCTACAAGCTAACGAGGACTTAATAAAGCCGTTCTGAAATTACATCTGGTTACACACCGTTGGGCACATTATGCAATTACAGTTGTATTTCGTTTTCTCCTCCCTTGTGTTATGGATGATTTGAATGTGTCCTAGGAGTCACTAGACAGGCTGTGGTGTTTGGCCTTTGAGGCTAATGGACAGGGATACCTGGGTAATGTAGGTTCTTGGGAGTAGGAGGAGCATGCTGGGAAGGATTGTATGCTGAATGGGAGGGGCTGCAGCTATAGGCACTGAGGATTAGGGAGATTTGTGAGTGTGTTTCTGCCTAGAGCATCTGGGTGTAGGAAGTGTGCAAAGTTGCTTACAGAGTCACATTATTTAGTAACATTGTTATTGTCCTCCTTGCTTACTTGGATTTGATGCAGTTGGCAGTAAACTTTCCCAGTAGTTCCCAATAGGTGGGGCACAGTAATCTTTGAGTGGGTTCACTGAGTTAAAGTGTTAAAAAGTATCATTTTAATTTAAAGTCAAGATTTGTCCAGTTTACTATTTTTATTTCTGTATAACAGTGGCAGTCCTGGTTCAGGATTTAAATAATAATAAGAATTTGCAGTGAATCTGTGTGAAATGAATCTATATCTGTATCTCCCTAATGGGGTTATTTTCTGAGCTCCAAGTCAAAGTGTTTGTTTTGCAAGAAAGGAGAGCTCAGAAACCTGTTAAGCTCGACATTTCATTTAGGTATCATACGTTAATGAGCGATTCTTAATGGTGAGCTTTGATGTTTAAAATGAAATGGCCAGCTGTGGTGGCCCGCATTTCCGTGATGAGACACTCTGTGTAGTTTGGATGCAGTTTCTAAGTCCCCCATCCCGCATTTGGGAGGTTGCTAGGTAACGGGCTGCCAGCAAGTCACTCCGCGAGTTGAGTTGTGTATGTGTCAGGAGTCTCCTGTCCTGGTGCCTTTTAATGTCTCTGACGGCGATGTGCCGCCCGCGGACGGCCACCGTTACCCGGCATTATTAACGGTATTTGTTTTACGTCTTGGGCAGCTCCCCCCCCCCCTGACGTGACAAGCTCGCCGGTTTATTTTTGCTCATTCGGTTGGTTTGGTTCCTAGGCTCCTGGTTAAGCCGGGTCTTTTTCTCACGGCATCCAGGTTCACCGTCTTCCAGAGCACTAAGGTGGCTGGGGCTCTGATATTGAGAAGGTGACCTTCTTCAGGTCCAGCCCCGGATCTCTGACCTCTGCACTCTCGTGAGCAGCTGGAGTTTCGGTGCAGTGTCGCTGTCACTGGCATCGCTGCACCAGTCCCCCCCTGCATGCTTGCTGTTGCCCTGGCTGGTTGCTTAGGTGTCCAACTATGTCACTGTCATGATGAGGTGCTGTCAGATCTTAGACATGGTAGAGAAATTTTTTGTATTATTTTTGACGATTAGTGCATTTCATTGAATGTACATTTATTTAAATTCCTTGAAGATGTGACACTATAAGCTATTTGGGGTTTTGAACCAGCAATCTTCCGCCATTTCTCTTTCCTCTGCATCAGTTTGCATTGGAATCTTGTCTTCTGGCTAGTAATGATAATCTGATTTGGCTGAAGTTCCCTGTGGCGGTCAAAGGCGCAATGTTAATCAGAGTTAGCATCGCTGCCTTTCAATGGCTTTTGGGCCTTGTTCATGTCATGTTGGGGGTCATGTCATGCGGTCATGACATCCGTTTAGTCGGCGGATGGCATTTCTGCCACTGTCCTGGGCTCAGAGGCAATCCCACAGCCAACCTATTTATATGCCAGCAATCGTGGTGTGATTTCGGGGCTGGGGATTTCATAAAAGAATGAAACTCTGGGCCATTGTTTATCCCTTCCTGCACTCGTCGCCCATCCTGTCCTGTACTCACCCTGCCACTCATCCCTTCCTCTACTTGTCCCCCATGTCACTTGTCCCTTCCTGTGCTTGACTCCCTTGTCACTCCTCTGGTCCTGTACTCGTCTCCTCTTCCTGTACTTGTCCCTTCCTGTGCTTGACTCCCTTGTCACTCCTCTGGTCCTGTACTCGTCTCCTCTTCCTGTACTTGTCCCT
>JAODJX010000037.1:10610262-10631275 GCA_026776945.1 Isichthys henryi
CCCCCCAGGCCACGGCAGCCACTCAGCAAGTGAAAAAGGACTAAACCCTCCCAGGGGTCCTTCGGATGTTGCTGTGACGACTCTGTTACTGCGTAGGCCACACTGGGCTACATATGAGTGTTTACTTTCATGGAACGAAAATGGACGTTTAAAAAAAAAAAAAAGAACTGATCTTTTTTTTTTTTCCCCATTTCAAGTGGGGCCTGACTGAGGCCGCAGATTCAACAACACTGCATCAAAGTAGCTTGAAACGTGACTCCTGTAATTTGAGTTGTCTTGCTGGTTGGATGACCTGGAAGACGGAGAGGGAAACAGAGCAGCCTGCTGTTTTAAGGTCTCTGTGCCCGCCCAGCACAGGGGATTAAACCGCTGTGAGTTTATTTCAGGAGTACCGTGGTTCCCACAGCAGTCTTGCCATCGTCGGTGATCCGAGGAAAGGGAGTCCCGCTCTATGCCGAGCGCCTCCTTTGGGCTGTCTGGTAAACTGAGGACTCAAGGGCGCCCCCTTCCCTCATGCAGGCTCGCACTGTGGAATGCACAAAGTAACCAAATGTAGACAAACTGCAATGTATAGAATCCTATGCAGGAAGATTAAAAAAAAAAAATAAACCCTCTTAGAAAATAAATGTATATTTACTGTACAGGAGTCAATTTCAGTTATTCTTGAATTTCAGCAGATTCTGTACAATTTTTTTTTTTCCTCCTATTCATTGTAAATCTCTTGAAATGTTTAATTTTTGCTGCTATAGATGTTTTACTTTGGAATAAGGCAGCATGGTTTAATATTTAGGTACAAGATTGTACAGTTCTGATGAAAAGAAATCAGTTACTGGGAAAAACACAGCATGTTGAAAATTGGAGACTTTGGCTGGAAGCTGTCCTGCGTGGGGGAGTTTTTTTATTATTTTTGTATTTAAATTGCGTTGCGTGGGGGAGTGAGGCAGCCAGCACCGATTCAGCTTCAGCACTGCAGTGAAACTGCTTCACTGCAGTAAATCTCTCTCTCCGCCATGGAAGTACCCGGACTGTGTGTCTGTGTTGGATCGGGTGACGTGACTCGGCGTGTCGGTGCACCGTTGGACAGCAGAACGCAACACATTGTGGCCGCTCTGGAAGACGACAATTCCATGTAATGACGTAATATGACGTTTCGCTCAAATTTCGCCGTGCCTGTCAACCTGTATGTCCCTCCCATTCTTCAGCGATGACGGGCCTTGTGTTCACCTCGAGGTGCGAGGTCCCCCCTCACTGCACACAGAAAGGTACGGTGACCCCAAAATAATGGTACCTGGGAAAACCATAAAGAAGGCAGTCGGAGCGGCCGACCGGTAAGACGCGATCTGAGCGCCTTAACGTGCCTCGGCTTCCTGCTAACATTTGTTGTCATTAAAGAGAATCCATCAGCACTGGTTTTAAGACACTGGTTTCCTTTGTGATCCTCGCCATTAGAAATGGGTCAGTCCTTCCCATCGATGTCACGCCGGCTATTTTTAACTTTTTTCCCTCTGTTTTTGCAATGGGAAAGAACAGCCTGGTGGCAGAAAGACGGTCAAGTTGTCTTGTGTTTCTGCCACTGCTGTCATTCGATGTAATCAGACACGCATTATTTATACAGGCCTGTTTGGAGCACAGCTCTGCAGTGACGCTCCTCTTGCCCTTGAAATTATTTCAGCATATGGCCTCCAGTTGCTACATTGATCCTGGCTGTGAAATACAAGTGGTGATACAGCGCCTTACTGCACTTTTAGACATTTGTCTTCATTCAGCAAATGAAGAAAATAGCAGGAACACAGACCATCCAGAATCTCTCTCTGCACGGTTTGGAAACTGGAAACTGTAGCTTAAACGGTCTTTTAGCTCCTTTAAAAAAAAATTGACAGTTTTACAAATGCTTGCAGCAGTTTGCAGTAATAGGGCTTTTGTAACATTGTCTATTGCCTGTCTACTCTATTGTGGATGACTCTAGAACCGTTGTCTAGGTGATGGACGGATGACAGTAAGGAAAAGGCATCGATTAGCCCACGTAAGCACAGACAGCCGATCTTGGACTCCACGTCTGTTAAATGCAGCTCCAAAATACAGTAGCATTAACACAGGCCCTGTCCAAAGCGCATCAATGCGTCATTATATAAATGACTCAACATTCAGTATAAAAAGCACGACAGAGGTGTGAAGCTCATTTGACAGTATCTGGCCCCGGTGCTCGCTACACGGATGTGAGAGCTACAGTACAGCGCCACCATGCAGTGGATGTCTGACCTGCATGAAGGCAGCAGCCTACGCGGAGTCATGTGGTGCGTGACATCAGAGGCAGATTACCTAACTGAATTAGGTCACCATTCCTGGAGCTATTTGTGTTTTTTAAAAAAAAAATACTGATTATTTTTGGCAAGTTTGTCAGGTGTAAGAGGTTCTTCCCACTTTGTAGGTCAGGGTCCCCAACTATTTTTCACGAAGGGCTGAATTCCACTAGAACCTCAAAGCCATGGAAAACGGTACATGAAGAAAATTGCACCAGTTGTCAAATCTGCCGTTTCTTTCATATATGCAATGAACCTTGTGTTTGGGCATTCACTGCAGTCGGTTCAGTTGTATTTTAGTCTACATCTAAACTCCATCCAAACACCGTCCAACTGCTCTAGTCCATCTGGAGTTCACTTTGTATCAATAGGTTCCTTAAAACTGCAATTTGCAATCTCATAATGGAACAAAACCACTTCAACCAGGGCATGCCAATCAGCTTGAAGTCGTACGTCGGTGTGATGTTCATGCAAACATTAACCCACTTTAATCCCTGCTCTGACCATGTCAAACCACAAAATACTTCAATATGGATCCCTCTAGTATACAGCAATGTTTTATAAGCTAGGAAAATCCAAAGAGCTTAGAGCCATGACAAAATACAACCATAGGAAGAATAGTGTAAAATTCCTTGAGTTTATTGCTTGTGTATGATGACATGGTTATTTTTTGAATGTGGCCAACAGTGCCCTCCTTGGGTCTCCAGCCAAACAGCACCCATTTAATTCCCAATAACTTCCCCATGCAGCATAGCGCCTTAACTACCCTGCAACAAAATACTCATCAAACAGCACACAGAGGGCACCACGGTATGTTCTGGATTTTACCGGAAAGGAGTGGTAAGCCTTGCAGACCAGGACTGTCTGTCGCTGCTATACGGGATGAGATACACACAACCAAAAGAATCATGGATATGGCGGTAATGGGAGAAAAAAAATAAAAGAGGGAAAAATATCAAGAAATGGACCAAAACCTATGGTTTCCCCATCGTAAACTAGCACGCTGATCAGTGAACGATTATATTGGGATGAATGACAGGGTCTGCAGACAGAGACAATGTGAAGGAAAGAATGAGAGAGAATAAGAGCGGTGAATGTGACCTTCACTTCACTCCCTTCGCTGTTCCTGCTGACCTGCAGAGCTCTGCTTTCACCAGAAGGATGTGCCTTATGCAGTACGCTGGGTTTGTCTGTGTAGGGACGTGCAATCTCTCCTGCGACTGAATAAATACTCTAAATAAGAGCTGGTCGGGGTTGCTGTTACGAGGAGGTGGAGGATGCCTCAGCCTCTTTCACGTGCGTCTCCATAGTGCCGAACTCCGCAGGTGTGTCCCCGACACCGGGGGGGCGAGGCGAGACTGCGGTGGCGACGGTGTCCAGGATCACAGCAGCGGCCGGATCAGCCAGACCCGGGACAGCAGGCGGTGGGAGCGACAGATCCGAGACTAGGGGCAGCCGCGTGACCAGTTGGGGGGGCAGCATGGTGGGCATGGGAAGCGGGGCCAAGCCCGAGAGGCTCAGCGGTGGCAGGGGGACGAGAGGGGGCAGGCCTGCAGGACGAGAGCATAGCAAGGAGCCAATGAAGCATCGCTGCCTCAAAATGCTTCAATGTAGCTGTTTCTCAATCCAATTCATGGGGAACCCAGAGACAGTCCAGATTTTTGCTCCCTCCCAGCTCCCAGCATGCCTGTACCTAGTACTCGGTTTTCATGATTGGCTGGGAGCAGGGAGGGAGCAAAAACGTGGACTGTCTCTGGGTTTCCTAAAGACTGAGTTTAGTAACACTGCTTCAGAATAACAAAAGAATAATTCCTATCTGTTTGTATGTGACAGTAAGCTACCAATCCCCCCCTAATTCCAGGGAATGCGTAGAGTACGGTAAGTAGTGCAGATTTACAGGTAGGGAGTCTCTCACCTGCTGTGGACGGAGGCAGCGACCCGATGCCCGGTAACGAGGCGGTAGTCGGGTCCGGTAGCGTCAGGTTCACGTTGGGTAGGGTGGGAAGTGGCGGGAGGCCGCCTGGAAGGGTCATCAAACCTGCGTGGGTTTTAGCAGAAAAAAAGCTAGATTAAACCCTAAACCAGAGTCCAGGTGCTGTAAAATGGCGTAAAGAGCTGAAACTGACCTGGTAATGTGCTGGCTGGGCCACTGGGCGAGATGCCCGCCATCGAAGGGCTGACTTGTGTGGGCAAGAGAGGCACAGTTGGGACACCTTGGAACAAAGACCCAAAGCGTTGAAGATATAATAATTAAAATCATAAATTATAGCTGACAGGCAATGGTTTGGGGGCTGACAGGCAGCATGAAGGTCGAATGCCATGCATCAGGGAGCAAAAAGGTGAGGAGTTACCTGTGTGTAGAACGCTGGGTATTGTGGGAGTGGCCGAGCCAATCGACAGGCCAGACAGCCCCTCTTCAAGCCCCGAGGGGGCCGGCGGGACAGCTGCAGGTGGGCTGACAGCGGAGAGCTGCACCTGGGCATGAATATGATTGATTAGGGAGGTTGCATTTCGGAGTGCGGTAAGATCGTCACCTGCTGGAGTACAGTTGCACCTACATGTCTGGGACGGAGGCGTCAGCAATGGCCGACAGTGAGAGAAAACATCAGTTCGGTGACTTTGGATGTCAGCATGAGGGCACGACGGAAAATGGGATCTGGCCGCACAAACGCAGCAGATGGCGGGTGACTGTTCCAGGAGCCACGGTGCCAGTGAATATAAATTGTGGGAGAACGTCGGCTAAATCGCTCGGGGAGTGACTCCGAGCTCGCAGTTATTTTTTTATCCAGGGTTACCGAATCTTGCTTAGTTGACGGCGACCCTAACGGTCGCCAGCAAACTTCAGAAAGACAACAACAGAAAGACAAAGTCAAATCCGCAGATCGGAAGCCAAAACACCCCCCCCCCACCGTTTTCACCGCTCATCAGGGATACCCAGTGGAGACACCGACTCCCTGCCGGAAATTCCAAGCAGCTGGGATGTCTGTCTCACGCCTGTCTGCAGTGGCCTCACCTCAGTGAAGCCGTCCTTCACTGGACTGACCGGCTGGCCGGGAACCTGCTCAGGAAAACTGATCTTCTTGCCCTCTTCAAACGGCCGGGTTGGTATCCGGTGGAGATATCCGTAGCCGATGCCGCAGCCCAGACTGGAGAGAAATAGGAAATGAGACGGATCCTATCATACGTCGGGCTTCCCTGGATGCTAGCCCCCGCCCCCGGATGGGATCCGCACCTGCCCTCTCCGCCCCACGCGCTGTTGGGCGTGATGACCACCTCTCGGCAGTTATCCGTGTCCGTGTTGTACACATATAGCTTCAGACCTTTCCCTTCGTGCGTTTCGATTAGCGAGAAAAGGTCCTCCGACTATAGAAGAGCAGCAACAGTAAGGGAGATGCTCAGTGCACAAACACAGGAGCAAACACTAATGCAGTGTTTCTCAAACCAGTCCTGAGAGACCCCCCCCCCCCAGACAGTTAACATACATTTGCCCTCTCCCCACCAAAAAAAAAAAACACAGTTGGGAGCTGGGATGAAGCAAAACTGTGGACTGTCCAGGGTCTTTGAGAACCGAGTTGAGAAACACTGTACCAGATTACAAATACACTTTCAAGAAAATGAACACATCCGTGTTATATAACGGGAGAAAGAGGGCACCTCATTCATGACCGTGTCTGCTCCAATGATGTAGTCCGTGTGCGGCCGCAGTCCAGCCAAGGCGGCCGGCGAATTGGCCTCCACTTCCTGTTGGTGACAGGAAACAGGGGCTGACGTTGTGACAGGGGAGGCGTTTCAGACAGCAGAGGCCTTCGCCGCATAGCTACACACGCAAATATCTTTCAGGGCCAATTATTACGGCACAGATTTCCTTGTTTGCTTTCGCTGGGAGTGGCAGATTCACGACATTCACGAGCGGCGAGAGAAACAGATGGCAGGGGCCTGCTGGGAAACGCAGTTCGCAGGCTCGAGAAGGAAATACATACAAAATGCCTGTTGTAGCGAATAGTAATGAATACAGCCCAAAGCGCACATACATCAAATAAGACCCCTGTGGTTAATGGTACACCGGATTCAAGCAGATTATTCACAAGAGAAATGGAGCGGAATAGCGACACTTTATTCATCTGCATGAAGAAACTGGGTTTACATCTACCTATCCCATGAGACACAAAGACTAGTGTTGTATGATACTGCAAAATTTGGTATCGATCCGATACCAAGTAAATACAGGACCAGAATCGCCGATACCAATACTGATATTTTTTCGTATGGGAGAGCAGTGTGTCACGATTTGCGATCTGAAAGCACTGCAGCCTACATGCGTCTGCTCAGCACTGCTGAATTGCATGATGGCACGACAACAAAACACAGCAGAGCGAGGGAGGTGTGTGTGCAAAGTGTGTGCAAGACGGGAAAGAGGCAGCGTTTGCACAGACATGCCTACATTTTGACGAAACGGGAGCAATGTACTGAATGTATATAAAGGAGAGAAGCTGAAACTAAAATATCAATCCCATCACACTGGTATCAATCCGATACCAGCATTGGTATCAATGCTATCGATAGTTGGATCAACACACCCACCTCCAACAAAGACATGTTAAGGCAAGATGGGGGGCTGGGTGGGCTGTCCAGCGTGGAGTCAGCCAGTGTCCAGCACCACTAGAGTTATTGGGGGTTAAGGACCTCGCTCAGGGGCCAAAAGGCAGCATCTCTCTGCCAGCCATGGGATTTGAACCGGCAACCTTCTGATCACAAGCACTAACCCACAAAGTCACTAACCCAAACAGCACCCTACAAAATGAATGTAAGTCATATTAACCAGAAATCTGCCCTAACTTTGACCTTTTCCACAAATATTAACCTATATTTTTGCTTACCTGTATCTATCTGAAGAGGAAAAAACAGGACATGGAAAGTTTATCTGGAGATCTGATTTTAACAAGCTTGGTGCTGAAGGCTACCAGGGTCAGCAAAAACCAGTCTGGTCAATGTACTAGTTCAGAAATATGTGCACAATACATCACCACCATTCAGTAATGGCATGTAGTGCTGTGGAAGCTGCTTCCTGATTGGACACGGGTATACCCACCAGCACATGCCACACGTTCTCATTGGCTCCCTCGAAACTGCAGAAGCGGATGCTGACTCCCAGCAGCCCCTGACCGCCCCACATGTTGCTGGGCGTGACAGTGGTCTCCCTCAGCTCCAGTGTTTTGCTGCTGTACACCAGCATCTTCACAGGCTTCTCCACATTCACCTTCAGAAGGTCCTTCAGAGTGTCATTATCTTTGTTCTGCTCCAAACAACAGTGAATAATAATAAAAATAAACATTAGTGTCCCAGAATAAGTATTAGTAACAAAGACTAAAGGAATATGGTGAAGATGATGCCAGTATTATTGAAGGCAGACCTGGCTTGCAAATTACAGCTCTCAGTTAACATGAAATCTGAAATATTCTCATAATTACGTCATGCTGTGACAAACACACTCAGAAACTATAATCTCACAAAGGTTATGGTGAACTGCATCCTCCCTGCCTTGATCAAAAATGTGAATTATCTGAAAAGGTCCTCCAATTAACTTGTAAGGGGTGAAATCACCAGAATGGGTATAACAATAGGATTTATGACCCACGCCCCCTACAGGACATCTGTGAAACATCTTGTGTGTGCACAAAAGCTGTCCGTGTCCAAAGAGACACTGCACAGACCAAGCTGCTATAGAAAATGGGTGGACGCATGCATTAAGACATAGGAGCCCTTCCGATAATGAGAACCGCTCTCCAAGTTCCACAGTTCTGATTCTGTAGTGCTCTTTTGCAGCACTATGAACACTGACTTTCATGAATCTCCAGAATTAATACAGGTTTTGTTCCATCAAGGAAGGGGAAAAACATACCAATCTATTGTTATTTATAGAAACAATGAAGTCAAAGAATGGCTCCAACCCTGCGCGGTGACCTGGGGAATTCTCTTGCACCTGTAGAAAACGAGAGCAAGTTTCAGAAACGGTTAAACACCAGGGTGGGAAAATTACTGTTTTTAACAGGTTCTGGCCCTAAAACACTGCTTTAGTGTCGTCCAGTCAATGCAATACTTAAATTGTTATAACGTAACAAATGAACTTTTAATCTGAATAAACTCAGCAAACGAAGGGAATCACACAGCAAGGGTGGCAACAAAGATCAGAGCTACGTGGGACCCACACCCCTGTGCAACAAAACAGCCACCTTAACATTTCAACACCAAACACGTCAGCAGACCCACACACGACGTGAGGAGGACACGGGGTAATGCCGGGCACCTCCTTTTTGCCCCGGTGTGGGTCAAAAGAGCAGCAGACCCGGGTTTCATATACACCAGTAATCACACACAGTATATTTAACTAAAATCAAACTAATTCATCTGTCAATTGCTGGCTGAAGTGCCAGGTGGCATGCTGTCGATCATGGCCTACCTTTGTATTACACGGGCCACATTCTAAATAAAGAGCTGTCAGTTTACTGAAATGATTTTAAACATATAACATGAATATACTGAATCAGAATCGGTTCACCAGCAAGTCAGCCCCCGGTGAGCACGGCTAAATATAAATTGGAAATGGAAAAAACGAGTTCAAAACTGCAGGTCATGCTAATTTTTAGTTAAAAAAAAAAAACCTTAATCGTGTTTAATATACACTGTAGTCGTGCAGTGAGTTAAATATACATGCGATTGCAGCGCTCCGGCATCATTAGTAGGCCGCAACTCAATCCCCGTATTCAGTTAGCGACCCGCGCGGCGTCCAAGGGCTCGGAGGCCGTCTAAACGCAGATCGCTCCAAAGCTTCAGCCCGATAAATGACTGCATGAGGAATAAAGTCGCCTACTCTGAGGACGTGGTAACCCTCCGACCCTCCTCCGGGAATCTCGACACTCTGCGATCCCCCCATTTCTCCCCCGGTTCTTCCTCGTTTGTGGCGAAGACGCGATTCTTCCCCAGCAGCACGGCCGAGCTCTGTCCGCCACCGGTATTCTTACGTGGCACTGGGATCCAGGAAGCAGGGACGCCGGAGCGCACACTTCTCCAGTCGGGCTGTAGGGGGCGCTACGGCACATGGAGGAAGGCGATTAGTATTGCTGGTGTAGGTGTGTTATTAATGTTCCTCCACTTTATGTTGCATGGGGTTTATCCAAATATAACTAATTACCTTTACAGGAATAGACAACTGGCCAAAAACGCGGAAAATGGGACTTGAACGTTGCTGATTAATCATCTATGCTATTATAAAGCTCCGTTTTTTAACAAGCCGAGACCAAGTTGCAGATAAGATTGTAATAAGTATTTTCAAGACAGAGATCTTCTTCAGATATATTAAAGAAACATGTTAAAAATTATTGTTGCTCGACACGGTAGATGATATCTACAAAAGTAAGGAACTGAAATTCTTTGTAGGGTCTGCGGTGGTCCGATTTCTCTCAGCGCCTCCAAGATACGCTCCGCTGCCTTGTGTCGTGTGCTTTGTGTTTCTGGCTGCAGTTGCCAGGGTTGCGGGGTAGACAGGCACATGCAGAACAGAGATGCTAATTCGTCTAACTGCGCGTATTCAGAATGCAGGAAGAACCTTGCGCAACTTAGGAAGAACATGCTAACTGCATGCATACTGGGGCTGGATTGGACCCCGAGAACCTGTAGGTAACAGTAACATTAGACTTTTATTATTTTTTTAATATCCAATGGAACTAGAGAATATGTACCATATACTTGACACTTGTACAAATGAAAGGTGTCCTGGCAGATTTTCAGAAATTACCTACAGTCTTAAAAGTCATCGGCACAGATCCAGCCCACAGAAGTAAACAATAATGATAATAATGATAATAATTAAGACAAATACCACAGCTACTCAGACTGCAGATGTTTTCTTTCCAACCACATGTACCGTTTTTGGCCAACGTTGTCACTACAATATACAGAGTGAGGAAAATATAAGCCAACTGATCATCTATCCATCCATCCATCCATCCATTCAGCCATTCATCCATCTTCCAACTGCTTAATCAGTACAGAGTTTATGGGGGTGGTTCCTGGCACAAATTATAGGCGGCGTGGGGCACAGTGCCAGGGGACACTCTAGTAGGGATGTCAGTAGGTGCCAATCAGTGTTTTATAAGGTATAAGAATCACATTACCAGTGGGTTTGAATACCACAACAAGAGCTCTTCCTGGTACCTACCAGTGACTGACAGTGTCCATCTCACAAGTAACATATACAATATATTGTATTATCTTGCATTCTCCATTGTGTAAAACTAACACTACCCTTCCTAGGATATTTGAAGAATATTTAATAGAAATTTTTGGGTGAAATAAATAAGCAACAACTATAAGATAATGAAGGAAAGAATGTAAATAAACATGGAGGAATATACTGCTGGAATTGACCAACTCAGGACACAGTTCAGCTCTGCAGTGAGTACAATAGATAAAACAACACAAAAGAAAACACATAGATGAAATAGGAAATGAAAAGATGAGCAGTCTTGGATTTCTGAAGATTGTCTAGGTTCATTTCATTGTCTCAGCCCGTCTGGGCCCCCCCACAAAGGTAAGGCGTTGTTAGCTTCTACAGCCAAGCCTACGTCAGAGAGTTTGCAGAAGGTTCTGTCTTGGCTTAGACCTAACAAACCTGGTGGCACCAAAAGAAAAAGAGGCAATCGGTTCCTGTCGGCAGTCGCAAACTGTGGAGAACAAGAGCATGATAAAACTAAGGTGGAGACCATGTAAAAGACATATTGTAACGACATATTGGTAAGAATATATGATTAAGAATACATCATATCTCACATCTTTAATTTGCATTTCCTGTCTAAAGAAGCAGACACGCACAGATGAGAATTTTGAGAATTTTCAGCAGAGTATAAAACATCCATCTTTCCATTTTCAATACCTCTTATCCATCCATCCATCTTCCAAACCGCTTATCCTACTGGGTTGCGGGGGGTCCGGAGCCTATCCCAGAAGCAATGGGCACAAGGCAGGGAACAACCCATGGGGGTAGGGCACACTCACACACCATTCATTCTCACACGCACATGCACAATATGGGCAATTTAGCAACTTTAGTTAGCCTCAGCATGTTTTTGGACTGTGGGGGGAAACCGGAGTACCCGGAGGAAACCCCACGACGACATGGGGAGAGCATGCAAACTTCGCACACATGTGACCCAGGCGGAGAACACGGGTCCCAGAGGTGTGAGGCAACAGTGCTAACCACTGCACCACCACGGACCCCTTACCTCTTATCCAGAATATCGTATATATATAAATTGCGATTCAGCTGTTTCTCTAGCTCTATTAGTATCTGTACCCTGGTCCAAAGGTGTACATTCAAATTATCTTCTAATCGTGTATCCTAATCAGGGTTGTGGACGATAACATTTATTTATTGTTTGTTGTAGTCTTTTTATTGTAATTTTGTTACAGATTGAGGAATAGTTGACTGGAGTATTTTAGCAGAACAACGCAAAATATAAAAAATCACTTCAATATAGCCAACTTTTGTATTGTATTGCATTGTATTGTAGAGACAAACCGGATTCCGAGACACTTTCATACTCTGCTTTTTGTGAACAGTTTTTTTGTGCATTGTAAAAAGACCAATTTTGAGGCCGGAATGAAATCTCTGTGCTATAATGGCTTTGGCTTTCCCTGATTCTGCGCCTCTTCCAGTCTCCGCCGTCCCTGAATCTAAACATAAACGATCATTATCCTTTGATCCGTTTCAATGCGGCGTGGAAAATAGCCGTGATCTCCGGTCGATGCTTTCAGGAAAAAGCGCTGGAAATTGCGCGGTGGGCTTATGGATTTTTAGGGATCCATTTTGCTTTTTTTTTTCGTTTTCCTTTTTCAGAGAATCTGGAATGACCGGCCATTGTCATGGCTGGTCACGTGACGGCCATCGACGGTCTTGTCGTTTTTTCCCTGCATGCGACGTAAAACGCCTTATTAAAATTCCGCGCCGTTGCCTATCACATCTTCCCTGTAATTTTAGAAGAGGGATTCTGAGTGTCTGCCGCACTTTGAGGTTTCTTAACGAGTGTCTTTTTCCAGCAGCACATAGCAGGATTTTTATATAATAATATGTGATTGACAGATTTGCCTGATGGTGGGGGCACCCTGGATGTATGCCTTTTTTGTTAGGGTGTAGATTTGGGTATGGATGGCAGGTACATGTCCCTCCAGTATTGTGTATTGAGTGAGTGTTTATGGGGGCAGGGAGTCCGAGCCGAAACCAAACATACTCCCTTGCTTCACATAGGTTACATTTCGTATTTGTAGTGAATTTGCACCTACTTTTTCTTGTATTTGTAACATTTGTAAATAATCATGGGTTAGATCTCCAAGGTTAAGAATGCTAGCTGCAACGATTTACCCCCAAATCCATTGGAGGGCGAGCCGCCCGCCATGACAGCAGTGGCCATAGGGGACATGACAAGATCAAAGATCCCTGTCACCTCGATTCCAGGGTATTCCGTCTCACAGCCCGCAGCTGTGGGCCCCATTTGAATTTGCGAGGTAATGCAGATCTCCTAAATTGATTTTGACGCGATTAATTGCGACCATGATTGTGGACAGGAAATCAGTTTAATTCAGTAGCAGACGTGTTTTGAAGAGACACTTCTTGGTGACAGTTCATTAACCCCGGGGGTTGGGGGGCGGGGCAGTGTTTAAACAGGCTATGGAAGACTGAGCTTCTCTGTCTGGGAAGCTGGTCAAAAGGAGGTGGGGGGGGGGGTAGAGGAAAGGCGGAGGCACAGCAAACAGGGGTAATAATAAAATACTGATCGAGTGGCAGACTGAAAGGGAAACTATTGCCTTAGTCACATAACTGTTGCTGTTAATTATAGCTTGAAATGAAAGGGAGATGGTCTGTATGAGATCTATGAGCTTCCATCCTTCATTTGCTTAAGAACAGGTACATGATGGTAGTCTCTCAGCTCCCAGGTCGACCTGTGACTGTTTGCCTCACATACTATCATTCTTGGCACAGATATTTGGTGACTTGCAGCTTGGGAAAACATGGGACCGTAATATGGACGTGTACATTTTACATATTTAGCAGTTGCTTTTGTCCAAAGCGACGTGCAAGTGAGACCAATAGCATATTGCAAACATACATGCTGTTAAAGAGTCAGCTTGGCGTATGAGCAGCTAGGCTGACCTTCCAGCATTAGCATTAGCATGCTGGACACACGCTTTACATGACTAAACTGCTTTTGCCTATTTGTAAATACCTCTCTTTAGCCTTGGCCTGCAGCTCAGCGCTACTGTCAGACCCGGTCAGCTGCCATCTTTTATTACCCCGAGGGTGATCCGTTTGGGGTCGCCCCCGGGGCTGCATCGCTACAACCCCATAATGGCTCCTTATTCAGTCCCTCAGTGAGTCCTTGCCGTAGAATAATTACTCTTGGTACTTGCTGATTCCTTCAAGGCAATAGAAATCAGCAGCTAATAGCATGCTTTCCAGTTTAACAAGATACCAGTTTGGGATTTACCCATTGCTCCTGGGGAGACTTAAGCAATTCAATGCAATTAATCTCTGCTACATATTTCTTCATTTGCATGTCGAAATAGTTCTTGAAGACAAGACACAGTCCTATTGGTGTGTAGTTAGCACGTGGCTGTAAGCATTGCAGAGGTAGCTTTAGTTAGCACGTGGCTGTAAGCATTGCAGAGGTAGCTTTAGTTAGCACGTGGCTGTAAGCATTGCAGAGGTAGCTTTAGTTAGCACGTGGCTGTAAGCATTGCAGAGGTAGCCTTAGTTAGCTCATGACTATAAGCATTGCAGTCTAACTGAATGAGCATGAATTGTAACAGTAATAAAATTGGCATTAATTAATAAGGTAATTTCACTGATGTCACTAATTTCCAGGAGGATCCCTTTTCATGCTTAAACTCGTGCATGTTCCCTAACGGTCTAGCTGTGTTTATATACTGTGCATTTTTGTATAGAAAACAATGCCATGCTATTTAAGAGATTAAATGACATCTTGTATAAACTTTCTTCATCCTGTTGCATTTTAAAACCATTATATGTGCACAAAAGCTTTTATGGGCTTTTTAATTATGCTTACTTTTTATGTCTCTGAGCCTTAATTACGACTGGAAATTACGTTGGGATTCATCTTTTTCCTTGAATTCCTATCAATAAAACCCATTTAAATGAATGGCATGTAACCGCAGCCCAGGTCAGTGACTTTTTATGAAAACCATAATTTGCCACAAGTCAAGCTTTGATGGGATCAATAGCCAGTCGCCTTTAGCGTAAACCAGCGGTACACGCTGCATATTGAATTAAAGGCACCAAAGATGAAGAGTGTGATGTGTAGAAGACAGCGGATACACGGCTTGGGGATCACCGCTACGGCGATCTCCCTCTTTAGAGAGCTGTAAATCTGCTCCGTCATTTGGGTTTCAGTCTCTTGCACTTTGTGGCTCAGTGGTTTAGGAAACTGTACCTGAGATCAGAAGGTTGCTGGTTCAGAGGGACGGGGCCACAAGAGTACTTGGTGGGCCCCCTCCCCTGTCACTCACCAATTCTAAACACATGATTGGCTAATGATAAGGTTTGCCCCATCTGTATGTATTGTGGCCCCTCTTATGCCCCTTCGCCATAAAAATGATTAAATCACTCCTGCCAGTTCAAATCCTATGGTTGTCAAAATGATTTCGTCATCGGGCCCTTGGGCCCTTCAGCAAGACTCCCAGTTGCTCCAGGGACTGTCTGACCCTGTTTCCTCAATAATAATAATAAAAAGAAACAGCATGTTGATTTGGATAAAATGTAAAATGTGTATTTTATATATTTCATATTGTGCAGGGGGCTGGGTGGTTCTGAGGTGATGGGTGCCCCACCCCCCATGACTGCTGCACTATAAAAGCCACACGAATGGGATGGTATGAGGCCTGAAAACCCTCTAAACCCTCTAACCCCCCCCCCCCAATATGTTTACCAATATAGCAACTTTCCTTTTATGATAATGTTACAGCCATTATGTGACCAGGGGGCTGTATGAAGCAGGCTCTGTGCCAAATGTAACGTCAAAATAAACTCCGTATTTAACAGCCCTTCCAGGAAAGACTCTTTAGGCTGCTTCTGAGCTCGACGGGCAAAAACAACTACAGGGTCTAGTCTGCCAGTATTAAAGTTTTATGGCACGTTACAATTCAGTTACTTGCATTTTTAAATCCCCGAAATGCTACAATAGCAGTAAAAACATACCATTTCATTACATTATCCGTAGATGAAATGTATAAAGAGGTGTTATGTGCGGCAGTAAAATACCAACAATAGGTTTTGCATTATCTTACAGATGATAACCCCCCAAGTTTATTACCCAGGGAATATAGTAGAGTGATTTAATATAAGAAGCATGTGGGTCTCAGGTGAGTTACTAGTTCTATAAAGTACACAACTGAAAGCAACCGAAAAATGAGGCTAGGGATGAGAGTCCAGTCTGCCTTATTCATTTTAATTTACTTTCAATTATTTCCATAGGACTGAAACACCTGCTTCCTAATTTGCACTGTAATTATCCATCAATCCAATTTAACTTAGACAATATTGCCATCATTACCTCTCTAGGAATAGCTAATAAGTGACTCAGTTCAGCTTCTTCACATAGAAAGATGAGAATTAAACCAAATGTATGTTGATTTTATGCTAAGCTACAATGACAGATTATTGTGTCGAGTTTTTATGTTTTGATGTAACGCGCGCAATAATTGCTAGGGTGTTAGGTACTCTTGTCGTCTTTTATTTTCAAAAGAAATTCTAAGAATATTTTTGGTTTTTAGTGGCTATTATCATGGTAACGACAGAAGCAGTACAACTGAAACATGGCCGGTACTCATCTCATTATGTTTTGAGTAAAGTTATGTGTACCTCCTTCAAACAGGCCTCTGTACCATGATAATATCCATCTGGCATATTCCTAGACGGCTGTGGGTCCTGAAGAACAGGCCTGAGCTGCACAAGGACCCCTGTGTCTGACCAAATATTACAATACGGATTCCTGAGCCATCCGATAAGCTGCAATGTTATGCTAAGGTTAACAAACACAAATCTTGCAGGCAGTGGTACTGAATATAAAGAATGCATGGGCGTATATAAAACGAAGACGAAATGTGAAATACAGTGGTGTCACCACAGCCGCGGGAAGTACGTTCCAAGAGTTTTGTGAACTCTGATAACCCCCCAATAGAACTGATAACTGATAAGGTATGGACAGTAAGGCAATCGCAACATCAAATACAGTAAGAATCTGGAAAATTGTACATTATTATACAGTAATAAATTCTCAAGAGACGATAGAGCAATGAAAAAATATAATGTACCAAGGGATGACAGAGCAATGAAAATCATGATTTTTATAACCCTCAAAGGATGAAGGAACAATGAAAAAACATAACCATTATACGTTGTACAATTTTTTTTCAGACCGTGGTAAACCGTGGGTAACTGAAACCGCAGTTACTGAAAATGCAGATATGGGAGGACTAGTTCGACAGATTCATCTAAAGAATATTTGCCTGGTACACAGAATGAATCTGCGTTTGAATCCTGAGATCTGGTTTCTTGGTTTTTATGGCTATGGGTCGGGTGGCTGCTGACGCAACCATGACTACAGCAATACACAAAGCCATTCGATGTTCATATGGAGATTTTATTAGTACTGTGAATAGGACAATGTTTTGCAATGGCATGATTGAAGTTTAAAGTGCCAACCTTATGTTTGCGATTGCATTCAAAGAACAGAGATCTCTGCTCTCAAAAACTGACACAGGTTACTGGCGTCGTCTAAACAACGTTAAAGGAGGTCGTCATTCCCGTATTGTTTAAAATCAGCATAAATCAGAAAAATTTAATGCATATGGCACGACTGAAGTGCTGAATTACGTGATTGCACTTTCATGGAATTGCTCGCCTAATAAAAATATGAAATATTAAATTATTTATCGTATATAATCAGTACACAATCCTCCCACCACCCTGGATTAAGGTTCCCCATTAGCATTAGCATTGTGCTTCGCGCTACATGAATAACTGGGCACACTGGGACTGCTGGTGCCAAATTACCTACTTCAACTACCAGCTAGGCTGAACATTCCGTCAGCACAATATTACAGAAACGCATCACAAACAATCCACGCAGGAATTTCTCTAAGGTGTAAGGTGTCAAAGTGATGTTATATATAATTATGTTATATAAGAGTTTTTGGAGTATTCACCGATATGCATATATGTGTATAACTCTAAGGGCAGGATACTTATGTGTTTTTCTCTTTCTTTGGCTCACAAATACAGATAAATGCTTTATATTTACTTAAACCTCTCAAGTTGTTTTACAATATAAATTAAGATACATCACTAACGGTGCGAAAATGCTACAGCTGTTTGACACTGATCATTTCTTAATATAAACAAAGCCATTTCTTCATATACCTATGTCATTGATATTACAATTGTATGAATGAATTTTAAGGTAAAACTATGGCGTCTAAGTCTGTTCACACAGGCAATGTTACAGTACTATACACGGTCTGCACAAAGTCCATTCTGCCTAATAAACAGCTATAGAGTACAGAAATGTGTTGCAAATACTGTGTCCCACAATTTCCCGGTTATTTCACACTGGGTGGGAAGATTAGGTTGGAAAGAGTGTTTGCAGGTCAGGCTTAGGAATTACAGCTTCAACGGAAAGCATGAATGGACAATATAGAGCAATTAACATATATAGGGTGGTCATATATTTCTATAGTACATCATGGCATTTCTGGAGTATACTTACATGAAAGAAGCTTAGGGGATCGTTTGGGGTCTCTCAGTGAGCCACGTGGCTCCAAGACTGAGTGAGATCATTGACCCTGATATGTGATGTATAACGGAATATCACAGCTATAGGACATAACAGATTGTAACAAGAGCTGGTGAGATTTAGGAGCATCACCACTACCAAGAAGGACCTACCGTACCGACCACAACTTAAAAATCCCACAGGAGAACCCGGACCTCAACATGATAAGGGGCGACCAGGCATCTTAGCGTCCCTGAAGAGCTGGCCACGTTCTCATTGGCTAAAGGTGGGCCCTACAAATCCTGGCCCAACCTCTCGATCTCCTCGATCAGGAAGTCGATGTCTGACTTTGTGGCGGCGGGGTTGGAGACAACCATGCGGAAGAAGTTCACTTTATCTGCCTGAGGCTGGTAGCCCACCATGGTGGTCCCACACTCCATCATAAGGGCTTTGATTTTCGGCGCCACCTGGGTTGACGTAGAGAAAAGGCAGATGTTCATCCCGCTCCCACCTAAACGTGTTCACCGCCGGTCAGCGATGTCTCGTGCATGGGTGATGGTCGGCCTACCTTGTGCAACCTCTCATGCCGTTCCTCGCAGTCCGGCATGCCCCTCAGGCTCACTGGGATGTACCAGAAGCAGACGTTTGTGTGCTGAGGCTGCAGAGAGACCCGAATCAATCATTACAACATCATCACCAAACTGCCACCAATGACTAACAGGTCAGAACACATACAACAGAAATAGATGTTCCTGCACATGACGCCCCCCCAACCCCCACAGATACATCCTGACACATATTTGGCACAGAACCAAAAGCTTTCAAATTTAATGTAAATAATTTTTTAAATAGCAACAGGATGGTTGAAGAGAGGTTCCTTAAACCAAAGGTGGAGATTTCAGGTCCAGAGAGTATGAATACAGACCATGATTTTGTTTCAACCAACTAGTTGCGCATAAAGAGTCACAGTCACAGAGTACTCAACTAGTTGGATTTAACAAAATCTTGGACTGGATTTGTACTTTCTGGATCTGAAATCTCCTTAAACTGACTGAAGGAAATATTATAACTGGGTATACAGTTTATATGCAAGAAAATTCCAAATTTGTGGATGGGCCCCACAGAGGTGAACAAAAACACAGGGGATCTGTATTTCTCTGCTTAGTTGGGTTTCTGCAATAGGGGAACTGTGAGGGAGAAACAGCTATGGGACCCAAGAAGGTGATAAATCCATCTGGGCATCCACCCCTGGCACAAAGCCACACCTCCACCCCAGTCAGGAGACCTAAAGTCTGGACTTAATACATTAAGTCAACCAGAACTCGATTATTAATGAAACAGTACTATGGGCACCACAGTTAATGGGATCTGCTTTATACTCGTGACATATCTCACTGCCCTGACACCTTGTGAAGGTAAACCATCGGCCACGTCTGTTATCTTTGGGAGCAGACCGGGACAGAAAGGGGGGGGGGGGGTGAGGGGGCTCACCTCTCCCTGGAACACCATCTCATATCCCTCCCGGTCTTTGATTTTGTTGTAGAGATACTCAGCGAGCTCCAGACACTTGTTGATGTGCTGCTCAAAGCCGACCGTCCCCTGGTGTAACGGCCAAGAGGAGAAAGAAATAAGTGCTGTAAATAATCAGATGAGTGATTCCAGATGCAGGACAAAGTCACATCCATCATCCAGATCAGTAAAATGAAAATTAAACAACTATGTTCAAAGACCATGAATAATCCGTCCATGAGTCCTATGGGTACAAGGCAGGGAACAACCCAGGATGAGTTGCCAACCCATTGCAGGGCACACTCACTCACACCTGTGGGCAATCTGGTAATTCCAGTTAACATCAGCCATGTTTTTTGGACCCAGAGAAAACCCCATGACAACTGGGGGGGAGACCATGCAAACTCCACACACAGAACCATGGCAGAGACTCAATCACTGGTTCCAAACTGATGTGAAACAACAGTGTTAACCACTGTGCCACCAAGCTGCCTCCCTAAGAACAATCACAAAGAGAACTGCTACTTCGACACCAGCACACAAAACTGCCAGTTTAGAATGTAGGACATGAAAATAATCATTTAAAAATGAAAATCTGATTTAGACTTCCGCAGAAAATAACTGCCCGTATTTGCATTTAGGGAAATGCACCTTAGCCCTCCACATCAGCCAGAACTTGAATATGTCGACGTGTCGGCCGCACTGGATGGCCTTGTCCCCCGTGTCGTAGGTGACGTCATACTGCTTGTCCTGCTGGAACAGGTAGCCAGCGCACATCTGGTTGCATCCCTCGAGCAGCCCCTGCAAACGTCCAGGAGAACGCTACGGTAAACCGTAGGACACATTCTCACAGACTATGGGCCATTTTGAGGCACCGATTCACCTAAATGCATGTTTTCTGACTGTAGGAGGACACTGGAGCACCAACAGAAAACATGCAGAGAACCTGCAAAGATCAGAAACTTCAGAATCACCCCTGAAGGTGCGAGGCAGCAGTGCAGTTCACCTTTCAGTCCCCACGGAAACAACATTTCTCCAAAATGGGGAAACACCGCAACTCACATAGTCAGAAACAAATAATGCACTAATGTGTACTAATGACCCCTGAGAACCTTGTTAAGAGCAAAGGGCCTAATAACCCATGTTAGTAACAGGTTCGTGAAAGTTTCATCAGGGTGACATGCTTAATGAGGAATGCAGGTTTGTGTTTTTGAGAACTGAATGAAAAAACGTCATTTACAGCATACAATAGCCACGTGTTCTTTCGCTACAAAAACAGGGGAGATAGCGGGTCCACTCTGTCTGTCTTTCCTAAGATGTAGCTTGTTAGCTGTCTGCATCCGGATGCCAGCGTCTGAAAATGGG
>JAODJX010000037.1:10636899-10649887 GCA_026776945.1 Isichthys henryi
CGGCCACACCTCCCCTCACACCCATCTTACAATCATAATTATATCCAATGGCAGCATTTTCAACCTTTAGCTGCTCTGCAAAAACACGTTGATAAATAACAGCTTGTGAACACTCTCGAAATATCAAAGTCACGATAAAAGATTTTGGAGGTGACAGCCAGGGTATCTGTGTGTCCTTCAGTAGGGTCTAACACCACCCCCCCCCCCCCATCGTTGCTGGGGCCGGATGCAGCAGGCAGTCTACAAATACCAGTGAGCAATGAGCCACAGTCAATGGAGCATTAACCTGTATCTAGGACAGCTTACCCCCTCCATTAGCATATCGTCTCCCTATGCTGCTCCGTTCTAAACAAAAGCCCTGCAGAATGATCACCTTTATTATTCTGCAGCTAATTCTGCCCAATTGAGGCTCTTATCGAAAGGTCTCCGAGGATCCAGTTGTCGCTAGTCATTGTGTTTTTTCCTGTGGAATGACATGCATTGCACAGAATGGACCCCCAGCCCACGAAACCACGAACGCTGATCAATATGCAATTTGCTTTGCTCGAAGGCTCCTTCCACGCGCCGTTACGGCATCACTGAAATCAACAATAGAACAATACAAGTCAATCCTTTAGTGAGAATTGGACGAACGATCTATCTCATTTATTAAAAGCATGATGGCAGTCGGAGCATGGCATTCCCTCAGTGCCACATCAACTTAATATCTGACTCCATCTTAAAATAGATTGTCATGTGGCGTAAAATAGGTCATGTGACATAACCTTGACAGATTTCTGAGCAAATCTGTGTCATATCTCTTTGATAAAGACTAAAGCACCTAAGCACACGCCTCTTCTGTGCTTCTGCTCCACTACGCACATTTTCTTACTTAAAGGGACAGCTGCATGATTTTAATCCCCCCCAGGGAGAAAGCTTATAATCCTATATCAGAGTTTGAGTTTACTGAGCTAATAACCACACATATATCCATCCATCCATTTTCCAAACCGCTTATCCTTACTGGGTCTCGGAGGGTCCGGAGCCTATCCCGGAAGCAATGGGCACAAGGCAGGGAACAACCCAGGATGGGGGTCCAGCTCATCGCCGGGCACACTCACACACCATTCACTCACTCATGCACACCTACGGGCAATTTAGCAACTCCAATTAGGGGAGGGAAACCGGAGTACCTGGAGGAAACCCCACGACGACATGAGGAGAACATGCAAACTCCACACACATGCAACCCAGGCGGAGACTCCAACCCGGGCCCCAGAGGTGTGAGGCAACAGTGCTAACCACTGCACCACCATGCCGCCCCACCCCACACATATATTACAAAAGTTATTTTATTCACAAGCATTTGACTGCCTCTTTATGTAATGTAATGACAGCATCCATTAAAAACAAAGATAAATAGCTACTTGTTCTTGGGAGGTTAAAAATGTTTTTCGGGTTATGTGGGCTGGGAAACATCCCATGAAACATCCCATGAAACATCCCATGAAGCCAAAAATGATAATTTACTGCATGCTTTGGGAGTGATAAAAATATTATACAGAACTACTGTGCAGATTAAACAAACTAATGAATATGAAAGCAGGCTGAAACTCACATGTTGGTGTTTGCAGTGGAGGTGAGCCACTCTCCTGCCAAACCGATTATATCCAGGCCAGATGAAAGCTGGTTAAAAAACCTTGGGTGACCTGCAGAGGGCGCAACCTTTAATATCAGCTTGGTCTCTTTTCATCGTTTGCTCGATTTTCACTTCTCATACTACAATATCTGCATAAGAATTAAAATATGAACTGGTAGGCCTAAGTGTAATGAAACTGTTACATGAGATTCTTATAAATAAAGCAATAAAAGAGTATGTGTGTAGTGCAGAGGGTTAGAGATCTATGCCCATGTCCAAATGGTTGTGGATTCAAATCCCATGGCTGTCTGAGTATCATATCACTGATGAGCCCCTGGACAAGGCCAGCAGACTAAGCTAGACTAGACATCCTGCACCCCCTGGCAAAATGTCACCTTCAGCCCCCCCACCCCCACCCTCCTTTACATTATATAATTTTACGCACTGAAGGGCCTCCTGAACCTGCCAGGGTATCCACAGCCCTCCCACACTCGTGAGCTTTAGCCCCATGGCTGGCTGAACCAGCTCCCTGATCCTCATACGTATGTCACTTTGGACATAAGGTCCTGCTAAATGAATAAATGTATTGTAAATAAATATGATTTGTCTGGAAAACATCAGCACCATGGACAGTTCTGATTTGTGTCTAATCCGATTTTTTTTTCACGAAAACCCATTGACTCAATTGGCCCTAATCCAAAATCACATACTTGTAGGTAACCATGAAATGGTTTGTACAGGATTCACACATGAGCCGTAGTAGAACACGAAGGCGGTATTACAATGAATTGCTGCACAACTTGAGGTACTTGGAATCTCTGGCATTGTGCATTTACAGTGCTCGTTTTGTGGTTCAAAGCCTCATTCCTGTGAACGCAAAGTTAACCTGCCATAGTGTTGGTGTGTGTAAATAACTTGAAGGATCTGCAGTACCTGTCCTCACTCCGTACTTGAGTGTGTCCCTACAATCGACCAGGATCTGCTCCAGAGACTCCGGCTGGTCGGAAAGTTCCAGATTGAAGCCCTCCATACCCTCAAGGAGCTGGTGAGGGTGGTGGAAATCCAGGACTTTTGTGGTTCTATCGAATGTCTTGCGGATGTAGTTTGTGAGGATGTCAACAACTTCCAGCAAGAACTGCATGGTTGGCTGCTCTCCATTTTTGGATGGTAATAGATCTATCATTCAAATGGGGGAAAGTGTCATTTCTCTTGATAAGAAAAATAAATTGTACATAACAGTAATATAAATTCATAATTAAAATGAATCGATTGATCAATCAATCAAACAAGCACTGCATATGATCAGACAAGATTTTAACAATTTATTGACCATCTACCAAAAAAACAAAAAAAAACAAACATGAAAAATAGGTCTCAGTCATATTGGTATTTATTTAACCTGTCGGTCTGGTTTATCTTTGATCAATATTCCAAGTTTAAAGTTGACATCAGGCGTTCAAATACATGGATAAAACACCAGTCGTAATCTATTATAATCATTTCATACTGTTATTTTAACATGTTATTATATTATGTTCCGTTTTTCTTCTCTTCTAACTTGTATAATTACTTGACATATCGCTACGTCAGCAGCCAAAACGGCTTTTACGACCCACAGTTGTTTTTACATGTTCCACGTTACAACTGGGTTTAAAATAATTCAGTGTAACTTTCATTTGCTTTTCTGAATCACAAAATAGTTGTCTTCCAGTTACTTCCGGGAAGTGTAAATGTGATTAACTGTTACTGTAACAATCCCGTTTAACTGAGTTAGAGAAGCCAAGACGCCAGGCAAGCAGTTACTAATAACACCGCCTTATGGGGGCGCAGTTTACCGCAACTGTAACTGACCTCACCAAAAACACAGGCTACAACAAATGGCTCATTGCTGACATGATTTGGGCAATTCAAATAAAACATGTATTGATAAAAAACTGGATTGTAATTACTGACTAACCTCTAGCAAAAAGATTGGAGAAATCGGTCTCTGTCCGTCTTAACTGTGAATCGCTGTTTTCCCAAGGGAAGAGAGTCTTAGGTTGGCGGTCCTTCAAGGAACCGCCAATCCTGCTCTTCTCTTCGTAACTGTTGTTCTTCTGTAAGAACCCTGGATTATTAAAATGAGGATGAATCGGGGTTAGGCGATAAACTGCAAATTGGAAGATGCAGTTGTTCTAGCGTTGATACTTTGGAAATCATTGCAGATTAAAATGAAATTAAACTATTTTGTATACTGCACACATGTAATCAAAAAATATAAAATATGAAATTGACCTCTAGGATTCATTGCAGTTATTCACTTTAAGCAAGATAAATATTATTTTTAATGCCCTTTGAAAGGCTTGCTAAGGGAAGTTACGTCTGTAAGAAATCATAACTGCATCTATCTTCCGTACAGCATAGCAGTGCATAGAAGCAAACAGACCTATTATGATCAAATTATAATATTTGGTATTAGAGCTGCTATACAATTACATAAATAACACGAACCGTGTTCGGATTATTTAAAACCAGGAAAATTTTGTGATACCATCCCAGGGGCGATATAAACGTTATATCGATCGTCGTTACTCGTCTTTGCCAGCAGGGGTCGTTTTATTCATGTTTCCACATAAAACAAATATGATTTCAGTAAAATCAGTTGTACTGAGCAGTTTGTGGGCGTGCTGTTATTTCTAAAAAGTGAATTTATATTTATATGCCTTTCAGCCTAATTTTCTTATGGAAATATGTATTAAATAGTCCACATCTCTTAAGTATCTATTTCTCAAAATTTCGAAGACAATGTAAGAAACCAAACGATAGGACTATAGTTATAGAAGCAGGCCTAATATTATCTACGAGTATTTACAGACCCTTTAAAACTTGTTAAATTGTCTCATTTACCCCCCATATAGTCTACAACAACAAATAAATGCAGGACAATCGACATCCAAAAATCGACAAAAGAGGCAATAGCTAATCGAATCATTATTATTAGATAACAAGCATATTGTGCATAAGGATGCTGAAGACGCACGAATTAAATTAACTGCCATAATCGTCGGATAAAAACTGGATTCACACGAAGGGCGCAATAACAGGTCATGACATGTGACGCTTAGGCATTTTCATTAATATTGCGAGTTGAATTTTCACCATTTCCACGCAGTCATTGTATGAAGGTTGTAAATCGGCTCTACAAAAAAACAATTTCAATATGCAAACCAAGCATATATCTTCAGTCAAAGGCATTTAAGCCAATTATCCAGCTCAGAACGCTTTGATACGCTAGCGTGTGACAATGCGGACTGAATTATCGCAGCAGCGCAGATATGCAAAACTGGACTTTGCTTTGACTGAGGAACAGACAAGATTATTGTTTGGGGGATATTATTCGTGCGTGGAATGTTGTTTTTAAATGAATTAACGCTCAGTCATCGGACGATATAAAATTCCCCCTTTTGAAAGAAATAAGTCTCGGACGTTACGTTATTGTTGAATTAAAATAATTTAAACATTCATCGAGGTGAGTATTGCTTAGTGACCTTTGTAAAGATTAAAATAACATTGACAGTCGGTCCATCGCCACATAATGTTCCAAATGAACGAACAGAAAAAAATCAAGTATATCCAAAAAAAATAAAATAAAATAAAACATTAATGGACAAATATCGAGGCTCATAATTAGTCTAATCCAGCGAGGACAAATGTGGACAAATTTATTTTTTAAAAGGGCAGATTCTTCCTACCGGTTCAGAGCTAAACTGAACTAAACCGTTCATACAACCGTGAAATGTATTACGGCATAAAGATGTTAGGTTCCAAAACTTACCGCAGATCTTCAGTCCCAGTTTTCTTGTACATCCGTGTGCAACACCGCACCAGGAGTCATAGGCTATAACAAAATCGGGAAAACTATTGACTAACCTGATTGTATATTTACATATTTATTTGATCTTACACTGAACGCGCATGGCGAGAAAACGATTTAAATCACGTAGATAATGAATGCCGAATTACGGAAATGTGGATTTAAATTTGTGCTGCCTGGGGCTCCCGCTCTCCAGAACAGTTTATTTTTTTTAATCCCATGGGCCAATCAATAAAGATCATCTGAGACGTGAATGTCTAATAAACACTGGCACGAATCTGATGGCAGTTTAAAATAAATGAGCATGAAATGGGGTCGTTCGAGGGTTCAGAAATTAATTGAGTGAAAAATGGTATTCTGCTGGATCGGACTTGCACTGCCAGCCTCTCGTTCATTGTAAGATTGGCCTGATCAAAAAACACATCAGCGCGTCACACACCGCCGTCCCGCAGACCCGCTCTTGCGCGTGCGGGGCCATTAGTCCTGCTGTTATCTTATGCGCCACAAATCTCCTATACCGACGGATAATCTAGCGGGCTTTATTGACACATTAATTCTTGTCTTTATTTTGAACCACTTCATATATGGTATTACTTTTGTTCTTAAAGTACATATTTAAAAATTATGGAATGCGTTGAAGCATATCAGGCTAAACGCACAAAGCGAGTACAGAAAACGAATACACTAAAACAGTTTAAGCATAATAGCTCGGAATCATTTGGGACTGAATGCACAATTTGAGTTGATTAGTTACTTGACATCGACTTTAAAATGAATTCTATTCGCACAAAAGAATAAATGTTACGTAAATAGTTAAAATAATTCACACTTTGTCCTTTTATGATTAATTGCACGATTTTCCGATTTTTAACAAATAAATATCGTGGCGGCGGTTTACGACGGAACGTCGGTAAGATGGGCTTCGTTGTGGCGCCAGCATAGCTGACAGCGATGTGACACCCGACGAGCCTCAGGCGAAACAAGTTCCAAAAAAAAAAAAAAAAAACTGGCTCCATAATTGAACCTCCGCCGTATAAACGCAACGAATCAGGCGCTATATAGGCATCGACACGCTTTCAATGTTCGCTGGTTATGTCATTTTCCCCACATGCATTTCTTGTATCCCTCAGTTTTTTCTTAAAGCAAATGCATCCAATTTGAGACCAACCTAAAACCAGATACAAAATACAACGCGCTTTTTGGGTTATGTTTGTGCATAATATAATGCTGAATATTATCTGCATCAACGAATTCTGCTATTTATTTTTCCATAATGGTCATATTTGCCAAGCTTCAGCCAATGGTCTTTTTAATTGCATCGTTGTATTACTGGGGGAGAAAATTATACGATGGAACACATTTTCCTTTAATAGATGATAGGAAAAACTCGTTGAGCCGTAACGTCTGGCCGTTTGCCTCTCCTCCGCCTCCGCTCCTTTCCTCTGACATCACAATAAGTCAGCGTAAAGCGAAAGCCATTAGGGCCAATTCAGGGCGGCAACAATTAGCGCCACTTTTCACATAATTGCCCTTGGAACCGCTCTCTCAAACGTTTTAAGTCATAGCCACAGTAATGTGTCATTTTCCCCCCTTTTGGCTCGAATGTAAAGTAAAAACAACAACAATATTAATACTACAAATAATAACCCAAGCGGGTTGATATAATAATAATAATAATAATAATAATATGACTGAATTTTTTTTTTTTAATGTTCAATGACACATGTCGTACTTAAGCGACATAAGTAGCAAAACGAAATTCACAAAAATAAAAACGTTTGAATTACGCATTTAAAATACTGTCATGCTATTAATGAGGAAAATGAGGGGAAATGGTACCCTGAGGGCCTCCTTCAGAGCGGTGCTCATGTTTTTAGAAGCCTCTACCACCCAATCTGAGAAGAAGGTTCATCTTTCAAGCAGACGTGGGAGGTCGACCCACCCGTGTTGGGTTGATTTATTGGGTTACAATGGAACGTGTAGCACTGCCTTTTTTATATATAAAAATAATAAATTACGAAGCTCAGCATAGAAAACGGTACTAACTTATATCACATATTTATCGGTGATATATTAACCTGAGAGCGGTGGCCGTAAATTAGTGGAGCTGGGATCCGGGTCGTCGCTGGAGGATGAAGGAGCCGACGTCGCCATCTGCCCTAAGACGGAGATCCGTATTCCTCACGCGATAGTACTGTATAGGGACTCCTATTTCATCTATGATGAAAATATACAGTTCGCTGCAGAAGAAAGGGGGATTGGAAAAGTCAGATTTGTTGTAGACTATCGCATACAATTCTATATACAAAAAAATACACAAAAATCAAAAAAGGAAATGCAGGTACAAACCCGACTGTATATTTGGTGAAATCGGGGACATTGATGGTGTCTATTTATTTTCAAGTTCAATGGGCACTAAAGTTGCTTTGGCGTGATACAGTATTGAATGGTATATGCATATTTATTTAACGCTTGTTAGACAAAGACTGGAAAACGGGAGGGTAGAGCACATTTAGGGAATCTAAGATAACATCAATACTTTCAATTATATGGATATTTGGGAAGTTTAACTGGATTTAAAACTCGTTACATATATAATTCTCGTGGTAGGTGCAGATAAAGCTAACAGCTAGAAAACTAAAAATTCTCTATAGGGTTTGATTGAATTGCTACGACAATTTGTTTTCTAAACTCGTATAAAGGTCGATTTCAATGAGAGTCTCTGTTATAAATGTTATAATGCTATTGGAATGATTATATTAAATAGGCATTTATGAATTAGCATTTATAATTCTATAGTTTATATATTTGTGCAGTTTTCTTATTTGTGACACATTTGATTGACCGATTTGTTTATTAAGCAAACGATCTGATAGAAAACCAGCACATCACAGCCAGCAAATATCTTTCTTTAAAATAGTTACGAGATGAAAACGTGATGTATTTTTGTGGCATTTATTGCCACCCCGTACGTAATGCAAAATAATGCATAAAATCGCATTCTTTAATCGTGTTAACAGTTTTCCTTACAAACATGACATTTTCAACGACATTAACATGCACAATTAACCAATACTGTTCCACTTTAGATTTACAAGGAATGTTCAATGAAAGATATTCGCTGTTACAGATTATAGGAAATGCAAAGGCGTTCAATATAAGAGACATCTTACCGTGCCGGAGAGCAGACACAGGTGTATCTGTAGGCGGTAGAGTCCGACAAACTATTTCAGAACCAATTTAAAACCACAGAGCCATACAACGTTATGTGCGCTTATAACATTCCCAGGAAAACGTCGTCTGAATATAAATAGATTGCAAGATTTCCATCCGTCGTGACCATTTTGTTGAAGTACGTTACATTTACTGTTTTCAAAAGCGTGAATCGCCTATTTATCAGTTACTACGCACGTATGAGTCACGCCAATATACCTCCTCTGGTGTTGTGCGGAGTTCATCCAATATCAAACGGATTCACTTTGTCGGCAGAAAAATATCACGAAACGTTTGTTGCCTTTGGAAGGCATGACATTTGGATGCGTTTGACTGCTGACGGGGATTTGTACCGTCATTAGCAATCCGGATCACGCAGATGCACTTTAGACATTTCGTCCTGTGAGTAACTCATCACGTCCCAAAAAACACCATATAAGCAGACAAAGAGGAGAGAGGGAAGTCATCAGGTGCCCGGTGCACTAGAAGTCAATCTCTCTCGGAATCGAGGAAAACTACTTCTCGTGGGGGGAGGGGAATGTTTTGTTCGAACCTCTTGCCACTTATTTAAAACTGTCAATACCCATGCTGGGAAATTTTAATTACAATGAACCATCACAATTCGGCGAAGTGGAATCTCGCATTCGTAATTGAATGTCTCAGTTTTCGGAACAAGCTACAACCACAAGATGGCAGCAGAGAATCGATGAGCTGGACCGACCACGATTCTGTTAAAGATTTAAGCTTTTAAATGTCAGCACGGTTCCAAAATCACTACAAGTCCTCAAAAATTATAGGGAGGTGACAAACCTTATAAAATGAATAGGAATTCTTACTACATTTATATTACACATGAAAACATTTCGGAAACTGCAAAACCTGTTCCGAAATGTGAAGACTACACGCGCTAATTACTTTTAGTGTCCGATGTATTTTGTAGTAAACAATAAAGAACAGTACAGTTTAATACGAAACGAGTCACGAAGCAGCCATTTTTCGATGTTCCTAGTGGAGGCGTCGTTTTGTGTGGATTTCAGTACTTGGACAGTTCCCGTAATGCCTTTCAGCCAGTCTTGATCATTTTTAACATATTCAAAAATGATGGCATGACGTATATGCTTGCTATAATGTTTATTTGAATCAGTAAATTATTAGGTTGCAAATTCATTCATTAGTTATGAACTATAGAAAGAAGACATCCCGTCACCTGTTAAATGGTATTTGAATAGGTTTTCTTAAGCTTAATGGATACTGTAACATGCCACTCCATTTCTAAGACGTTCTATCTTAGAGCTTGTGTCTGTGTAGGATATGTAGGCAGCGCGCACATATAATAAAATTTATGATACTGCACTGTGTGTCCTCGCGACTTCTGTATAATGCTGCAATTCCTGCCGTCTCGCAATGTTTTGTACAGTCAGTGTTACTGTGTTGTCACTGACGTTACACATAACCCCGTGGTCCCACGTAAAAACCTTCAGTTTCTCTGAGTGTTTGGCGAAATGACAATAAACATTGAAATTATCTGAATAGACCACCCGATATAAACAGTTTCTGCATACGTCTGACTGTATCATGAACTAAATTTCCTGACTATACCGGATGACGTTATACAGTAGTATACATGTGCAAGTTGCCATGTACGAAACTCTAACGGAACTGCATTTGGGGCCCATTAATAAAGGAACGCAGCAATGTTTTAAGAACATTTGCAATACAATAATATTGACAGCAGATGGCGCTCGTTCACGATACAACTGAGGTACAGAAACTCGCCCACGTTTCTTTCTGCCGTGTTAATACGAGGCAATTTAAGTCACATTCCAATACCATCCTGTATCTGAATGTCAGTTATTAATCTGCATCTGTATGACAGCATTACAAGTAATAGAGCCAGTTCGAAATTAAGGTTTCCTGGAAGGGGGTGGGTGCATGATTTTAGGGGTCCCTCAAGGAGTCAGATATTGGACAGAAAATTCCAACAAATAAGAAAGACCAAAAGTGTCTGCATAACAAATATTACGCTGAGCTGTAATATTTTGAATGAGGGACACAAAAACAAGTATTTAAGTGATAATTTCAAATCTTTTAGATAATTATCCTTATAAAAGCCTGCATTGCTGGTGACATTGTTGGTGTTATGATGAACATTGAACAGGATGGTAATGAACAGTAAATACTGAGAACTACATGCTGACAGCTTAAAGAGAGCCTCAGTCTGCCCAGCATGTGACATGCGAGAATGGTGTTTATGAGTCTGCAGATTGTCACTGATGGACTGAAACAACATTACAGACAGCCTGCCTGACAGGATTTACTAGAAACAAAAAAACTAGGACAAATTTTTTTAAAGGGATCTGCAAAAGTCTGTGAGCAGATATCAGCATGAGATAACACTGCTAGCAGATTGGAAACAGACGGCACAGGTCAGCACAGAAATGATCAGGTCGCTGTACGTCTAACGATCATGGAAACGAATGTGGTGCTTATGCAATTTTAGCATTTTAATTGGAATCATTTACCCTAACATCATCGATAATGATGCTGTACATATACAACATATTGAAAAACTGCTGAAGGACGCCCTGAGGCTATTAAATAAAACAAACATAACACAGATTCAATTAAGGGTCGACAAGAATGTTAACAAAATAAATCTTACGCTACCTACCTTTCAGTCAGCATGGGTAATGACCTTGTTACCCGGGGCTTGCTGCTTGAAATCCCACGTAGAGTAATCTTGAGCGAGGTAGCTTTTTATTGCTCTGTTTTAACAGCTGTGGTAACAGATTTTAAAAAGGAAGCTGCTCTAGGTAAATGTTACAGTGAGGCATGACAGAGGGGATGATCTACAGAGCGGCTTGGAGACAAGGGGTTTTACTGGAACTCACAAAGTAACAAGACGCAGAGGGACTGCGAAGGGGTCAAAACAAAGGCAGGAAGCTAAACCAGGACTGAACAGGCTAAACTAAACAGTGGGAAAAGCAAACAGCAAACTGTACGGCCAGTAACTAATCCAGTGCTTATTGGGCCTTACAGGGACACACAGCACTTACAGCAAACAGAACTAATGTAAGGAGTAACTGAGGAAAAGGGCAAGGGCACAAATTATCAATATTTTACATACACACTAAGAAAATGGAATTATTGCTTTAGTTCAACTAAAACCAGACTTTTAAAGTACATGTAAACATGCTAGTCTGCCTGAAATCGTTACTAAATCGAATGTCTCGAAGTCAGACTAAGACACCCAGATAATGGGATTTGGAGTCGATTTACCCCTGCATGTAGACTTTCAATCAGACTCAAACTGGCCCAGGTGCTCCGCACATGCTCCACAATGTCCCCCCCCACCCCCCCCCCCCCGGCTTTGACCCAGAAGTAAAAGAACAAGCCGGTAAACAGAAGAAGTATGGAGTATAGCAGAGGACGTACAGCTCATATAAAATGTACAGCGCTGTAAAGATATTCACCGCTCACCTAAGGTGGCTTTTCCACTGCAACAGGTACCATACTTTTGGTACTTTAAGATGGTACCAAAAGTACGGTACTTAATGGTGTTGGTTTTACACTGGCGTAAAAACTGATACTGGCTCAGAATGACATCACAACGTGAACCGGGGTAAATGTCTGTAGTAGGACTGCAACAACATGCAATATTAATGCCAACGTCGGATGTGATGCGCATGCAATTCTTACATCGCTAGTCAGCTAGATTAATATCAGGCTTTTTCTTACCTTCAGTTTGGCATGAATATTATAGCGCAGGGAGTTTAAGTCTCGCTAAAACATTTTTGCTCTGTCATAGGAAAAGAACTCGGCAAGTTCTGCATTTTTAATGATTATTCCTTTTCAGGATTATCTAGTATATGTTCAAAAACCAGTTTAAAGTTTTACCTCCACTGCTTTTGCATGCGAGTGCTACATGTATTCTTTGAAACAATCACAATCATTTTCATCCTTTCTGTTTAAATCACTCCTAGACGGGCTTGTGAGGAATTTATATTGAACTCTTTTTGTTTCACAAATGCCCCAATATTTATTACAACAAAATCTCATTGTAATATTTGAAAAATTTCCAATACCATACTGTCACAGTATATTAAAATATATTATTTCTTGTTACGCTATCCTGATCTTCTGACCAGATCGCAATCAAACTTTGTGTCACTTCATTTGTCCACGCATCCATTATTATTAATTTTAATTTTATCAAGACAAATTGGGGCCCTAAGCAGACTGTTATTGTGGGGGGGGGGGGGGGGGGGGGGGGGGGGGGGGGGGGGGGGGGGGGGGGGGGGGGG
>JAODJX010000037.1:10688348-10722337 GCA_026776945.1 Isichthys henryi
CCGGAGCCTATCCCGGAAGCAATGGGCACGAGGCAGGGAACAACCCAGGATGGGGGGCCAGCCCATCGCAGGGCATGATTGTTATAATATTGTACTTATTTATTTTACATAAATGCTTTTACAGTGTGCAAATAAGCATTTCTTAGATTTTGTCATTCAGACATGCTGACAGATGCATTGCTTTATAATGCAGCTCTTCCAAATTGTGTTTGTATTTGCAGTCTTAATAATAATTTCAAGACAAGTTCTGTTTTCCCTGCTGTACCAAAACGGCACTGAACAGTGAACCCCAAGCTGAAGTTTGTACCGAACCGTGAATTTTGTTTAACGTTACACTGCAAATAAATACGGACTGGAAATACCCTTAATCTACATAGTATCCTGGACATGTGATCACATAGCCTAGGCTAACATAACCGGAACGACCATGCTGCCATTTGGTGCTAGCTAGTCCGGAAAGTCCAGAAAGATCACATTGTTCCCCATCGGTGATTGGTTGTTACTCTTCATTATAGTTGTGACTATTCAATATTGCACTCAGTTATCAATAAATAACCTGCAACCATATGGTATATGTATGAGTAAAACACTGTTGATGCAATGAGCAGCAGTAGCAGCAGAAAATAAAAATGACAGTCAGACCACAGTGGCATTCAGTGTTAAGGGGGTGGGATGTGTGTGGGGGGGGTGGTGTGGGTGTGGTAGGGATGGCAGGTGGAGTTCAACATGACAACAGCTCCAGGCTACATATGTAATCGGTATGTAACTGAACGAGTGGGTCACAAACGGTTGAGAAGCTATTGCCTGGACTATACTGAGTTCCAAAGACTCGTGTGACGAGGTGTAAAGCCTCCGTTGATTCATTATTCACATACTGGCTCCTTTTCCAAAGTGTGACATGAGTTTCAGTCGCATTTCATCACAAAGCTAAACAAAACAAGCACATGTCACACCGATGTGACACACAGCCACCGCATGGCATGGTGTCCAACTGGAAGCTCGTGCCGGCCGCAGTCGCCGTTATAATTATTGTATTGTATTGCTGTTTACTAAATAAAAATAAAAGTGCTTCACAGAATTCAGTTTGGAAAAAGATTGTCTGTCCTTTCAATTTTAGACTCCTGAAAAAGTCTGTGATATTCTTGTTTGTAATCTCACTATCGCTAGAATCGTAAAGGTACAGAGAGGCAGGGAAATTTAACATTAATCATCCAAAAAGTTTCCCTGTGATCTAGAAATGGCAACTAAGGTGAGCGGCATGCAAGGCTAAGACAGACCGGAGATGTCTGACAGGTACTACAGCACTCGATAGACATGGATGTCCATGAAAGAAGGAGCCATGTAAGGGCTCGTTGCGTGACGGTCTTGTAAAGCCGATGTAGACATTAACCCTAATGATACCCAGCTCAGTTCTGTGTCGGTGCTGTGTGGCTGGTTTTAGAAAAAATTGCTTTCCCTGATCACCAGTTTTAAGCTCAGTTCTAGGAGAAGTCTACTTAATTAGGACATTTGATACGATTTTAGAAATGATGGTGATACATTTTGTCACATATTTTTGTATATACTGCCTTGTTCTCACATGAAACACTCAGACATATACGGGTGAGAGTAGAGCTTGGCATCAAAGCATAGGGTCAGACATTTCTTCAGCACCCCTGGAGCAGTTTTTGGGGATAAGGGCCGTGCACAAGGGCCCAACAGTAATACGATTAGTCTGCTGGCCACGGGATTTGAACCAGCAACCTTCTGGACACATGCCCCACAGGAATTACACAGTGGCCCCCATGTGTCAATATACTTAGCTATGCTCCAAAAAAAAAAAATCAATTGTCAAGGATCCTTGAAATAAACAAATATGGTTTTCTAAATGAAGCAATGTGTAAATTTGGTAGCATCTAGGTGCCAGGCACACACCAGGACACCCCCCAAACCCGCCACACACACACACACACACACACACACGCACACACAGGATGGTCACATCCAACCTGCCATACTTCCTTCCCCCAGACGATGACGGACATCTCTGAGACGTCCCGTCTACTCTCTGCCTTGTTTATCCTCCACTGCCAGGGACGCCTGCATCTTTCACACCTTCCCAGTGAGGTTTGCCAAACACAGGAGTACTGCAGAAGAGATAGGGTCGCTTCCAAGCTGCAAAAAGGCTGCAAAACCTGCTACTACATCTCTCATGTTTAGTTATTCAAAGAAAGGAACGGCAAAAAATGGAAAAAAAAAATGCTCGTGATAGCCTTAGAATTAAGTGCCTTTTATACTAATTCCTGCTGGCACCTGTTGTGCTTTGATGGCGAACACAAAGAGAAACCCTCCCCAGCGTCAGACGTGCCTTTGAAATGAAATTTTATACATTTTAATTAGTTAGCAGCCAGTCAGCTGCTGCACCGCAGCACCTATGACATGATGTCGCATAACTTAGGTGCAATTATTGAGAGAAATACAGAAAGGGAAATATTAATAATGTGCTGATATCTCTGCTGTATGTTAAAATATAAACCCAGCCGTATGTTGTGCTAAAGAGATGACAGATTAAAACAACACGGCCCCAGTGCAATCATGTAATGACTGTTATCATCATTAATGCTAATTGGTTTTAACTCTGTACAAGACAATGAGAATTTATTCAGTCCGTCCGTCCATCCATCCATCCATTCATCCATCCATCCATCCATCCATCCATTTTCCATATCCACTTAGCTTATACAGCTGGTGGGGGTCCAGCACCTATTCCAAAAGCAATGGGTCCAAGGCAGGGAATAATCCTGGACAGGGTACCAACCCATAAAAGTGGACCAAAGAGGAATTATTGTAAGAAATGACTGAGTTCCTCAGTGTGTCGTGGTAAGTCAGGTTTACCAAGAAGGCTCTGAAATGCATTTTTGGGGAAATCTGCATTTATAGTTATTATAAGAACGATACAGTAGTTGTGTTTTCTAGCCCACATCCTTCAGAATGTTAGAAGCCCTTCCATGAGGTGGCCTCCTTTCCCATTTATCGAGCGACAGTGCTAACCTTCAGACGGCCTCTAATCGCAGGCCCTCTAGGTGAAGCAGCACTCAGAGAAACTGAGTTTAGATATCACCACCTTTCTGCCCGGGAACCAGGAAACTCGCTTTCAGAATCGTCAAGGAAAAGTTGCCTTCCGGCGGCGTGACATAACGAGCTCCTGCCCGTTTTCCGTGTGGTCCCTGTGCACCGGCTAATTAAATTCGAAAACATCTAAAAGCCATGCCATAGAAAACATCAGGAATGCATCCTGCACCTTGACTGACCAAACGCAGATAATACTCCCCAAGGAGGCAGACCCACATCCGAGGAATCTTGTGTTTTTGCCCTTCAGAAAACTGATTCTCAATCAGGGGTTCGTTTTCAAGTTCCTCGGCAGGGTTCATGTTCTGAGTCAGCTTACGGGCACGCGTCTGATGGTTGGCTGTGTATTCACATCTTTCTAAACATTCGCCACTTCTGAGGGTGCTGAAGAACATCTCCTATACCGCACCCTCCCCTAACATACATTCTCAGAGGCAGATGGCTCATGATCATCCTACACCACCTGTCCTTCTCCTAAAACTTTCTCAGCAACAAACAATCCCAACCTGAAGGAAACATGGTGAAAACCAATTAGCATATCAGTCAGAGATGTGGAAAACATGTTGGGAACCTGATTAAAAAGAGATGGACTTCATGTATTCATTTTCATTGCCATTTCCTAACTAAGTACTTCTCGTATTCAGAGCAGAACCTACAAGTTTTTGAAAGGAAGGCAACCTTGAGTAATATCACTGCAGCTCCTGCACTTCACTGTAATTAAGGGTCGCATTTTTTGCAAGGTATATTCTGCAGTTCTCTTCCAGGATGATGCGGTATGTCATTGGAGTGCTCGTCAAAGTGCCTGCCAGATGTGCATCGTCCCTAGACCCTTCCAGGTAGATGTTTCAGGGTGGGAGACGCATGACATCACTGGTGTTTTTCGTAGCGTGAAGACAATGCTGCCTCCCCACCGTGCAGATTTGCTGGAGAGGATTGAAGAAGACCATGGAATTATAAGGGGTTTAGACAAGCAGAGAACCTTCAAAGTAGCTAATGTGGGAAGACTTCACGTCTTTGAAGAGTATGAAATTACTCCATATCTCGATGTTTTTAAGTACGATGATATATATTTGGGGTTGTAATGATGGCTTTTGATGATGCAGTAATGGTTTAAAAGCTGCTTCCTTCTGAGTGGTTTTCTCTCTGCAAACGAGAAACAAATATATAGGCTAAGGAACTCCACTAGTGGCTATGAAGCTAAACTTCAGGAAGGAGCTCCACCCAACGCCAGCTAGTCAGTAACGCGGGCAGACTTGTGTGACCAATTAGAGAAGAAATCATTTCGCAGGAGGGAAAGAAAAGTAGAGCGACGCTATTTCAGTTTTGTGGAGATTATCCAGATGCTCGAATTACTGATGTCACAAGAAGTGGCTAAGTGTGAGGAAACCGTTCTTCACATTGAAAAGGTATTTTACCGTCCCCAACACCAGCATCTCCTACTGCTTACAGATGAGCAGAACTTGACTATCATCAACTCCATTGCTTTGTACGTATTTCATTTCCTTGCCCCCAAATATGTTTGCCATTTGATGGGGTGGACTGATATCTGTAAACGATGTTCATATAAATTCTAACTACAGCACCATAGCATGGTGCCCTTCTGCTTCTGCATGGCAGTAGTGTAAGCAATCGGAAGTTATAGTAATGTTCTGTCTTATTTACGTCGCCAAAGTCCTGGGACAGTCCTCCTTAAAATCCGGCCAGTCTACGTAAAGTTTACGTTCAGATTTTAGCTAATGTTTGCACAGGAGTTAGCAATGGGGATCCATTCTGAGAAATGCACCATTAGTTGAATTTGTTGTGTGAACATCATAACCAGGGCAGACGCTAGACATCCTGGGGCCCCCCTGCATTGGGTACAAAGTGTGGGGCCCCCTGAATTTGTTATGGTATTCGTGCCCCCCTCCGGCACCCTTGGTACTTACACAAACCTAGATGGTATAGGACTACACACCTAGGCTGTATGGTATAGCCTATATAATGATGGAAATACAGATTAATGAATACATTAACCAGTAACATAGTTGTTTATTATCATTACCAATTATTGTGTACTGTACATAACTGCATGTGCTATATATGACAAGCAATAAGCTTGTTTATACCAGCATCATCGCAAACACATGAGTTATGCATTGCGCAATGACGTTACAAGGGTTATGATGAATTAGTTCGTTCCCTTATTTTAGTTACATTGTGGTCACATTTTATTAGTTAGTACCCACAATGTATTAAAACGTGGACATGTTTAACTACATATCCAGTCTGTAGCCTAGTGAATCACTTTCATTTAGGTCACTGGACATCTGCAGTAGAGATTTAACTTTTAAGGTTGGAATAGAGTGGCGACCCAACTGTTATTTCGAGCAGTATTGCAAAAAAAAAATGTTGTGTCCCGTTTGGAACCAATACCAGGCACAATTTATCCTGTGTTTTCCATCTGACGCCCCCCCCCCCCCCACCGCCAATTTTTATTATGCGTCTCTCAGCATACTTTATTGTGAGGGAAGTCGCGTGCGAATTTCTCCAGATTGCCCCACATTGGAATGATCTTGCAATGATCATTCTTAATTCTCCTCACATTGCAGGGAGTTGTTATTAGCGAAAGGCACTTAGTACGGATCCCCACACCTACATAGAGTCAGGGTGCTTTACCAAACTAATTAGTTCCCTCGTTCTAGTTAAATTGTGGCCACATTTTATCAGTTCATTCCCACAATATATTAAAATGTGACACATATAGTTTTTATCATTATGTCACGAGGGTCCATAGAGTAGATGCTAACTGTGTTTCCTGCAAACTGTATGATTGAACATTTTATACCACATAGTCACAGATTTAGATCTAAAATGTATTTCTAAAGCATTACAAATAATAACTGTTTACACATCTTTTGCCATCTGGCTGCTGAAACACATCATATCACCCTGAATTTTCCTTTTTTATTCCTCTGAGAGTCATTTTTATATGCGTGGTCTTATCATCTGAGTCGTCAAACACTATAAACACTAAATGTCAACAGTCTTGGCAGAAATGAGCAGAAACATTGAGGGTTATGGGGAAACGGGAATTCTACTCTATATAATGAGACTCTCCTTCTTAAACTGGGATTTGTCCTCAATAGCTTATTAAAGAGGACACAATATTAGCATTCTAATGGTCCTCCCTGCTCATGACTTCATCAAATTTAATGAAGCAATAAATTTTTCAGTGAGTCTATACAGCAAAGTGCATATCTTAATATTTTATTTCATCAAGTAGGGACAGACAGAGGGACGTATGTCCAGTGTTTCGACATCGACTGATGTTCACACAGATGGACATTTTGAAGCTCATCCTGACGCTCACTGTTGTTAGATACCGGCACCATAAAATATCTTAATCTTTCTGCTAAAGGGTTTTGTTGAAATAATGGCTCTCATATAACCTATAGCTATAACTCCTCTTTACAGAAGGCTGTTGTTAAGCATTTACAAAACTAAAAAAGGAGGATTTAAATAAGACCTAAAAATTACAGGCTTCCTGAGTTCTAAATATGTAATACTGAATAGTATTCAGAAGAAGTAGATCAAAATGAGTCATTTTTTGTGTCTTGCAATAACATGTTCTCAGGATGGCCACTTGGATGTAATAATGCATGCTCTTGGTCCCTGAAAAGCTCGATCTGAATGACCCAGATGCACTTCAAGTTCATCATCTCTTTCAAATCCATCAAAGTCTTTGCCTCTCCATTTGAGTCACCGAATAACTCTTTCATGTCATCCATCAATGCCCCCAGAACTTCAGGGTCATTTCAGATGAAAACTTCAACCTCTCCGACAACACTGGATCTGGTTCTGGCACCAGAATAATCCACAGGATGGGTCCCACGATAGCTGACTCGTCACCCTCCAGAGATAATTCCCACACCAACTTTGAGGGATCTTAATATACCTCTTCTCTGTGCCCATGTCTCTTAGAGTTGATGTCCTTCACTATTCGAGTCTGATATCTAGAAGGTCAAAAAAAATGACCCTTGCCTATTATTTTCATGTAATTTATTTTAGCAGATACTTCTATCCAAAACGACATACATTTTTGAGAAGACAGGGTCAGACAATCCCTTGAGCAGTTGGGGGTTAAGAATCACTCTGCTGACCATGGGATTTAAACTGATGATCTTCTGGTCACAGACACAATGTCCCAACCTGCTGAGCCACAGGCCACCCCATCAGTTACTGATATGTATAAATTAGCCTTTTGCAAGATGATTTACAAAATTATTTGACACATAACAAATGGGTACCAGGCAGTATTACTGTTGAGACCAAAATGCCTAATAACAGTGATTTAATTTGTAACACATGACCCTGTTTGCTGTCAGATTTTGTCTTTGTTAAAATTCCTGTGAATTTTATTGGTGGAACATCACTGTATCTATTATGATTTTTCAATTCTATATTGTACCTGAAACTGAGTTACATATGAAGCAAACAAACAGCAAGTTGTATGAATGCACCGGTGTATGAATGAGTGTGTGGATGGGTGAATGTGAGGCATAAAATGTAAAGCGCTTTGAGTACTCACAGGAGTAGAAAAGCACTATATAAATGCAGTTCATTTAAAATACTAATATACTGGAAACTGCATATAGTGATCACATCTGTCTGTGTGAAATTGATCGCTATAAGTGGATGATCATTATAACAGATTTCTTTCATATTCTTTGTCTCACGCAGATACCCATCTAATGGACATTTGTATATTTATTACATTAATATAAGGTAATATAATGTACAGCCTCGCTGTTTACCGAATTTTATAGACTAACATTTTTATACTCTATCAAAAATACAGGAGAGTTGTTTGAAATGCTTTTCAAATTACAGTGCCGTACGAATTAAATCACTGAACTGTATAACAAATACAGACGCTCTTCTACTTATGAATGAGATAATAGGATGAACTAGGATGCTGAGAGTATTCAAGCTATGCTGCTGCACGGCGGGAGTAGCTGCCAGAAGTCGTACTACCCGGAATTGGCGCACCGGAAAAAAAAATTGATGTTGCAGACAGGAAATGGGAGCCCAATGAACACAATTTGGACTTACAGTTCTCTTCATTTGTATGTCTGAAAGTTCGTAAGTAGAGGAGTGTCTGTACACTATAATACAGTACTCTGTATAAAATATAGCTTATTGTGGTTTTACTGCTGTATCTTGTTGGCTCATTTTTGGCAGTTTATCATAAGCTTTGGGCCTATATTTGTCATTGAGAGAAAATGACTTTCTTTTTCCCGTCATGTTTTCTGTGGATGCAGCATTAGCCTCAGGTAGCTAGCCAGAAGCAGATGGATTACCGCAAGGCAAATTAGGACAATCATATATAAATCACAAAAATATATAAACTAAACTAGTATATTTACATTTTTCCATGTGTTGTATAAATGTATTAAAAAATGAACACTGTAAGTGGACTACTTGATTACTATAAGCAAATTATTTAAACAGTATTTGTACAGGAATGATTCTGTCTCTCTGTAGGTGTTGTCCAACCAAGAGGAGGCCTTGGGGCAGACCCAGGATACGCTGCAGAGATTATATCTCTCAGCTGACCTAGGAACGCCTTGGTATTCCTCTGGGAGAGCTGGAGGAGGTGGCTGGTGAGAGGGTGGTCTGGGTATCCTTGCTTAGACTGCTGCCCCCGTGACCCAACCCTGGATAAGCTGTGGAAAATGGATGGATGATAGATGAATGGATGGATGATTCTGTCCCAAGCTTTTTGATCCAAATAAGCGCTTCATCACTATAACCTGATCACTACAAGCGGTTTCCACTGTCAAACTGTTATTAAATCCTGTTAAGCAAAGCCAATTTTTGGCAACATTAATACGGAAATGGGTGTTGTTAAATGGTGCTCGAGTCACCAGTACAATGGCTCTGGTTCTTATCTTCAGCAGGCATGTGGGATCAACGAAATACCAAATTCCGTGGGAAAAAACTGGGTATGAAGTATTCAATATTAAGCTCTTTGATTATAAAGCACTGTTTCACAGCCCAGAACATTTCCCAGCTAACAGGGAACGTTCCAAGAACATTAGTTAGTGTTGTGTGAATGTCTTCTCAGAGTTAGCCCAGGAATGTTCTTACTTTAACGTTAATCAAACGGTATTTCCACATTTTACATGTTAATAAAAGTTCTGTCGATGTTAGCATCTGAACATTCTTTTAACGCAGTTAATACTGAAAAATAGTCTTGCAATAAAAAATTATTTTATGAAAGTACTATATTGGTACGTTGCGCTCAACCTCAAACGTCTGACCTTAGCAGTGCAAAGCCGCAGTGTTACCCACTGCCTTGCCACGCCCTTCATTCACATCTGCATTAGTCTTAGTTGCAGTAGTAGTGGGATAATGTTCTGGATACATTATGTAAACTAGACATTTTGAACGTTTCCATACCTTAAATGCAACCCTTGCTAAATGTTCCAAAAACCAAAATGTGTTTATGGGGTTTGATTTCTTATTAAGTGCATTGCAATACTGATGGTGACTCCTTATTTGACAGGGACAGAATCGCCATTGGCTCATTTATTGAAGTGACACCTCACCTTTGAAGCCTGGGAGTGACATCAGTGGAAAACTTCTCCTGCGGGTTTGTCATTGATATAACTTGACACACAATTTAGCCCCATAGAAATTGTTGGCTATGAGAGCAGTTTGCCCATTAGCACCAATTTAAAGCATGACTATAAACACATTTTAAAGGGGAATAAATCACCCACAGCTCTGAGAATTAGTACCAGTCCCACCTCTCAGGCCAGGTTTACGGCAGTGAATTGTTACTTGGTCAATAAATCATGGGTGGAAGAGAATAACAATCATATCGAGGTTTTTATGTATAATATTTGTAAGCGAGGCATGTCTACGAAAAGAAAATCTCTTTAAACAAACATAAGTCACGTCTCAAGTTAGGAGGCATGATGACAGGTACTGTCGGACATGTGAGCGGTGGGAAGTCATGCCAGCTGACGTCTGCTGATGGTTTATATGACTGGAACAAAGAGCTGAGCCCTGCATGCCGCATCGACCCCCTGAAAAGACTCGGGACTGCAGCAGCCGGCTATAATCCGGCATCAAACTCGAAGGGCCCTGGATGAGGATTAAAGAGGCAACCCCAGTGCAGTCAGTTTTATTTACATTTTTTTTGGTTGGGGGGAGGGGGGGGGCTGGGTGTTGGCTGTATGCTGCATACTGGGCAGTGTAAATAGCCTTTGTTTCAAAGTTCCTCGCAGACGACGCAGTGAGCCAGCTAGCACCATGAAGATACAATGCGATGGACTGGACGGTGGGGAGGGGGGGCAGCGGAACACCCAAAGTGGCTGGAATGGCAGGTAGAACTGCGGGTTGGTGGCCTTGTTCCCGACGACTGAACTATGGACATCTCGCAACAGCATTCTGTTGTGGGATGAGTTTGGACTTTGGGGCTCTGGGGGTCATTGATTCTGCCATGCTAGGATTTTCCAAGAAGAACTAAATACACAACATTTAACTTTAAGAAGAAGAACCCAAGTAGAAAGGGGAGTAAGTCCATAGATAATTGCACAGAAATTGTTTAATACTACATAAATTATACCATAACTCTGTAGAATAGAATAGAATAGAATAGAATAGAATAGAATAACTTTATTGTTATTGCACATTTTCTTGCACAACGGAATTTGCAATGACTGCATTATCTAGCATTGTAATGTTTGTCCTGCAAGGAATATTACACTGTTTGTTGAGGAGGAGTCACTTTGTACTGTACAGTACATGGCTGAACTGACAGTGAAGCTTTACTTAACCTGTCTTGGAAAAAAAGGCAAGTGACCTAATCATGCTCTAAGTACTGTAACTGGTTACAGGTTTTAGCAAGTATTGCCAATAGTGGTATATAGGAAGAACTTCGAGAGGACTAGGAGTCCAGTTAATTTTTAAAATTTAAATTAATAAGGATAAGTATAGTTAGTAACAGTTGTGGGACCAAGAAAGAGAACCTCAAAGCCGGCAGAGAGCAGAACGCTTTTAAATTAGCGCTTGGTTCATCTGTATTAAGTGAACACTGGGGTGTTCCAAAGGGCCAGTGTGGGGTCCCCAGCCTGAAGGAGGCTCGGGGCTCTGGAGGCGGTGCGGCCCCCGCTCAGCCGGGGGATCCGCGGACATGAGCCGGCCCCTACACGCGCAGCAGTGAGCGCCTCTTCGCGTTTTCAGGCAAGCTGATCACAAGATGTCCAAATGTTTTCCCTGGCTGTATCTTCAGAGGCTAAACTGTGATTAATAGCACAGAAAGAAGCCTTTGAAGCCGGATTGGTGACATCAAAGTCCTAATCCATGGGTGGCAGGGTTTCCATAATGAGTGGGAAGCATTTTAACACATTTCAAAGAGCTTATGCCATGAATAAACAATGGACTGCCGCAGATGTGCCACACACCTTTACAAACATACTCACCCAGGGAGCCCAGCGGACACCCCGAGCTTCCGATGGCGTTAAGGGATGGGACTGTCACCTGGGCTGAAGAATCTGCCATTTTAATGGCCAAAGTTAAGGAGTAATAAAGAGGAAAAGGATTACTTCAGAGCTGTCCTCATTTCCGTGCGGCTGGTTGCAAGGCTGGTCAGAGGGAGCGAAGCCTCGCAAAACAGATCCGAGGCGTAGCTGGGAAATGAGTCAAGCATCTGTGGCAAATCAAGCAAGATGATCAGGAACACTTAACACCTTTTCCATCGATTCCCTTCCCCGTCGCATAAGTCGGAGGATTTACCTCTCAGATATCAAAGCGTCAGTCGGCACATTTTTGTTTCTTTTATTTTCTGCAGATTAATGAATCTGGATCCAGGTTTGGCTCTGTACTGGCATACGGCTCGGTCGCATTAATGCACGGTCACTTCACATATGCGGTGGAGACAGCCCAGAGCGACACATACCATACACCAGCCCTGCACACATGCCTGTGTCTCTGTGTGCGGGGATGTTCACTTTTATCGATTCTGATGATTTTATAACTGAATCATATTTCACGATATATTGTAGGGGACTGAGTACACATACAAAAAATACACAAGTGTGCATTTCAAAGATTTCTCATTTTCTGTTTGCTGCACCTACTGTTTCGTCTTGTTATGATTCCATTCATCCATTTTCTGAAACCGCTGGTCCTATTCAGGGTTGCATGGAGTTCCGAGCCAATCCCAGAGGGTACGAGCTCACTTGTAATTAGAAAACTAATTTTGTCACTTGATATTAGAAAGCTAATATTATTCACATATATATGGGTTCCTTACGACCAGGCTATTATGTAAGTAGTATATATATATACTATATTGTTTTATACTGCCATCTGTTATACTATTGTATATTGCATACAGTGTTTTGTTACCATACACTTGTTTAGTGTTGTTTTATTTTATTTTTATTCTTGCCTACTTCCTCATACATGCAAATGTATTTGCCAAGAATAAAACTGATTCTGTAGTTGAAGGATGTTTGGGAAGACTTCGTGTCATAGTACCACTGTAGTCGTAATCTGTTTTACGTCATGTGAACATATGCAGAGATGTGGGGCCTCTCAGAGACAGAGAGACGGAGACAGAGGAAGAAAGATCATATGCGAGCAGGAAGGAAACGTTCTCAAGTGACCATAAAATTAGTTGCGTTTTTATTGCCTGCTGTGTTTGAGTTTGAAAAGAAGAAGGCAGGCTCTTGCAGTGCGGATATCACCATCCCACTGCGTTTGTCGTCTGCTGTTCACATATCTTCCTAAGGAGGGAAAACTACAGAGCGCCAGGAACTCCATGCAAAATGCCCCACACCCCACCAACCGTGACCCAAAGAAGTGTTTCTCAACCCAGTCCTCAGGTCCTCCTAGAAAATCCACATTTTTGCTCCCTCCCAGGTCCCACCACACCCATTACCAGGTATTCAGTATTTTTGATTGGGTGGGAGAGCTGGGAGGGAGCAAGAATGTGGACTGTCTGAGGTCCCCCGAGGACTAGGTTGAGAAACACTGTCCTAAGTGATGGGAAAGAGCAGACTGTGTATTGTTTAGCTGTCAAGCTGACTTGGACAACCGACGTGTGAAGCTGCATCACCCAAAGTGAACCTCTTTAAATCCAAATGACCAGTCCAGCATAACCAGTTCCACCAGCACCTTACTTTGGCTGCTGTGATTCTTCAGCTATTAAAATTCTGCCTCGAGACACTGAACATATGGCACTGGACACCAAGCTTCAGTTCACTTCCCTCACTGTCATTGCTGCAGCATCTTTGAACAATTTCTTTTACTGAAAACTTCGCCTCGCTGGATCAGGCCTGCTGGATGCCTGCCAGCATGCTTAGCTCTCCTCTCTTAGTACGGAGGGCCAGGCGCTGCTAATTAGGACAAGGAATGTAAAATATTTTGTAAAGAGCTCTTTTACTATCCAATGGGCACTAATAAAAATGACTGAATTGTTAAGTCGCGCTTTGGTTTTGAAACAGCCTGTCGGAGACGGTTAATTAATGGCCGATGGGATCATCACAGTCGCAAGAGAAAATGCTTTAATGGGATTGGTGCATGTGTCTTCCACAACCACATAAGGGATGCAACGAGTCTGGATTCTATCCTGGAAGCACTGGGCACAGGGTTGCAAACATCCAGGGTGCGGTACCAGCCATTCACAGGCATGCATTTCTGTGTGAATCACCCGCATATGTGCATCGTCCAGCATTCATAATGATGCGACTGGGGAAACCGTGCAAGTGAGAGGAGGGACTCAGTAAATGAAGCAGGAAAGGGGTTCAAAACAGGAAGCCAGTCTAAACAGAACTAATATCAGCTTAACACACAAGTCACATGACGCACACAGCCTCATAAAAGGATGGCAGGCTCCTGTAGCTGATCCACATGCATTTATGGCAATTAAAGATTGTAAATATTACTTTACGTAAATGTCGATAATAATTTCCTTACCACAGATTTTTACAGAGAGATGGCATTCTGAAATAATGAAAAAAATAAAAAGTGTGGCATGATGAAATTTCACTGTTGGGCAAGACCCTTAACCCCAACTGCTCAATAGAATGCCTGACCCTGCTGCCTAAATTGTATGTCGCTTTGTATAAACGTATATGTGAAGAACATGCAGTCTTCATAGTCAGTACATGATTGTTGTGCAGCACGTGACTATGGTGGTTAAGGTGCTGTGCTCATGATCTGAACAGTCAGCAGAGAAATGTCACATTAACCTCCACAGTATGTGTGGATAAAAGCATCACCTTAATAAGATGCGGTATGATCTGAAATCATATATAGTTATCATATATAAATCATATATAAAATCATGGCTGAAATCACTTCTCTATAGGGTGTCCCTGTGTACTACAATAGCGATACTGTTCGTTTTGTTGTGGGTCACTGGGCCTGAGGTCAAATTCGCATGTCACTAATTCTTCCAACCACCAAACAAACACACAAATAAATAAATCTTTAGTGCATTTTTTTAAAAACAGAAACACACCGAACGAGGGCCGACCTCTCTGAGCCTATCTTACAAAAATAACGGCAATAGGCACAAACACATCAACACCCACCCGAAACAAGCATTTAATAATTTACCGATTACCAGCTAAAAGCAAATAATTCTTGCATTTCAAAAAAATAGTAACATTCTTCGGATCCCATTGAAATCAAGCCAATTCTAGGGCCCAGTGCAAAACATCATGCAAAATTAAATAAAAACAAAAATAAAATACACCAGCTCTCATTAAAAAGTATAAAAAGTGAAAAAAAAATAAAATAAAAAACTTTAAGAAGTTTCAATTAAAAAAAAAAAAAATTATTGATATTATTGTGATGGTACAATTTTTGACTGTGACACTTGGCGGGGACGGGGGGGGGGGTGCTCACCATCTCACTGTCTCAGCATCTGCTTAGCATGGCCTGAAATCCCACTCTGTTTACGCCCAGAGATGCGGCGGACCCAGGGGCCGTTGCTTTAAATGTCGCCCGTTATTGTCTGTGCGACTCCGTCACCGAACAGCCGTGGTGTAATTGGCTATCGGGGGCTCGCTGCAGTTGCCCGTTATCATAGAAAGCTGCTCCAGTGCCTGGCGCAGCGGCGAAGGCCGGAGAATCCGGCCAACTGCTGACTCAAAGAGATTAGCATTAGTCGGGGATGTGCTAAGCTGGGACCCACGGCATCTGTGAGAGATTCTGTTATGCACCTTGACAACAACAACAGCGACAACAACAAATGGAAAACCACTAAAACTCTGGAGCCACTGCATTTATACATCAGATCAAGAGGATACATGGGTTGTTTGCTTGTGTTCTAACCTGATGGACTGTTTCTTGCATTGGATAAAGCTCAGTAATAACGTGTGGCAGTAGCTTGCCCACCATTCATACTGAAATAATTGTCCGATAATCAGTGTTATGCATGTATTTTGCATGAATGAAACTGCTTCAGTGCAAACCACAGAGTTGGTTACCTGGTTGGTTATTTTAGACCACAAAACATACTCTGCATGGGTCCACTTCCATGGCCTCATCTGGAATCAGATGTCTGAGGAAGGTTTTCTCCCAATAAGGGAGCCGTAATGGTTAATCTTGCTCTGCCAGGCCAAATTACATCCCCTCCCACTTGAAGTGAGTGTTCAAGCAGGCCGACAAGACCTGAAACGGAGAAATCTTTCCCCGTTATAAGTGAGGATGGGATGACCTTTGTCAAAGATGAAATCACATACTGGCATGCATTTCAGTACAAGCAGCATGTGCTGCCTGAATGCAGATCACCTGAATCACTCTCCTGCCTACTTCCATTCTTTTAGCCTCTCAGATCGTCAAGAAGCACTGGCTTCTGATGTCACTGTGCTAAGCGAACCAGGAAAGGTGTGTGGACTGGGGCACAGGAAAGTACATTTCATGGTGGATGGCGCTCCCTCATACTTCAGGGTTTAGGTGACCCATGTGGAGATGGAGATTGTATGACAGATTGGGAAATATAAAACTCATAATTACCATTTAGGTGAGAAATAATACTAGTTATATTCAATGTGGAGGAACACAACTGGATGTGGGAGACAGTATGAATCCAATCAGGTTTCCTGGAGACCAGAACTAACAGAACATGTCATTTTACACCTTGAGTCATGAATCAGGGAGAGAGGGAACATGAAACCCTGGTCACCTGACTCACCCTCCCAATACAGCCACTCCCCCTCCCATCTCAGTCTGTGTGTGACACTTATCAGGGGCAGGTTGGTTGTTTCCGAGGCCTGACTCAAAAAGATGCCTCACCTTTAGCTGTTAATTTAATATACTGTGCAGGCTTCGCACTAGGTGTACCCCTTATATTTAGAAAAGGGTCATACAGTGAACCCCAAAATCATCATCACTAGGCAACCACGTGCTTTAGGATATCAACAAGACTTGGATTAACTAGCTCCCGCATTAACTAAGTGACTACAGTTAGGTGGTCAGTCAGATACCTGGTTGAAGGTAAGATGTTGTGAACACCACCTGCATTACATAAAAGAAAACACAAAACAGAACACAATTGCAGCACTTAGAAGTTTATTACCAATAGGGGGCACAGAGGGGGTGAGTAAGAGGGCAGACAGAAGATGGAGAGCCTGCCTTCTCATTCCTCTTTGCAGGACCTGCTATACCTGTCACATACATTGCAGAATGTTTGTTTTTTTTTTCGCACATAGCTCTGCTGTCTTCAGCTCAGCTTTGCTGACCCCATCCTCCTCAAGTATATTTCAGGACATGAACGGCGGCAAACTCACAGTGTTTTTCTGCCCCGCTAGGGTACGTTATGCTTCGCTGATTTATCGTGTTGGGGTGACATCACTTTTTTCACCATGACCTACACTGAAATCTATGCGACAGTGTTTACAAATGTTTACAAAAAGCACGGTCCTGATCCACACAGCTCTAATTAGCCAAAATCGGGTAAGCCTCGTCCCCTGCGAGAAGTTCCTGCACAAATACCTACCCTTTTTGGCAGTTACCCCACAGTTCCTGTCTTCATCCATTGTCCTATATTCTGCCACCTGTTTTACTGGCGGGGGGATTGTAGCAAGAACAACAGAGACTGATTAGTCCGGTTATATGGGCCTGACATTTCAAAAGGTTAATAATATGGATGCTTTACGGAAAAATATTTAAACAGATGGACAACTGGAAAGACGGTTAAAATATGTGAAGAACCTGGGGAAAATGGGAGGGTTGCCAAGTAAGATTTAGTGTAGTGGCAGTTTGCGACCAACAGGGGACCCTACGCAAATACATGGTTGGGTGGTAACCACTGTGGCTGACACTAGTGTACCAATACAGCCCACTCCTGGGCATCAATGAGCCCAGTTACTCACAAGAGGAATCCATTAAAGTTACAGTCCAGGTCCAGAAAGCAGAAGTCCAGACCAAGGTTTTGTTTCAACCAACCAGCTGCACATAAAGAATCACATTCGCTCTCAGCTGGTTGGTTGAACTGTCTGTAATGGATTACTTTTGCCAATCTTTCCTGTCTATCAGGAAAGTCCTTTGCAGAAAATGTCATAAGAAATTGTCATATATATATATTGTTTTACAGTTATACATAATATATCACCCTTCCAAATGAACTAATATATATTCCGTTTTACAGCAATAACATTGAAAAAAGTGTTGAAAAACAGTTATTACAAAATCACCGCTGAACACAGTTGTATACAGTGACACACTGGTTTGTAATTGGCCACAGAGACACAAAGGTTTATTGATAGCATACAGCCCAGTGCAGTCAGACACGCATATCCAGTGCAGTCAGACACGCATATCCAGTGCAGGCATCAGGATCCCCCATCAGGCTGAGCCAGACTCAGCCAACACAAACACACTCATCTGATCTGGGAGTTCTTCAGCCCTAGAGGAATTCGTCTGCATAAATACGTCCTGTTTCCTCTGGTCAAATAGCAACATGTGGGACAAGTTCTGCCCCTTAGTGGTTCAGTGATGAACGTTTACTGTCTTTGCTGTGTGTGATTTCAGTTTTACTTTCCCAATGACATTAAGACACCACAAGTACCAATTTGGGGCTTACTCTGTTGGCATGGCAACAGAAGATTGCAATCTACATTCGCGCAGATGTACACACCTTTCATAGTCATGAATGTTATATCTAGCCTGGTTCTCTGTGACGTAGTACAAGTTCAAAAGTCATCTGAACAATGATCATGTCCTGTTTTCCTGAAAATATTTAACTGTCAAATTCATATCAAAGAATAACACCCTTAGGCTACCTAGCTAAGCTCTCAGCACCGTCAACAATTTAACTATAATGACGTGGATAATATTCAGCTGCTTAAGACTTTACATCATGTTTAATTAGCTCAGGATCACACTATGATTTTGAACAGACTGTAAACTCTCCCTGAGACACTTATGAATAAGAACTGCTTGAGTTTACGTTTATAAGACTGCCACCTAGTGACCAAAAGGACCCCGCGGGTGAAAAGGCAGGATAAACCACAGGGGATGATTAAATTATTATCCCGCTTGGAGACAGTAGTCATTCCACAAAGCAGTATATTCATAGCATTAAATCATTGTCATTTCCTAATACTGTACAATCCTTGACGTTCTATGGGTTAGAATGGCACTTATTTCATAATAATGATTAGCGATTAGATACAGTCAGGCACGCAGCCATGTAGTAAAATTAGGGGGTTTAAATCCCCCCAAAAAAAATATATTTCTGGCTGCATGCCTAGATACAGGTTGCCATTTTTCTGAAAGTGTTCAAAGCAAGAAAACATTCTGTTCTGTGAAGAGCTGTGTTTGGTGAGACTTATGATTCGTAGAGTTGGGAATCAGGAAAGGTGGGACAGAAGAGACTGACCGGAAGTGCTGCAAGCTCAGCAGGCAAGCGTGTGCCAGTCCAATAAAGGAAACGCTAATGTGAGCAATCTCACAGCCATTAATGGGCTGCATCTGGTCCACATAATGCTACTTCAGGCCCCACGGACACCATGGCAACGGTACCGTTTTATAGAACATTCTAACAGGCTCTAAAAATGGCAGCACATCCTCCATTATGCTTAATACACTGTATTTTCTGGAATCAAAATCAAGGCGACCACAAAACCAACTTAGTGCTCTAAGCTTCAGTTGAGATGAGGGTAAAATGTAAGGAAGCCTGATCAAGGCACCTATTTAGGGAAAGTTACATCTACAGGTTATGCATCAAGTCCTGAGGCAAACAATTTGGTGCTAAACTATCCATCCATCCATACGTTTATCATTCTTCATTAGAAAAGCTTTGGACAGGCCAAAATAATTAATGATTTTAGAGCGATTTGCTCCACCCCATCAAGTGACAGTGGCTTTGCTAATGAAGAGCATTTCTATTTGTAAAAATTATGTAATAGGGGTTTTTTGTTTCTGTAATAAAAATAAGAGTGGTTCTTAATCTCTTCTGCACTTGGGATGCCATTACCATTGGTATCAGTCTGGTAATGAGAACTTGCAGTGAGGAACCTAATTCCAGTAGTTTCATTCCTCATAGAGGAGGTCATCCCATCATGTGGAAGTACAGTGAGAGGTCATGACCACAGTGCAGATACTGATGATTCTTTGGTCTGTTTGCGTACTTCAGATTCACTGCACAGGACTGCAGGCAGCACATTCCACTTACCTTCTACGTCCTTAGAACCATACCAACATTCTCAGAACCATAGTAATACTCTCAGAACCATAATAACCAATATTCTCAGAACCATAACCATATTCCCTGAGCCAAAAAGAACCATAACAATATTCTTAGACTCGCCACAGTGCTCTCAGAGCCATAACAATATCCTCAGTCCTGAAACAAATGTCCTCAATCAGAATGTTAATTTTCCTCTCCAGAAAGCACGTTTAGCAGCAGCAGTGGGAAATTGCCTAAAGACGCCATAAAACAACACCAAAGACAGTCATGCTGAATAACTACAAAGGTTTCTGCACACGTGTGTGCAAAAGACACTGCCGTAATGCGAGGGGTTACACAAAAGGCCATTCAGGTCGATACCTGACATTACATATCAAAAGTTAATGTTTACACTGCGAGAAAATCATGGAAGGTAAAACAGATTTTTTAAAAATGACGTAAAACACAGTAACACAAATCTGGAGTCAACAAAAATGCATGTATTTTTTTGGAAAGGGCTTTGCTACAATTAACATTCTGTACTGTATATATCATGTCATGACCCCTTAGTTCAAGTTTTTAATTATGTCCTTGAGTGATTATATTATGCAAAAAATGTTCCTCCAGATTACTAACAGAACCACTTGCTAATTTATAATTAATTGCCATGTGCAAATAACCCAGCCTCGTCTTATCTTCTCTTCTTCCAAAAAAAGGAGAAAAATGCAACCAAGAGGTTTTGAAAGTGCTGCATGTCACTGGAAATCAGCCCAGTCCTCGGCTGCCTGGCCATCCACTGCCTGGCCCAGAACATCAGTGCTGCACTCTTCTCACCCTGAGTCAGCTCCACGTTCCTCTCCACTTTCCCGTGCTCCATGACGTTCGTGCCGTGCTTTGATGCGGCAGCTCAGGATAACACAAGCTATGACAGGGCCTACGTGTAGCGGGCACCATAGGTTACAGAGTAATCCCCTGGGTAAACAAAGAACTTTACCTCTTCCCACATCACCCTATAATTCTAATCTGAATGGGAAAATCATGATCTATATTTTAATTTTTTTTTCCCTACTAATCCTATTAACAAATGTAATGACTCTGTTTTTATTTTGTGGATTGCAGTTGGAGGTAGAGAAATGATTTTGTGTCTGGAGGAGGGGAGGTAGCAAACATACTGAGCCATAACTCATCCATCTCAGTTAAGATACGAATCGACGATTATATTTTAGTATGTTTGGAACACTTGATACTTACATGTTCTTCCTTTAGCTCAGGGAATGTTACAGAACAGCCAGGGGACCTCAAAGAGTGAAGAAACAAATCGGAAATATAACAGACGCTTGTTCTTAATAGAGGTGCAAAATAAACAGCATTTATTTATGATTCAAGGTAACATTCTGTTTATATTTGTGATTCACCACTATCAGTAACACTAGTGTTTAATGAAACACATAATCTAATCATTTTACGAGATGACTAACATCAGTAATATACTATCAGGTTCGTGGCACTTATATAAGACTTGCTGTAGTTGAGATGGCCTAAAGAAAAATATCACAATGTTCCCAGGGGACAAAATGGAGATTTTTGGGGGGGTGTATAGTAAGTGGAGCTGGGAAATGAAAATAAAGGCCAATATGTTCTGTTTCGGCAGATGGGAAACTCAGGAAATGACGTCATGGTGTGTGGTCTGGGGGGGATGAAGCAGAAGCCTGTATTGTATTACTGGGAATTAAAAAATAGGGGAACTACGGTGGCTCAGTGGGACATATTTTAGTCTCACATGTCCCCCTGGATCTGTGTTTGTGTGTGTGTCTGCGTGTGGATGTGTGTCTCAGTGTGTGTGTGTGTATTTTCCCCATGTTCCCATAACTTTTCTCCAGACACTCCGACATCCTCCCAAGGACCAAACATACAGCTTATAGCAGTGTTTCCCAGTCCGATCCTTGGGGACCCACAGATAGGGACTGAGCGCTCGGAGGGAGCAAAAACGTGGACTGTCTGTGGGTCTCTGAGGACCGGATTGGGAATCGCTCTGTAAGGGACTGACATCCCATTCGCAGTGTCTCCTGAATCATGCCCTTTGCTTCCTGGGACTTGCTCCAGGCTCCCCATGATGCAGCAATTACAGAAAAAGGAGGAATAATTAAACAAGATTGACGCATAACTTCACCTCACAATGGGGAGTCTAACCAACCAATCTTTCAGGGCAAATTAAGCTGGTTTTGTTATTAGTCAGTCACTTTGGGTGGGGGGACCTGTCCCAGACTGCATAAGTCACAAGCCTGAGGTGCCAGCTGGTCAGGATGACAGCGCATTGCAGGACACTTACATGCACATAACCATACAGCTTATTTCCATGTCTTCAGTCTGCAAAATGAAACAAGAACAAACATGACATGGGGAGAAACACTGATTGTATTACAGAGCAAAAAATATATTATATGATCAACAGCTTCAGTCATGCAAATAAAAATGATGGGCAGGGTGAAAAAAAGATTAATTTGTAAAAAAAAATCATCCATCCATCCATCCATCCATCCACCTTTTTTGTGCCAACTTGTCCTATGCAAAGTTGTGGGGGTCCAGAATTTATTCTGGCAGCTATGGGCACAAGGCAGAGATTAAACCAGGACAGAGCAACAACCCCATTGCTGGGTTTAAACATTCTTATGATAGGGTATAATTCCCCATGTTTTATCATTAAATATCTCTAAACAAACTCTCTTCACAAACTTCTCCTTTGCTGATGCGTGGATTAATAATAATTGTTATGACAATAAAATCCATATTTGATTATTTGATCTAGTAGTGGTGGTACTCCAGCAAGGGACGGCAGCCCATTTGGTTGATCCTACAGCATGCTTGAGGTTACAAAAGCTACAGGTGTTATAAAATCTGTCTCTCAGGTACAAGCTGTTTGTAATTATCCATACTATAATCTGTTCTCTTTACAACTGCTTCAGCACAAGCATCGCCGCCTCCTCTGCCCTCGGCACATCAGGCATCTTGTGAGGAAGAGAAAACCTGCCACCCGATGGCCAGTAGAGACATTACACAAAGCGAACTCCCGCTGGCTTTAAGGCAGGGGCGTCCAACTTCGGACCTTGGACCCAGTCCAATCTCAACTAGGCCGGAAAAAGAAAAGCAATGTGTAGTAGGTTAATAACACATTAACATCGTCGTTAACCTTTGTTTTTTGTCATTTGTGTAAGAAGTAAACAGTGTTTCCCCTAGGTTTATGGGGGGGTGCGGGGGGTAGCAGACGTTCACCGACAGGATTCATGGTGTTCATGTGTTCCTGTTAATGACAGCAGTCAATATAACAACTGAACTAAACATCAGAACATTTCTGATACTCGCAGGAGAGAGAATGTTGCCATTTTCACCACCCTGGCAGCGTCGATATTTTTGTCTGCTTTTCAGGTGGTTGACGCGACATATATTCTGATGCGCGCTCTCTGTCCGCCGGTAGGAACGCGCTCACCTGTGTATACGCGCACGAGTCTCCGCCATGCGCGATACAGAGAGCAGAGGAGAATTGTAACCGCGCGACTGTGTACAGACAAAAATGACAAGCTGTTGTGTAAAGAAGATACATAAAACGAGGCTATTTAGTTTGTTTAATAAAAGGACAATGTATAGACCTGTTCTATAGGAAAGGTAACCTGGCGCTATATAGAAAATAAAATTAAATAAAATTAACTTGACCTTCAAAGGGGGCGGCGGAAGGTGCCGTTAGGGGGCGGGGCGCCCCCCTAATACAATAGTAGGGGAAACAATGGTAAGGTACATTCTGAATAAACAGTTAGATAAGTTTTATAGTGGCAAAGAATTTTATGTTCCTTCAGCACTGTAGTGCATCCCCCCCCGCCTGCCCCCTATTAAAAGATTAGAGGGGTTTTTTTCCTTTTAAAATTGTAATGCGGGACTTTTCAAATCAAAGAGCCTGTATTCTAAAATCATCTTGTGAGCCGGATTAGAACCTTTATCAATATTGTTTTTAATAAGTTCAGGCAGGCTGCATGAAATGAGGCAGCAGGGCGTATCTGGCCCAAAGGTGCCATCTGACATCTGTGATCGAAGGTTATTGCAGAACCAAGGTTCCCCGTCACAGAGCCAAAGATCTTCAGAGGCACCGTCATCTGATTGGATGTGGTTTTGGGGCTCTCTGCTAGTTACTACTCAACCTGGGGGGGCGCTTCAAAACACTACTGGCCACAAATTTATAAACTTTATATTTCACCAGCCTGTCACCTATCTGTACAATGCATATTTCTTTTCATTTCGGTATAAGATGTAAAGAAAATATATACAACACCGATTCTTTTTTTAGGAAACAGCGGTTTATCCAACATTAGGTTAACAAGCTCAACAAATTGTCCAAAATACTTGGCATTACCTGGTGACATGTCTGGTTGGGGTTCAAACCCATAATCGTACTACATGGCCACGTGCCTGGTTGACTGCAAAGGCTGCACATTTGTAAGCTGCACTGTCTACAGAGATCAAGCTAGTTTTATCCTTATTCTGTTTCCCAGTTCAGCTCATTAATGCCACGCAGCATTATTCTGTGAAAACAAACATGCTGTCATACTCAAATTGTCCAGCAATCACGGAGGGGGCACACAGGACAAACTGCGCTTGTACGAACCCCCTTGTGCTCCCTATCAGGACTGAACATGGTAGATGGGACAAACAATACCCCCAACATCAGGTATGTAAACATTGCGTAACTTCACCGGAATGGTGGGCAGCTCAACATTAACAGAAATGGAAGCAGATCACACCTCAACCTTCACAAAAAAAATGAAATGCAAGATAAAATCGCAAAGGTGCGTTGAACTAATAAACGTAAACCCAACTGAGCGGCATTGCAGGTGCTGCGAATCACGCTGGAAGGATTTATCCAAGCAAATTTATCGCAGGGACACCCCGGTGCGCAAAATTCATCGTGGGGGAAGTCAAAGTCCAGAGCCGATCGATTTTTATCCCTGTACTTGCACCATTATATCTATACAAAGCGTGATTACTGCCCAGTTTTTACAGAAGTAATTAAGTTAAGTAATACAGTAAAATCCCCTTATAACGGACTTCAAAACAGTCCGTTATATCCAAAGTTCGTTATATCCAGAGTTTCTGTATGCCCAGAACACAACTACAGGACACTATTTACTCATGCCACACCCCAGCAGACACACTAGTGGTATATATTATTAAATTGTGCATGTAGTAATCCAACTTTACCTGAGGAGATGTGTGACTATTAATAATCTCGACTACGTATCTGCGCTGGCACGCCACGAGCCATGTTGCCGGAGCCTGCATGTCCGTTATAAACTACTGTTAAAAGCGTTTCTCCGTTATAAGCGAAATTCCGTCATATGCAAGTCCGCTATAACGGGATTTTACTGTATCTGAATGTATACGCCTATATAAATGCGGGTTTTTGGGACCCTCAGGCATCGTTTTTTTTACTAATTGTTTAAAAGATATCTTCCAAATGACACCCAAGCCTAATGGAAAGCATAGGCATTCAACGACGAAAGTCACAGGGCAAATTTCTATAACCAGAGAGGACTTGCGTAGAATCATGTGGGCTGAGTGAGAGATCTGCCACTAACCCATAAGAGAAGGCGGACACCCAAGAGCGTCCTGACAAAAACGGATTTTAACGACTGAATACGTGTCTTCTGAATACCGGCGAAAGCGTGATCTCCCCCCGAAACGTCGCCCCTCACCGGTAGCCTATTCCCGCAATGGAAATTCATTAGTGTCAGAACATTAAGCAGAGGTCGCGGCTATTAACGCGGTCACGTGGCTCTGGATCCTAAACACCAGCGCCACTTTGTCACAAGGGATTGCAATCTGGTGGCGCAATTACGGGCACTGATGATGCATTATTATCATGAATGACGGCAGGCTGCCTCACGCCTGCCCGACAGCAGGAGCCAGAGGACCTGCTTCGATAACACTGTCTGCCCAGTACTTCGATTTTAACAGCACACTGTCCGTTCAGATAACGCAGGACCAGTGTTACGAGCACCACACTCACTGCTACCGAGCAAACCCATCATAAACCCTTATGCTGCATATTATAATTTGCATACGTGCAAAACAAATCCTAACATGTACATTATCACAATTTCAACTGGGCACTTGGTGTAGTAAGAAGGTTGATCTCTTTTCATTATAAACATTTATTAAGGTGTTAATTATTATGTTTAACATTCCCTGGTATACAGGCTAAGTTTCGCTGCGCTCAGAATTGAGACGCAGTATTTCCGTTGTGTATCAGTACTGCGCTGGGCGTTTTACTGGCTGTTCATCTACATTACTGTTTGCATCTCTCCATCCAGATTGATAAATCTACTTAAATAAATACTTTACAATATCCTTTAACAAAATTTTGCTTCTGGCAAAAAACTACATGCAACAGAATAAGAACTTACGTAGCACATAGGCTAAAAGGGGCAAGGGGACGCAGGGAAGCCTGCATTGTCGATTCTTGGTGATACCACACTGACGCCAAGAAACGAAAACGCCACCCGTAGTAAAATGATGATGCATAACACCGTAAGACAACGAATTATAATGCGCCAGGCAAGTCACGGAGGAAAAAAATGAAAATAAGGTCACAGATAATGAATATTACATATTATGGATTTCATACTGCGACTGCGTTTAATTTATCACTGGCAGCCAGACAGGGCCCGGGAACTGACAAATGCACAGCAAAGACAAATAAATGAGTCAATTACCTCAGTGTTGGCTCTGCAGCTGTAAGCTCTGATGTGTTCATTATAAATAAAGAAATAATAAGCCCAGCCTTTCAATCTGGCCAAGCACTTATAATAGCTGAGGAAACAGTGCAAAACACAAAAATTATTACTCACGAACAGACCCAGCAGAAATAGATTTTTCCCCCCATTATTCTGCTTTTGCTGCTGCCGTTAGCATTCCGGGTAGCCGAGACGCTCTGAATGCCTGTTTGCGGTAAACGTTTTGTGTCCTTATTTGACCTTGTTTGCTACATTACTGGGTTTGACCAAATGATGGCTCGTAGACAAAAACGTTTTGCTCTTATTTGCGTGTGCGTGAGGGTAATAATAATAACAACAATAATAATAATAAAATAATAATAATGATGATTATGATGATGAGCCACAATGCTAACCATGACGGTGTTAATCAGTGACTCCGCGTTGCTTTCGCTACACATCCTGCCCCTGATCTCCACCCACCTGTACTCATTCTTACTCAGAATCCAACAAAATGAAACTCCTTTGACCTCCAAGGGCCAAAATGTTTCCGCGATCTCTCTCTAGTGCTGAGCCACAATGAGTCATCTCTTCAATAGACTCAAAGCAAAAGTCTACGGAAGAGGGGGGGTTACGTCATGTGGTTCGCTGAGAGGGGAAGGAGCCCTGTGGATAATCCATGGTAATGGGGGCTGCTGACAGCCGCTTCCTTTGCTTTCCCCCCCTGCATGCCTCTCTGCGAATGGGCTCACTGGCTGCTCATGTTGCTGCGAGCAGGGACCTTAGCGAGTCTAAGAGCATAACAGGAAAGCATTATTCTCCTTGCATACAGGTATAAATACTAATACAAATGAGTTAAAACAGGAAAAAGCGGTTCCTTTTTGTTCAGAAATAAGTAATGAATATAAGTTGTATCCATCCATCCATCCATCCATCCATCCATCCATCCATAACTTCCTATCCAGTAGAGGGTAGCAGTGAGCCTGAATCCCACACAAACCACAGGTAACGAGATAAATCAGAGGGTCTAATTTAGTTTTCACTCATTTTCATTAATTCATTATAATGCCTAAAAGCAAAATTACCAAGTAATTATGTCCATAATCTGAATTAGAAATTCAAACCAAACCTCTAAAACTGGCTTTAATTTTTGACGGATCTAATCTTGGTAATTATTGCTACTTATGAACAATTTAAATGATTATTTCTTAATGTTTGTCCTGTAATATTACAATGTATAGAAAGCCATTCAGCAGCACTGGAGCAGCCTATCAGTAATAATACTCAGTTTTTTTCTATTTAAACCAGAAGTATGTCAGATCATGCATAATGTCTGAAGAAAAACGCATTTCAGCCACAGGGCCTCTTTCCATAATGATTATTCCTGGCAGCTTCTAGCATTTAACCCTTAGAGGTGAGTGAGCAGTTTATGTTAATGGGCTTATTGAGCGTCTAACCCCAGCCCTGTGGTCAATCTCCCAGGGGAGTGATAAGACTGAATGTTCACTGCGGAAGGTGTTATGTAACAGAAAACAGAGATAAGAAACATCAAGCTGATTGGCTTGATGGAAAACGTCAGGAGAAATCTACAAGAAAAACTTTGAATGACCTGAAATTGAACTCGCAATACTTTTTAAAGGCGTCTGAGGAGCTGGATAAATATCACAGTGATTCGATGAAAAAGCACTCGACTGTTCATCAGTGCAGAGTTTTATTACTTGTAATATATAGCCACGTTGAAAATAATGATTTTTCTGCTGGATGCCTCGAAGAATGCTTGGTGTTGTACTTGCACATTTTTTAATATCATGTTAACTTTTTTTTTTATAATTCTGGAAGTTTAAACTGTATTTTATACTCATCAGCATTTTCCATTAGTGCCATCTGTCATCTACCATGCCTGCTTGTCCAGTATCAGGTCACAGTGACCTAGAAGTCCAACCTGAGAGGCATAAAGAACAGGGCAGGGGACACCCTGATTGGGATGCCAGTCTGTTACAGAGCACACAATCCTGGCAGTGAGAATGGAACCCACAATCCTCTATTGAGAGCAGTGGTGGTCCAAGCCCATATATCACCCCAGACAAACTTTACCAATTCAGGGGAGAGGTCACCTGCAGTTTGATGAGTTGGCGTCCCATCAATAGAAAGACCCCTTGGGCAATTGCCCATCCTGCCCATGCCAAGATCTGGCACCGGTTGTAGGACTGCAGTACCACCTTAGTACTGCAGAGCAATCTGCTTCATAATCTGTTACTCAGTGGGTTAGGGTACCATGCTTGTGTTCAGGAAATCATTGGTTCAAATCCCAGTACTGGCAGAGTGATTTCAGGGATTCTTGAAAAAGACTCTTAACCCCCAACTGCTCTAAACATCGTCTGACTCTGCTTTCTCCCAAAAGTATGTTGCGAAATATTTACACAATTAAATAATAAATAGAAAAAAATTTATCCATTCACTCAACTTCCAGCCACTTATCCTGGTCTGGGATGAAAGAGTACCTATGAATGTACTATTCAAATAATTTGACCGTGACAAATACACACATTTGACACCGGTGTAACTGCCACATGTGTCTTTTCACAGCCAGGAGCCCCCATGCTGTAATGCTCCCCCTCCCACTCCGAGCGGCAGGTGCTGAAAGTGACGTGTGAACCTCGGGGTTTCTGGAAGAAAAGTGAGTGATGATGAAAGATCAGCATCATCTACTAAAGGGAGGCCATGGTGTCAGCAGGTAATTCTTCTGTGGGCTGCAGTTTGAAGGGGCAACGGGTCCTGAGGAAAGTGCTTCCACTGGCAGGGGTCAGATCACTGTGCATCTAGGGGGGAAGGGATGGAGCAGTCACACCGACAAGATCAAACACCTCACATTTACCTAGCGGATGCTATCCAAAGCGATGCACTTTTTCTTGCGAGAAAGCAGAGTCAGGCAGTCCCTGGAGTAACTGGGGGGTCAAGGGCCTTGCTCAGGGGGGGCAACAATGAAGCTACTCCCAATTAAATCAAATTTCCAGTGAACTAGTCACATAGCAAACTAGCTATAAAGTTGTATTTGTGGTTTATAGTAAACAGAGCATATATCTTCACTCCTATAGAGTTCATATTGAGGTTTATTTGACATTTATTATTGAATAATTATATTTTATTTTTATTTGTGATATATTACCTTTTTTCATTTTTGTTATGTAGTGATCATCATGTCTGCTTGGGTCTCTGTCTATCTGGGCAGTTGTAGCAGAAGTAATTTCCCTCTGAAATCAATACATTTTTTTTCTGAGTCTGATTCTGAAGACCCAGGGATGCAAACCAGCAACCTTCTGATCACAGGCAAGCCACCACCAATATTGCATGGTGTCTGTCAGGCTGTGTGAATATGGACGATGACCAGCAGGTTGAAATCACTGACTGATGCATAATTGTCTCAAAAATTCTGAAGAATATTTATATGTTTCCTTGTGATCCCCAAGTCAGTCTCTAATGGGTAATTTGTGATTCATCCAATACTGATGCCTCCTTTATTTAAAAAGTAGCAGAAATATGCATCATAATAAGCTGTCAGTGGCAAACGGTGGTAGCGGAAGGTGCAGAGCTCAAGGCTTTTGAATTTCAACACTCAGCTGAGCTTTAAAGGGGCAGCCGGTCGTGAAATTCATTCAAAGACCTATGACAACATAGCCACTTAATTTGGCGTCCAGTCATCCCGGCCTTTGTCGGTGTTCCAATCCCGTGGACCTTGAAGGTGCATGAGTGGGTGGGGGGGTGCAGCATGGCCAGGGGGCTGATAAAGGGCAGGGGAGCAGGAGTTGTGGAGATATGTGGCGAGCGTTACCTTATTTTGTGCTCCATCTGCTGTAAATTCAACTCATCCATCACCAAAGAGAAGCCTTGGTCCTCGTCCTCAGGGAGTTCATGCGAGTCACTGAGGGGGACCGTATCGCTCCTGCTGCAGACTTGCGACATATCCGTAGGCAGCCGTGTGCGCGGTGCAGTGACATGAGGGGACAAATGTACTGGTGCCCTCAAGTGTCAGTCCTTTGCTCTGTGAAGTTCCAGTTTGTTTCAAGATAAATGACTTGGTAAAGAGCAGGGAAAATTAGGCTACGTCCACACTGCAGGCCTTAATGCTCAATTTTGATTTTCTGCTCAGATCAGATTTTTTGTCTGCCTGTTCACATTACTCTGTTTAATGTGGGCAATATGAGATTTCAATGTGAACTGTTCACTATACTGAACTGGCCCGCGAGCGACAAAACGACAAAGACACAATGATGTGCGAACGCAAAAACAAAGAGGTAACTTTATTGATTCAAAAACTGCCCGGTTACGATATGAGCCCTTCCGGTTTTGCCTGAACAGATTTATCTCCCCAAATACTTATTAAATCCAGCACCTCACTGTCCCTGCACTGGCCAACTTCTGTGCCCTCCTCCATGTTTGGCACTCTGATGGAAACTTATGGTGACCTCCGCCTGCGCAGGATTGTGATGGACGTCAATCGAGAGTGACGTAAAAGTCGCATGAATTCCGATTTCGCTGTTCAGACTGAGGTCGCATTGCAAAAAATCAGACCTGTATCTGATTTATGACCACATACTGAAGTGACCCAAATCGGAATTGAAAAAATCGGATTCCATGTGACTCGTTCTGTTCACATTGTCATAAAACATATGAGCAAAAAATCGGATTTGGGTCACATTTGTCCTGCAGTGTGAACGCAGCCTTAGAGTCTCCGTCCAGTGGTTGTATTTACCATCACACAAACCACACATTTGTGTGGGCCCCCTGAGGCTTGGGGGCCCCCTGTTGGCCACAAACAGTGACTACACTATGGGGCAGGGGTAGGGTGCGGCAGAAGAGGCCCCAATATGACCTTTTCAGTGGAGCTCCAGAAACTACAAACCCATTTTACCACAATAATTATTTACCTGGAACTCCATCACTTGCCCTCTGTATTGGTGGAACGTAACTTGGGTGAAACTTGACAGACCCAGAACATTTCTGATAACTCTCTGAGATGTATGAAAGTGAACTCGGGCCAAGGACGAGCTCTCAAAGTGAAATAGGAGTGAAACAAGGAGCTGGCAAGGAGAACCATTTTAGGATTGTGCCCTCCTTCAAAATCAAGGCAAACATTATGCGATGAAAGGGCCACAAGTTAAAGTGATGAATTGTCATTGTTGACACAACATAGCAATGAAATCACAAGGCTGCTTCCCTGACCATTAGGCCACCACTGCCACAGCAATAAGAAACGAGGCAAGAAAATGGCTAGAAGCTCGCTTAGCAGGAGAACCTCCTACATTGCAGGGGTACGCATGGCAGATGGAACTGCTGACATTTATTCAATACTAATCGGCCACGTACGACAGACTCAGAAGTTTCTTTGTGGATAGCTTTACAGTTACATGATTTAAATGATGGCGGGGGAGCAGATGAGACATTATTGGACCGCTGCTGTGGGGTGAAATAGATAAAGAGCCAACACAGGCACCCAATGCGGAGCTGATTCAGATGAACTTCCTGGAAACCCAAGTAGGACACCGGCTATTTTATTCTGAGAAAGGAAGATGGATTTTCTTTTCCCCAGAAGGACACAGTTCATCTTTCTATACAGTTTTTAGCTGCCTGATATTTCTGCTTAACCCAGGAATTCATACCCTAAACCTGGAGCAACAAAATGCCCTCACTTCATGTTGTCCCAATTATTGAATCAAGTCTTTAATAGACCAATAATAGATCTGGCCATTTCAATTGTTTATTAGATCAGGGTCAATAGGATCCAGCATCTGCGCCGGGAAGTGTCATGTTAAAGACATCTAGGGACTCCAGAGAGATTAGAGGGTTACACTGGCAAATCACTCGGGGCAGATGTGCACTAAATCACATTTTTAACAATATCTGTCTATTTATTTGTCTTTTTTCTCGTGCAATATTTTATCAGCAAAATTATTATATTTTTTCCTCACAGTACTGTACTTATTTTCATATTCACCCACTTCCCATCTTCATATACTTATTTTGAAATAGAAATGTATGTATGCGACACTGTGTATAGCCTATTCTTGCTTTTTTGTGTGGCTGTGGACTTTGCAGTTTGCAGTTACGAGCATTATGTCCTCCGGCATGATATAAGTATTTCGATTCTAAGTTCTCCTGAGCTGAATGTCTTTGCAGTTGGAAATGTGCAGGATCATGGGGAGAACATGCACACTCCACATGCACATATTTGGTCTTGCAGGTCGGAGGGTCAGTTCCGCTACTGGATGCGCAGCCATGTTCCACAGATAGGAAGCAAATGGCTCGGTCTTAGACGGCAAAGACTATTCTGTCAAGAGACCGAAGACGGCGAAAAGTAGGGAGCTGAAATTTCTGGGTATAATTACCTGAACAGACCAGCGAGGAACTGCAGTGTTTACTTCATCCATCACAGGCGCCCGTACCTTTAAGAACAGCACAGTCTGCAGGCCGGCAGTGAACCCCGAACACCCAGGCCACTGTTCTGCTCCACAGACTTTACATTATCTCAGGATTTTGTCTGGAGTGGCGGCTCTTAACAGGCCACTGATTCTGGAGACCACTCTCCTATCTAATGATTTCATTAGTCTTTTCGGGGCTCGCCGAAGTGTCATCTGCCTGTTCCGAGGAAGCCGTGCGCGTCCAGCCGGGCACAGAGCAGGCGTGGCTGGCTGATCCAGGTGGATAAACACTTCTCTGGATCTTACCAATTACCCACTTTCCTTAGAGCACTTCTCCTATGGCGTCGCTCATGGTTTTTAAACTTCAGGTGGCAGACCAGAGGACTCCCATAATTTCCTATGCGTTTGCCGCCCCTACAACATACATTTAGGGTGACCACCTGATCCATATCAGTGGGGGTCACTATGAGCTACTTCAAGTTTCACAAACTACTTTAACACCGAAGAGCTCCACCACTAATTTTCCGGCTGTATCCTTTTGATACTCACTCCATTAGTAACATCTATAATTCTACACACATTATATTAAACATGCAAACCCGGACTCTGAACTTCACATGAAACTACATGTTTATGCATGTTTCTGAGATTCTGCTTACACTGATGTTTGTTATACTTTACAGAGATGTTGAGATAATTCCGGAGAAAAGCCTTGAAATAAAGTGTCGGATTTCTCAGCAAAGATAGATGCTGTAACAGATCGATGTCTGGCCGCTGCTGAGCTCTCACCTCTTGGTCCTCACTTAACTTCTCCTCCCCCTGCTGTGTAAGCCGTCACCAGACCTTTAGAAAGAATTACTTTAGGTGTGACCTTCCAGCTCCTTCCAACTGTCAGGTTTCGCCAAACTATGGATAGCTACCTTTAACACCCTGTACTGGATAACTGGCTAAAGGATAATCTAATTGGTAACATGATGTGTTACATGATGAAAAAGTGCAGTTTATATCCAAAGTCTCTAGACGTTAGTGAAC
>JAODJX010000037.1:10724991-10741421 GCA_026776945.1 Isichthys henryi
GGAAACCGGAGTACCCGGAGGAAACCCCACGACGACATGGGGAGAACATGCAAACTCCACACACATGTGGCCCAGGCAGGGATTCAAACCCAGGTCCCAGAGGTGTGAGGCGACAGTGCTAACCACTGCACCACCATGCCACCCCCCCTGTTCTATCAGTAATTTCCATTTCAAATTCTCTTGAATATTCATAACATAGAAACTGTAATGAAATTAGATTCTGCAACTTCAGCTGGCCTGAAACATGGTTGATGTGAGGAGGGCAGCAGCCGAACAATTTAAAATTCTGCCATGATGTAAAAGGCATCGCACTCTGACATCCATAAGGGTCGCCCTCTCTAAATTTTAGACAGAGCAAGGGAGATCTGTCATTCTGGATTCTCTGAGAGGCATCCAGTGATGTTCCATAGTGGCATATTATAATGAAAGTGTTTCAACTATCCATTTATTAGTGGTTTCTGTAATATGTACCATATCTCCGGAAAGCAGCCCCCCCCCCTGATTGTGACCCACTGATTGTCCCAGCTGACTTTGCACGTCAGGGCAAACTTTCAAGGTGGCCTATAATTTCCATGACACACTGGAACAGTCCTCTCCCAAGGCAGGACTATGGGTGACAGCTTAATCTCAATATGAATAGGGCTAATCGCAAATGCAAATTGCAATCAAAACGGTGAGATCTGGAGAAGGGGGGACAGAAGAGGAGGGACAGGAGGAGGAAGAAAAAAAAACAGAAACCTAGTTGTGATAATTGCACAACGGTGCAGCAGATAACAAAAGAGGTTGAGGGCGGATTTTTATCTAAGCTCTCCGTCCATCAGAAGCCCGAGTGAACAGCAATGAGGAGGAAAGGTGGACTCCTGATAAGACATCTCAGCATGGAAGCCAGGTGAACATCACCTATGCAGAAAAAAAAGAAGAAACGGTTTTCTGGATTTTGTGCATTTATCATTCAACGATGCGGCTGAGGTCATTTTATCCGCATTAGAAAGGAAACTTGTTTGTAAGGTTTGAGGCAGAGATAATGGAATGCATCACATTTATTCTAGGATGCATACACAATAAGGGGCGTGACAAGCATGAATATACTCCTGTAATTACTATAATGCCTTCTGTTGACTTCTAATTTGACCTTACTAGGCACTGGGGTAAATTAGCATCTTTTATGAGCCGTTTGCAGCGTGATGATTGGTGGAGCCTCTGGTCTCCTGCCACTAGAGACACGTGTCCAGAAGAATTTGGGATCTTCGTAGGGAAGATGAAGGGCCCTTATTTGAACACCATGTATGTAACCCATAACACGCTTATTACATACATTCATTGTCATGTCTTTATACAGTCATGGCTGTGGCATTTCAAGCAAGGCATTTCAGTAGGAATCTCCGGAAACAGCATATTTTCACCTGTGAAATTTCACAAATTCAGGGGTGGAATATAAATGCAATATGTATGAGACACTTCTTAATAAAATCCTTTGTGGTTTTTCTCACCCTCCAGACAGGGGTGATTACCCCAAACTTCCCCACCCCCAAAAGATGGTATTGGAAAAGCATTTGAAAACAATCAAAAGCAATTTTAAGCAATTCATTAAGAAGAGTGTGGTGAAACTGCAAGCTGACCTTGAATCTTGTATATGATTTCAGGCAATGAGGCAGCATGACCTTGGAAATTCACTCCAGGATGCAGTTTGAAGTGAAATACAGAGGAAGGAAGATACTGCTGAAATCCCAGAACTACTGAAAGCAGAGAACTTGGAACTGCTGAAATTTCCAAACTCAGAACTTCCGAAATCCTTAAATTCAGAAGTTCCCAAAGCCCAGAACTCAAAACTCGTCAAATCCCAGAATTCAGAACTGGCCAAAGTCCAAAACTCAGAATTATCCAAATCCCAGGACTGAAAACTGCCCAAAGCATAGGCTGTGCACACAAACCTTCCGCCCACGAGTTACATAAACAGCACTGACCTGGTTCATACTTCGTTTTAAAGGTCACAGCGATGCCCTAAACACCAAACAGCGTGTGCATCCAGATGGCTGCACCCCCCCCCCCCCGGTTAACAGTCTAGCGTTAAACACTGAGCCGCAGAGCGAACTCGACATTTCTCAATTCATGACAGCAAAAACTGCTGACCTCAGAATCCACCGGCAAAGCACTTTCTATCAATATGTTTCACCATAAACGAGAACTTGAAAGTTAAGTAAAAGCTCCAAGATAAAGCGCAGAATATTGCATAAGTGGAATGAGATCATTTACCAATTACCTTACAAACACACTCCAATGTCTGCTACCATTAATACGGCTGTACTGCACACAAACCAATTTCAGGCCAACAGTGACTTAAATAATAATAACGTGAAATAAATTTGAAAACAGAAAGACTAAGGAATAGCACAGGGTCTGGAACAGTAACTGTCCGCACATCGCTTTAAAATGGCAATAATCATTTGAGATTAAGTGGGGCAGCCCTTTATATCAGCGGGGGACCACTTCATAATTTCAAACAGAGGAAATTAACATGCCCAGGGCTGGTCAAGTCGTTTGCCAGACATTTATGCTTTAATATGAAGAAAAGGACCAAGTGATGAACTTTAAATTTGAAAAATATTAGACATAAATATATTATTCGGGATAAGGATCTGAGATGTTGGTTGCGTCAATGAAAAGTCTGAAATTATACACATTTCTCGGAAAAAAAAGATACGAAAATCACTCCGTGTCGTGGGGCTAAGCAGAAACAAAAGGCATTCGCTGTCAGCAGCGTCCCATCTGTTACATGGGAGGCTCCTAAGAGGGCTGACAGGAAGGCGGCGAAGCACCGCAGGACTACGAAAATACTTCTGTCCGCAAACAGGCGATAAATTGCCGCCTTCAGCTATTCCGTCTCACGCAGCGAAAACAAATGGCCAGCCGTCACCATCACCGTCGGCTCGACTCCTCCTTATGTTGTCAGGTAGAAGGTTCCCCTGTGACGTCATGGGGGCTGACCTCGCCGTCATGCGCAAAAACGGCAGACCCCAGCTTATAAAGTGTCACGCGGGGAGCTGGTGTGACAGGGAGCTAATTTAGAATCGATGACCCCCCCTGTTATTACAACTAGTGCAATTAGTGTCAGCGGCAGTGCTGTCAAGGAGCATGGTCGAGGGTGGCGTACTCCGGAGGGCAGCCCATTAGCCCCCCCCGCCCCCCATCGCCAGAAGTCCTTTACGTGTTAAATATAAAAGGAGAAACAGCGCCCTCTGCTGCCATGAAGCGACCAGCGGAGATTGACGTCTCTTTCCGCGGATGGCCATCGTTTGCGGCGTAGGAGGTGACGACTCCCTACAGGAGAGAGAGAAGAGGGCGGGAGGCGTTTTACAGCTGTGAAGGGGTGTTGAGACTCGAATAATCGTGCCATTACTCATAGCTTGTTTGGGAAGCAGTATAAGATCTCAGCAAAGGGCTCTGGGCAGCGTCTGTGTGCTCAGTCGCTTTCTCCATCCTGATCATTAAGTTCATATTAGATGATATATTATATCACTTATGGGGGTGTTGTGTCTCAGTGGATTGGTGTCTCTCAGTGGATTAGCATGTTGCACCTGTGATTGGATGGTTGCTGGTTCAAATCCCAGCGTCAGCAGAGTGATTTCACTGTTAGGCCCCTAAACAAGACCCTTGTCACTTCAGGCACTGTCTGATCCTGCTTTTTCAATTGGATAAAAAAGTCTGCCATATAAAATAAAATGTAAGTGATCCTGGTATCAATCAGGCCTGTTGCATTTCAGGAAAGTCCTTGATAACTGTGCTACCACACATATCTCACAGAGGACACCGGACCTGTGAGACTGCAAGATGCAACAGATATGATCAGGGATGGGAGGGGGTGCACGATCCCACGACATCACGCACAACAGGCAGCAAATGGAGTGTTTTAGCTTATGCTCATCCAGGCTTCATATTTCAGACACTCCGTGGGAGATGACAGCCATAATTCTGGCTGGATGAGTGGCACTGCCGTTCAGAATGAAGGCCTCTAATGGTCACATGCACGTCTGCTTGCACATCACACACCAGTAATGGAGTGCCATGAATCACCGCCGCAGATAAGAACGGGGGGAGGACAGGCCTTCAGACGTATGATCCAGAGTCGCTTCATTGTGTTTACAACCCTGTCGTATTTAGAGTTTATCCTGAAGTATCTCACTGCTCCCTATGCAGAAGAATAAAACGTCTCTTTATACTGTATCTCACGCTCTTCTCGTCCTCCTTGAAGTACCGAATGTTATCTGCTTGCACATTCAGCAGTCGGCTTTGGGAAGTTACTTCAGTCCATGGGATGGTTGTTCTCACCCATTCTGAAGACCTAGTTACGACGGAACCCCGTGTTACTGTTCGTGTCTGTTAGCGTAGCAGCTCACTCCCCTGCTTCAGCACTGCAAAGCTTTTTTTTGTCAGTCGAAGTGGAGATTACCCTCTAGTGGAAACAGAATTCCACTGACCTGGAAACAGCTTCCTTTATGAAGCCTGGCTCTGAGCTGATAGGAGAAGGAGACCTGCAGAGTGTTCATTCCCTTTCAAACAAACAGACAGTGAGGCAGAAAGGGAACGGACATTAGTGGACACCTCTAACCTTCAAAGCCTCGTAAGAACGAATCTAAAACAGAACAAACTACAGGTGATGAACTAGAGAAAAAGGACAGTATTACACTTTATGTGGAGAACCTAGAGGATATGTCTTCATATTGTTGACCTATGGAAATGAGGAACAGAACCATAAAAAACCTTTATGCTCATATGCATGAGAGAATTTTAGCTCCACGCATATAGCTGCACACTTATTTTCTTGTGTATGCATAAGGAAGGATAAAAACACTGTTTGCAATTTCAGGATCTTCATTAAATGTTTGTTCCTTTTGATAGTTACTTGATATTAATTCAGTCTATCTTCAGACCATTTTTGTAGCACAAAGATCTCATTTTAAACTGACCTGCCTTTCAGTAATAACACTGGACCATAAACCCTGGTATTTCTTGAACATTTCAGGTACACTGGGGTAAGTTATAACATTCTATTCTGTCATGCAATATACAGTCACATGCAAAACTCTAAGGCAGTCAAAGAAAATGATGTTTAAATGATCTTCATGTTGGTGTAAAACTATGCTATAGTGCTATTGTGCCGGTCAGAGTGTGTTAGCTTAGCCATCTCAAATTGTCCGCTAAAATCACCCCAGTATTTGCAGCAACCATACAACACACCCATGTATATTTTTAATGCAACCACTAGCACACATCATATAGCTAATTAATATCTCATGCACTTTTTTTAAACTAATTAAATTAATTCATTAAGTGAGCTGGTGATGAGATTTAACAAATGTATGGAATGGCTGAGGCGCTCCAGAGGAGGTTTGGGAACTGAAGCAGTGTTCATCTCGCCATCCAACTAGATATCAGTAACGTTTTGGAGAACAGAAGAAATTGTTATTCATCTATATTGTTGCTCTTAATTTGCACATGTTCTAATGCTCAAGTGTTTTTTGTTCTGTGCAAAAGTGCACTTACTACATAGATAAATAGCCTTAAATGTTTCTTCAGACTGCAGTGGTGACTTAATGGTTAGGGAAGCGCACTTGTAATTGAAAGATTGCGGGTTCGAATTCCTGACCAGCAAGGCACCACTGAGATACCTTGAGCAAGGTACCATTCCCAAGCACTGCTCCCCGGGCACTGAATTAGCTGCCCCCTGTCACATATGGGTTAAATGCAGAGGACACATTTTGTTGTGGTGTGTCAACAAGGACAACTAATCTCTAAATAAGACTTTTGCATAGTACTGTATATTCATAATATACCAACCTAAATTTAGTAACCGGTAAATACAGTACAGAAAAAATAATAGGAGAGCATTCAGAAAAATATTCAAGTAAAAAACAATGTAACAGCTGGAATCAGTTCAATTTGTCATTATTTGTGTGTGTTTACTGTATATGTTGTAGTCATAGAGATAGACTGTTTATTCTGTGTGTGTGTGCGTGTGTGTTTTGTTGTGTGTGGATTATGTTTATATTACATTCTGGGGACCAAATGTTCGCCCCAACATAATAAAAATCTGTTTTTTTTATGTTGTAGGGACCATTTTTCAGGTCCCCACAAAGATCAGTGAATGCAATCCAAAAACTAAAAATGCCAAAAGTCTCACATTAAGTTTGGTTACTTATGGTGAAGGTTAGGGCTGGGTAGGGGTTAAGGTCGTCATGTTGGGGTTAGAGTTTTCCCCATAGAAATGAATGGCAAGTCCCCACAAAGATATAATTATAAACCTCTGTGTGTGTGTGCATGTGTGTGCATGTGTGTTTGTGTTTGTGTCTGTGCGCATATCCCAGGAGCTCGTGACAGGAATAATCTCAGGCAGACCTCCTGGGAATGATGTGGAGGGCGGTGTAATCAAGGACAGAGGGACGACGGGTGAGTCAGCTCTGTGGTCATGCCCAAACAGTGGTATCGGGCTCTGGAGCACTGACATAACAAGATAGACACTCCTGCTCAGACGGGGGTCCAGTGGCTATTGAAGTGATCATGGACCCCAAGACACAGAGCAGAATTCTGGGATAGCTGAGAGGAGCAATACAGCAGACTGTTAGACAGGGACTGGCTCTATTGCTTACATTCACACTCCTACTGTACTGTGGAAGAAAAACGTCAAAACATATTCACCATCCATTTTATCTAAAGCCTTTACCTTTATTATAGCTGCTGTTCTGCCTTCTGAGTTCTATATTATTACCATGACAACAACTGTGAGGTGTAGTGGGATCCCCAGGTATATAAATGTGAAATCTCACGGGCTTCTGGGAAACAGATCACTAGGTCCATCAGCACCCGCTGCTATAAATTTTGCTTTACAACCTAGTGCATTATTGGCAATTACCAGCGCAGATCCTTTTAGGGATCAAAAAGTATGTCAGTTAGTTTTAGTATCCATACTCTGCCGAAAGAGAAAACTGAAAATAAAACCACGACATGGCCGCCTGGTCGGGCAGCTGAGCACCAGCATGTGACATCATGACTTAGACTCCGCCCTGGAAAAAATGGACATAAAGCCACTCAGACAACTTTAGTGATCTAGTCATGAACTGGAAGAATTAGAATCAGCCATGTTGAGAAATTATACAGATAGGAACAATGAAACTTCCTGTGTCCCAGACAGGTGTTGAGTAAAAATAATTAGCTGTTACTACCGATAAATTGATAAATGACCGTGATACTGGAGCTTGTATCGGGAAGCGTAGGAAAAAAGGCAGGGAGCCCTCAATGTTATGCTGTTCCATGGCAGGGCACAAATGTAGCACGCTGAAATTTATTATTCAGATGTCAGTGCATTTTCTTTGTTAGCTAGAGCTCAAAAACTTGCAGTGTTATTTGATATGCGTACTGTTCTCATGCATCCGTTTTATGTCATCTTCCATTGTTTGAAGACGAATTCCAGTGCTCAAGAACAGAAGAAAAGAGGACAGTAAAACGTCCTAGATGTCATTTTTCCCTGCCCCAAAATATCAAGGACATGTTGGCTGCATCCTTGCCGAATGAGACCAATCCCATGATTCATTGCTCCCCAAGTTCATTCTAGGAAGGCAAGTTAGCAAGACCGGTCTCGTCAAGGCCACAAGTGCAATTTTTGTGTTCTTGGTATTGACAAACCCCATTAATTAATCATTTTGCCCTTTTGTCAACCAGAATTTTAAATGTGTAGATGTGTCTCTAAGGGGCAGTAACACATGCCATATTGCTTCATAACCCAGCGTGCCGCCCATTGCTGCCAAATGGGGTGTCACTGTGGTCCTCGTCGATCATTAGGCCGCTCAGGTAGCATACCAAGGGCCACCACGTGTATGTTCTCACGTTTGTCAGGTGACCTTGGAGGGATGAAAAACAAGCTTGGGTCCTAATTTGCATATTTACACATTTCGACTTGCGGCGTAGGCAAATATTGCAGGCACTCATATGACAGAAGAAACCCTGTAGGGAGGTTCTGCACAGGCTGACAACTGACACGCGTGACTGACACCTACAGGAGAAGGGTGGCATGTCACTCTTTGGCACACTTGATAGATTTATAAATCGCCACTCAGTCAGACGGACGGGGTGTCACAACAGATCAATGTTCTTTTAGCAACATTTATTTGCTTTGCTGCACCATAATGTCCTTCTAAAATGACCCGCCCATCAAAGAGGTAGGCTTTCTATTTTAAAAACAGACTGGATTTTAGTGGTATAAGAGCCCAGCTCTCTCCGAGAAAAAATGAACCACTTCATCTCAGGCTAATAATTATAAGGGAATGTGATGATAAAATATAAGACATACAGCCCACAGGACTCAATATCAACTCGGAAATTACCCAAAGGTCTAGTTGGAGAGACACTGTCATTATGGCTACATTTTATTTCATACTAATAATAAAAGAGGCAGAGACTTGATATTAAGAAAATGGCTGGTGTAATGGCTCCATTTCTTGCGGTAATCTCTAAGACATTATCCTTCTTGTGATCCAGGGCAGTCGCCCATGTGAAACTGCACACAGTCGTAAAGCACTGTTTTTAAAGGCTGCGAAGCACTTCGCCTGTTTGTGTACACTGTGTATAACATCTGCAGTATTTATTACAGAGAAAAGTCTCATGTTCCTCTATAACAGAATATTTACACCACTTGACGAGAAGTGTATTCTGTATCCTGGTTGGAAAATGACTAATTTGCAGTCTTATGTTGAGGAGTCAACACAATCCAAGATGAATATGCAGCGTCTCCCCGGGTGCCGATAACTCTATCGTAAAGCGAAAATATCGTAACACGGACTATCGCGACCTGCGAAGCGTCTGTATAGGTTTCAGTTTAAGTTCAAGCTCAAGTCACAGAAAAAATGCCAGGCAAGGCTGAACTTCCAAGCAGGAGCCTTTGGGATAGTGACCGGGTGAATCTCAATGCCAAGAGTGCAAAGACCGTACTTGAGGTCTTGCGAACTTGCCTTACTTCCATGAACGATCTCGCAGGATCCTGAGGACAAAGAACGCATGAAATGTGGATTGTGACAGATGTGTACTTGTGTAGCCTGCTTGCTGTTTCATTATGCTGCACACCCAGCTGATTACCCCAGCCGTAATTTTATCGTAGTATTTAATAAATAACACATAATCGAAACGTCCAGTCTAAATGACTAATTATTCCTGGGGTGATTATTTGTGATTTTTTTTCCCCCACAAATAAAGTTTACACTTAAAATACTGGTATTTATTTCCACTCTGTACAAACGCTATAGGCAAGTATTAATCATTCCAGTTTAGCAGTCACACAAGCCAAAAAAGTGAAAAACAGCGGAAAAAAACTATCTGACGGAATCCGTTACTCCGATTAAGATAAATTCAGTTAAGCTAGTACAGTTATGGTTCGCGCCATCTTCCTCTGCCATCACAACAGCATGCAATGTATCATGGGATTGTTCTCATTTGGCAAGGATGCACCTGATGCATGCTTGACATTCGGGGCGGAGCAAGACCAACATCCTGCATTTTTACCATCCTCTGATCTTGTGATCAGTATTGGAACCGGTCTTCGGCAATGGACGTAAAACGGGTACATGAGAAGACAAGTATGCTCAAGTACGCATGTTGAGGTTCGGTCGATGAATCTGGACTTACTGACAACAGAGCAGAACATATGAAGGGATTGAGGGTATCCACAGGTCCACTGTGTCCGTTGGGAGTAGCAGTGAAAACTGGAAATTCAAAATATCTCTCTAGTCAGAGGTTTATCTCAGGTTTCAGGTGGTTGCATCAGCTCCAGAATTCAGTGGCATATGAATAATCTATTGCACGTATCCATGTGTAAACAATCCAGGCAGACCGGAGCTGTCATAAACTTTCAGATGCCGCGCACGCCAAGTGTCGCGGCTGTATTGAAGCAGAAGTTTTATTCCACACAATTAACTGATAAATCTTTTTTTTTTGATGAATAATTTCTGGTCAATTCACTTAAAACTACAACAGAACCTCTAATTCACTCTTAAAGTAAAATCAGTGATCAGGTTTCAGAACTGGGTGCAAGTTTAACAGATGAGTTAGAAAATGCATGTTTGTTTATTCCATTTTCAAGTGGAAAGGTTGAAATGTCAGGGTGAACGACACATGATTAAGTTATATCACTGCGCTGGAAGGACAATGCAGATTGTGTGTCTGTTATTTTACATTGCCCTGTTTCTCTGGGCTTCTGTATGGCCAAAAATAAGTCCAGGAGTTAAACACCTCCTGAAAAATCAACCCCTTACCTGATTCCATATAATTATATGCAAAGAATTTTGTAAAAATGTAAACACAGCCAGTAACGGCAGGAAAGAATGTTTTTATATCACTGACCCAGAACTGAAATTGAATTGAAATGTGACCCCTACACCTGTTTTGGGAACAGAGATTTCGCCAACTTGAATCTCGGCAGGTTATTTTCCCACTGAAGGCCTTCTCACGTCACCTCAAGCATCGACAACACGGCCTTGTTTCCAGCACAAGCAGGAAGCACTGACAAAGCAAGGCATATTGCACATGGCAAATAAAACCTGATTTCTGCTCATGGGTCTGGGCACCAGAACCTCTGCAGTACTAATGCAGATAATTCCTGCTCATTAAAATCTCACAGTATTCATGGTAACCTCTGTTTGGGGATGTGTCTTCCACTTTAGTCGGAACTCCATGGATGTTTCATAGAGGAACGCTGCAGAGACATTTCTGCTGTGCTCTTAGGTCAGAGGTGTCTTTCTGAGTGATAAAAGTGGCGGACGACTTTGGGGGTCATTGGTGAGGTTAAGTTTATCAATCCCTTGGAATTATGCCGGATTGTCTCCTAAAATGTGATCCAGCAGTTCAGTTTAACAAATAGAATTTTGGATTGCCCCATCTTAATTAGAAAAACAAAGTTCAAGCATTCAGGGTCATTGATGGAGAAAAGTATGTGAACTTCTAGAATAATGACCACTTGAAAAGAGGGTAATTGCCGATCAATTGTGGTATGAGTTTTACCGACCCTGCTGTGTGTGTGTGTGTGTGTGTATGTATATATTTGGTGCATTTGTGTATGTATATATATATATTTTACAAAAACAAATGAAAAACATGTTACCTGCTCATCACAACTAAATTATGTCGATGGACGGCACAGATGACTCAGGGTAACGTAAGGTTTTTCTGCCGGAACCAACATCAGACCATAATTTGCACAAGCACTCCATCAGTCCCCGTGCCAAAAAGGCATCCTGCAAGATGAACGAACATACCAAAAAAAATAAAAAATAAATAAATAACTCTACGATTGTTACTGTTTGGTAAAGCTGTGTGCAATCTGCACTCACGTTTCACGAGCTCCACCACCCACTTCCACTTCCTCGGCAGTCCTGAGATGTTGAAGGCAACACGAGAAGAATCTCTTAAAGGGCCAGTGCAAGCAGATCAGGCATCGCATGGCTCATCTGCAGTCAATTATGTGCCATTAAGTGCTCAGCACAGTGCGCATGGCCGGGAATCTGTAACACAATGAAGAATAATGAGATTTGGAACAGAGCGTCAATGTATGAAAGCGTGGCGTTCGGTGGCTTCAGCATTCTGCCGTTTACCTTCAGCTGGGGTTTGAGTTAGCAGCATTACACGGGCCAGGCGTGCGCATACTTTCACGGATGGAATCACTAATTAATGCAAATGAAAACAGAAAGATGCGGTTATCTGTAGGCGAATGCCATCGTTCTACTCTATCATTGTGTCATACCTCCCTTGATTGCATGAAGGTTTAGCACAAGAAGGAATATATTTCACAGAAAAGCTGAAATGATGCATTTTCGCTGCATATCTATAATCAATACCTTAATTTGGGATAGTGCAGAAATTTAATAATAACAGAGGCAAGAAATCTTGAGTCAATCATTCTTATATATCGATAAGTACTCGGATTACTCTAAGTACTCGGATTACTGTGCATTCAATGGAACCCTGAGAGTATTGCTAGGTGATATATTATTTCTTAGAAACACAGAGGTAGGAGATATTTTTTAATCCTTCTGGGTTATTATGGAGTGTTTGATTTTATTGTTTTTTTACCCCAAAGCACATGCAAATTAAATCTTGAAATAAAGAAAACCCTCCATTAAGGCGATGGGTGCAGTAGAATTCGTGGCCTTTAATCAACACAGATAAGTATGATTTCACGTTAATGACAATACCTTCTATATTAGATTGACTGCACTGTGCAGTGAGGCCACAATGGAGCAGAAGTGAAATCCGAGAGAAGATGAACATGCAGCTCCTCTAAACATAAAGAACACAAAAATATCAATGTAGACCTACTGAGGATGACTTCTGCTGCAGCAAATGCAAGCAGGCAGAGCTGGCGAGGTTGGCGATGTTGGTGATGATGATGATGATGATGATGTATGAAGGTGCAATAACGTTGCTCTTGGAAGACCAACTGGGGAGTGGAACAGCAGATAAAGAGGATAGTCTCCTCTCTGAGGTCTGTATAAATGCTCTGAAGTGCCACCTCAGCATTAAATAACATTTCAATTGAAGCAGAAGCGGGGAGAGTTTATGGAGGAGGGGGATGATAACTAATACTGAGATTTCTCTGAGGATAGTTTCATATTGACACAACAAAACTACCCACAGTGCATATTTTGGAAGTGGAAATGTTGGTGCTATATGGCTCCTTTGTAACACCGGGTTGTTTATGCAATGCAGTGGTGATGCGGGGTGGGCACTGGAGGTCAGGGCTGTTCATTTAGCAACCTCTAAATCCTAAAAAAAGATCATAGTTCAACTACACTGTGGTCTGAACTTCAGAAATTCTGCTGAGTTTTTAAAGGCTTTGGGTATAACAAAAATTGTAGAATCATACCGTGGTACATATGGGGTTCTGGAGACTGCGGGCCAAAGCTGAGATACTGTGAAGGAGTGGGGCAATGAAGGTCATCGTCACAGGCCTTCTGTGGCTGAAGGTACCGCAGTGTAGGTACTAGTTTGTGACAGTATTAATAGTTTTATATTGTCTGCAAGAATTGTCTTACATCTATTGTATTTTTTGGGGTTAAACTTATTCATTGGCCCTTAAGAACTCAGATCATTAAACACGGACCTATATGTGGTTATTTTTCACCTCACAGTAGCACATTTACAATCAAAAAATGCACAGCAAGTGGTTTTGATGTGTCTGCCAGTGTCTGTTCTGAACGATGTGCTCTTGCTAAAACAGCTTAAATCTGCATTAAACACACAGACAGAGGCCATTATAGTCAGATTACAGCTGTGGCTTCCTGTCTTTGGCTGGTGGAGGGGAGGTGGGGGGGCTGTTCTAAGCACCAAAGTGGCCTGAAACATTAGATGTCAGAAGAAAAATTAACACACTTACTGCAAAGTCTTGTTAATAATAATAATAATAATAAGAAGAAGAAGAAGAAAACTCAAGTCTCAAGAACTATTTCCAACCCATCCATACAGGGGTACACAGTGCATTGACATTCCATTTCCCTTTGGACCCTGTGCTGCTTCACATACAAATATTATAAATAAATGTGTGACATTCACAACACAGTACAATACAATAAAGCGGAAGAAGAAGAAACAACAATAATATATAATATATATATATATATATATATATATATGGGGCAGCATGGTGGTGCAGTGGTTAGCACTGTTGGGGACCCGGGTTCGAGTCTCCGCCTGAGTTGTTCTCTGCCTCGTGTCCATTGCTTCCGAGATAGGCTCCGAACCCCTCGCGGCCCAGTAGTAGGATAAGCGGTTTGGAAAATGGATGGATGGATGGATGGATATATATACACACACACACACACACACACACACACACACAGTGTAACAATAATATAGAGTTAATGGTGGCTTGCAAACCAACTTGAAAGTGTATGGAGCTGCCCGTTGTGCAGGAGTGTGAGCTGCGAAAGCCACACAAATCTGTCCATTCGAGACATTTCCTACAGGCCGTGTATCCGTCCAGCCACCCAAGAATGTCTGCTGTTTTAAAACTTCTCATTCAAAAGAACAAACAGCTTTCATGTACGGCAAAAAGAGTCCATCTCATGCATAATATGCATCACAGAGGCTATCTGGGTATTCTTTACCTTGTGGACACAATGTAGGTCACACTATCAGATACGGATAGCAGTGTCACAGTCCAGAACACTCAGGATGCATTGGTTGCACAAGGCCACTGACTGGATCTGAGACTGCCCTGACTGAGATTCTTTTTCCAAAATAAAACATTTTACCATTGATAAGAGCCGCATCGTAACAGACCATGTGTTCAGATAAGATCCCACCGATTTTACTAATATCTCATGTGGGGTAAAACGGCCGACTTAAATGAAGTTGACGTGTAACAGATATAAAACTGCAGCCTTCTCCTCTGTCTTGACGCTGCCTGAAACAGATTTATGGTACAGAAATTCGAAGTCACTTCGTTTTTAAAGCCACGCTCTGCTTCATTAAGAATATGGGTCTTTTAATCCAGTACATTTTCAGCACAAAAAGTGCTTTTTGAATCACTGACAAATAGGATTTCAATAGCTATTTCTAGCTAAGGGACAGTGACTGAGTGCACCGTTGTTTCTGAACAAATGACAAAGCGGGAAAAAAACTGCTTCAAAATAGATGTGAAAACCCCAGAGGACACATTTAGCTTCGTAATGGTGTGTTTGCCCACGGTTCAATTTTTATTCCAGAAGACCGCTAATGTCTCTTTAATAGCCCCATAATAAAGAGCTCACGACTGAGGAAAGGACAAAAAATCTGGATAATGATGATGGATATTTTTGTAAAACAACTTCCCAAAAGAGAAATAAATACAGGAGTTTGCCGGTTGTCATTTGGTTTAATTGTGGTTAGATTAATGTGGCACAGAATTTGTAAAGCTTTATAAAATCTAGATCACTAATAAGCCGGGAAACTGAAAAGGTAACAGTTACGATCCAAATGCAAGCATGTCACTGCAGCTTCCGGACGTAGGACGAGCCATGCGGGACTACATGCGATGACAAAATGTGGTGATTGATCCTGCTTTTCCAAAAGCAAATGGATAATGCTTTCAATCAAGTTAAATGTAAAATGAATTTGCATGGATCACTGCCAGGCAGTGAGGCCCTCCTCTCTTTCCACCACTGTCCTTATTGGTGTTCCACGATGTCCACAAAGCAGATCTGAGCTTAAGCAATGGCACATGACAGCCTTTGTCCTACAGCACGGGCTGCATTTTCACAGCCAGGTCACAAGTAAAACAGGATACGGGGTTCGTATCAGTCCGTCTGAGTGATAGAACCACAGCAACATGCAAACAGGTCATGTATGTCACTTTATCCTATCACTATCTGAACCTGAATCATGTACAAATCACGACTGCATGGTGTGGAACACAGCTTGACCCTTAGGGGGCCACAGTCCCCGGAAAAAAATATAGGAAGCCACCCTCCCTTCCCCACATGATAAAATTTACAAGGGGGGGGGGGGTTCCTGACTATTCAATTTAACAAGCAAGGGTATAAAATGTATTCAAAAATATGGGACAAATCACTACCAGTTTTAGAACAATTACTTTTTAGGGTGACTGAGATGAAAAACTGGGAGGCTGACCCCCCCCCAAAAAAGGGAGAGCCGCCTATGGTCTGGAACAGTAATGAACTGTGAGTATGCCGCTTCTCATGGTAAATAGTGGTAAGAGGACCTGCTGCACTCTCTCCATTGTTACAGAGCCTGTTACAGCTGTGTAGCTGCCTCTTCTGTACAAAAAAAGCATTCAGACCAAATGCTCTAAGTGCTGCTTTAACTGCATGTTGACCTTAAGTAATAAATTACTCACAGGGTGAAGCAGGGGTCTCCTTTGCACGGCTCAGCTCCTCCGTGCATCATTCACATTTAGCAGAAGATTATTTTTAACTCCTGGGCTCTGATCAGCCCTGATCAATCTGAGCCTGCTGACGTGTCAGCCATGCCTAACCCGTATAATGGCTTTCTTTGTTTGCTAATACAAGCCATTTTTGAGCTTGACCTTAATGATCAGTGGACTGGAAAGACACTGTTTCCTCAGAAATGCTGCCTTGAACCAAATTGGCTTTATTTATAGACTGAAATCATTCATATAAAAATTTTCAAAACAGTAACCTGTTGGATTCATATATACAATTATCTGTTCCTTTGCCCATTGCTGCGCAGTGTCACCACATGGTGGGCGTGCTACAGGAGCATGCCTGGTGTGGGACATGCACCCCCACCCCCGTCCTGACTAGTCTTGTGTGACTGCCCCCCCCACCGTCTCCTCCCACAATGATTGCCACAATTTCAGGCACTGCTCGACACAACGAAATGCCCCCCCTGGAGAGTTCAGCTGCAGCTTGAAGAAAGATCAAGATACCAGCAAC
>JAODJX010000037.1:10750609-10763954 GCA_026776945.1 Isichthys henryi
CCCCCCCCCCCCCCCCCCCCCCCCCCCCGCACCCCACCCCCCCCCCCAAAACAAAAAACAGGAAAAACAGGCCCTGTCTGTCCTGGGGGCAGCATTTGCGATATGATGGGGGCTTCACACCTCATCTGCCTTGTCACATGGTGTGGAATCACATGGTGGGACAGTGGACCAATCAGCAGCAATACCTTGGGCCAATGCTCACTATCAAGGGCAGGGAGGGTGACGGATGGGTGAGGTGGCCCCCTCCTCTGGGCAGGTGTTTTTCCTCCCCCTGCCCGGCCTCCCGCCTCTGGCGCCATGGGGCTGAAACATATTAGGTACACGGGAAGCCCTCAGCGAGAGAAATTAATATGCTAATGACTTATCAACAGCTCTAATTACAGCCCGGTGTGCTATTTGCATAAGGTGCAGGAGAACGGCGGCAGTGGCGGAAATATGCGCCATATTCAAACCTGAGCGGAGACTGTTCACGGAAGGCCTGCACTTCTCAGCAGCATGGAGGCCGTTCATCGGTAGGTCAAAAACCGACAGTTTAAATGAGCTCAATTTACCACTAGGATGAAGTAAATTCTTGCAGTATTATACAACAAAAAGCACAAAGCTTCCCCAAGAATAATTAGACTTTTTGACACACTTTTCATTGCATCCACCATCTTAACAAAATGTCCATGTTTTTCTGCCTCACGTTTTTTATTTTTTTATTTTTCACCAATCAGGAAAACTCAATAAAACAGGAATTCTCTACTAGTCCAGTGATCGAAAACAGTATAACTGCGTAAACAAAGAGACCAGACAGTCAAGCGATATTTGTCTGAGTTTATTTTTAGTAACCTAAGAAACATCTCAGAATCCACAAACACACCGTTACAATGACCTAATTTCCTCATGCCATGTATGAAAATTAGCTCAGGGAAAATGTAAATGATAAATTAGGCCATTAAACTGCACCGCCAGCCTGTCCATTATGGGGACCCAGTTAAGGCACTGGAGGTCTGCAGTGAATAACTGGTTTGGTTTAACAGACAGGGCCACGCAGTAGAGGAAACAGGCTCTGTCGCTCTCCGTACTGGGACCCACACTGGCCACAGGCACTTAGTTTACATTTGGGTCACCAAGGTGACATTGAAACCAGCAGGAAAAATGGGGTGGGGGGGGGGGCAACCTCTATATAGAAAATCCCAAACAGAGGTGGGTTTACAGCCAACACATGTCCATTTATTTATATATAACCTCTGTATTATCTTGTGTTAATCAGGACATAGAAAGACTTCGGGCCAGTAGCAAGATCAACTCATGAAGAGGAACCCTAATTTTACATCAAGGTTAAGTTTTTTGGCTATTATTGTCACAGGGTGCTTAAAAGCAGCACTGCTTCGGGAAATCTAAATCCTAGCTATACGGAACTAGTAACTCCGAGAGATTGTTTTTTATCTGAAAATGGTGATCAGCGTCCAGATGTGCGGAGAGCAGCAGCCTCGCAGCTCGGCCGACATCAGCGAGACAGCTCCGGCAGGCACCAGCAGGCAGGCTGACAGAATCGTCCGCAGCCGTGAAACGGGACTGACAATAGCGGAGCAAAACTAACGCTCCCAAGAAGAAAGGCTGCCATTTTCCGCTTATGAAAGTCACCACTGTCATGCATGATTTTAAAATTCATTTTTGAACAGAATGCGACAAGCAATTTCACAATTGAACAAAACCGACAACAGAAAATGTTTAATCTTCACACGAGGAGTAATTCATTCGTATTTGGAAAGAATCACATAGACAAACATACCGCTGAAAAACATACCGCTGAAAAAAAGACTAAATATAGGCATTCCATAAATTGCAGTTGCATAACTTAACCGTGTCATATACTCAAAATCCAATTTTCTTATTTCTCACTCGGCTGTAAATTAACAAGTGATCAACAGGAATCTGGAAGAGCGAGGTCTACTGAGAGCCTTATTAAAAAGGACAGTTAGGAGTTGAGGGTCATGTGTGTCTGTGTGGGGGGGGGGGGGTGCTCACATCCCGGGATGGAAAGAAAAACAACTCTCTGGCCGGGTTAATCACCGTGACCATCTTCAGCAGAGGGTAACCGAAAGTTTATCCGGGTTCAGCCTTTTCCGCCGTCGTTGTAAAGCTCTTAAACTGGGTAGCATTGAAAAATGAGGACTGAGGACTGTAGCAGGGCAAAGCTGTCCTGAGCACCAGGTGAGTGAGCGATACGGTGCTGTGTGCAGGCCTGGGAAGCCTGCCATCACACAGAGCTAACTATGGAATCGCCTCCCAGCATCCATCCATCCATTTTCCAAACCGCTTATCCTACTGGGTCGCGGGGAGTCCGGAGCCTATCCCGGAAGCAATGGGCACGAGGCAGGGAACAACTCAGGATGGGGGACCAGCCCATCGCCTCCCAGCATCATCAGTATAAAACTTACCATTTTGAAACTTAAAATAAATGAATATTTAAATTACAATGGCAATTAAAAAGGTTAAAAAATAAAACAGAAATCATTTGTGCAGATCAAAGGTTATTAAAAGTCTGTTAGCTCCACTGCATCCCATAATGGCATCTTGTTATCCGAATTTATCTGTAATTTGCTATTTAATTTCATGTTTATTTTTTTCTTTTTTTGTTCTGTATTTTTCTTATGTGTAGATCACATTAAATGACCATAATGTATGGAAGGTGCTTTGCAGTTATAAACTCGTTTTGCCTAGATTACACACTTAAATATTATAGATACTTGAATGGGCGTGTGAGGTCAGATGGGCCAATCAGAATGGATGTTGAGAGAGCAGAGGACAAAACAGCCAATCAGATAGGTCTAGCCCAAGAACAGCCAATGGTGAAGAGTCTCAAAATGTGCTGTAAAGCAGGTGGTCACCGGCTTGTGAATGCTTATTTCCTGCACCGAGTAAGTGTGATGTCACCAAGGACAATCTGAGGACAGCATCCCTCCTCGTTCAGCTTTACTCTATATCCAAGTGCATTCTGTGGAGAGACTGCAATGCTTTATTTAACTTTCCATTTCTTTTAATACTGTTCCTATTTACCACAAAGTCCTCAGAGGTGATTGAGTTTTTCTGACAAACTCTCAGCTGTATATTGTCATGGAAACTGCAGTTCCAGGAATCAAGCTGTCCTCTCACACTCATTTCATGAGACCATCTTGTCTCACCTTTAGATGTGCAGTGTTGAATTGGGCATGGGTCCCCCACACTCATCACACTGAAGGGTCAGTGAATTGAGGTGGGTTAGGGTTAGAAGGCAGCCAGTAAACACACTAAACAGACACTATTCTGGACCAGTGGCACCACAATAAGAGCTCTGGCAGAGAGATGTGGGAGTGAGGGTGGCTTCCCTCATGCTTAGGGGCTCGGCAACGTTAAACCCCGGAAGTCCTAATAAACCAGCACTTCACTTACAAATGGGAAAATGAACAAGGACTCCCAGGGTGTGGAAAAGGGCTCCAGCAGAATCCATCTAACTGTCCTCCAGCGTACAGCCAGTACAGAGTCATGGAGAGTCTGGTGTTTATCCCTGGAAGCAGGGACATCATGGATGGGATGTCAATCCATCACGCGATAATACATTAAGGACAATTCAGAGTCAGAAAGACACCCGACTGCTTGTCTTTGGACCACAGGAACGGAAAACCTACACAATATAGAGAGAACATACAAACTCCATAAGGAAAGTGGGGGTAGGAGTTGAACCCATGACCCTGGAGATATGCTGAGCTGTCATTCTGCATCAGAATGCAACACAAAACAATCATTTTTATGGCAACAGATTGTTAACTGCAGCATTCGTGTCTAGGGCTGTGAAAAGCGTCTCAGTTCAGTTTGCTGCAGAAACCACGGAACCAACTCCGCTGTGATCGATGCAGAACTGGAAATTAATTACTTTTGTGAAATTTGTTTTAAATGTTAAAAAACTTGTTCAATTTTCGAGTAAATGTTGGGAAGAAATGTCAGCAGGCGTGGAGGCTGATTTATGGCTTAAGGTCACACACAGTCTCGGGGGAGGTCACCTCCTGTTCAGGGGCGACGAAAACCATCCTGGCAGGAAACTCACCGTACCCAGTCCTGCCCTGCGGCGCTCAGCAAAATGTACACCACCTGAACAGAGAGCGGCGTAGCTGGGAAGGAGAGGCTAACAGTAAAGCAAGCTTGTGTTTTGGTAAATATTACCTTATGTACTGGGTGTTATTGCTGGATGTGAATGGACAAAACAGCCAAGAATAATCCCTCAAAGGAACTTCAATAATCTGACGTCATAAAAATGCATATTAGACACACACCTATTTTAGTGACTACGGACTCCCCCGACTTAAAATCTACACGACTAACGGCGAGTCACATATACGACCAAGGATTTTTTTTCAGCAAATAAACGTACGTAAGTGCTACCCTACCTAGTGCCTGCCGCACTTTATTTTTTGCTCTGTGATATCGTCCTTCTCAGAGAAAGGCTGTCTGTCAGTTGTCTGCATTAAATCGTTTCTTTCTATAAATAGGCAAAGTGGGATCATTAAAAAGCAGTTATCTTCCATTCAGTAGCGTTCCTCTGCAAATCCGTCCAGCTTTCTCCCTCACAGCCCACGAATTATGAATTTCTCATAACAGAACGCGATGCCGGTCCTTACACTGAGAATCAGATACGCCACTGAGACATATAATTACCCTTTTTAATGGGGCAGCACTTCATTTGAATAAGGTTCCCTGTACACAGAGACAAAAGGGAAGCTGGAGAGGCTTAAACTCAAATTATTCATTACCATGCAAATTCATGATAAAAATTTTGCCTACATTTGCTGGATTTACTTAGTATAAAGCACATGGCAATGACAGCTTGAACAGATTCCTAGCTTGTCCTTTAGAAAATTAAATTCATAAACAAATACGGATCATGCGGAAAGAAGCAGAAAAATTCCAAGGAGATGAGAGAGCATGTATGTCAACAGTAACCCTAACATTATTATGTTATTAAGAATATTTATATTCTGTTATGCACCCTTATGTGATGCCCTGTGCTGTCTGGGACAGGATTCAAGCCACTGCAACCCTAGTCAGGATAAGAGTTTGGAGGATGGATGGATGGAAGAAAAAATGTATATCTGGAGAAAGCTAATCGGTAAAAACAAACATTTTCCTTCGGAATATCATTAGATTTAAACTCGGTTTAACTGGAGTTTGGCAGCAAAGTGCTAGAATCTGAGTAACTGAAGAGGACTGACTGATTTCCATGAGAGGAACCCCAGATACAGAGAAGAGAGCATAATTCTCGTAGAGCACCACACAGAAACACTCAGACATTTTTCATCCGCTAACCACGCCGTGTCAGGGCGGTCCCTGTGAGTCGACGCAGCTATTAACGGTGATATACGTTATGCCCCGAACCAGCGGCGCTGCTCCCGGAAGACGGTTCCCGACTAATTTTCACGCGTAACTGGACCGCCGGGATGAAGGGAGGGCAAAGGGTTGCATCGCTGGGGTTTAAAGGAAAAAAAACGAACGGCGGAAAATTTTCAATTGTGCTCACAGCTCACTTCGGCTTACGTCTGTTCTGAGGAGTTACAATCACTTTAGATCAGCTCTGTCCTGGCGAGGTACATGAATGTGGACGTGTGCCAGTTTTTTTTCCCTTGCATGTCCCCTTTAGTAAGCTCCGTTCACCGTTGTGGACCAGAATTTCGATTGGTCAAGTTCAGTACCGCCCTACAAATACCCAGGAGCTTCTGGAAAGCTCTACTGCTTTACGAGCTGTCAGTCAGGACTATTGCCCAAAATAGGCTTGAAGAATGAAGCCAAGACGGCAGGGCTGTGACTCTGACTACTACATACTCACCACGGCCGTTAAACAAAATGGACTCCCTGGAACATTGTTTGGTGTTTAGGGTCACCGTTTGTTCAGCCAAAGGCTTTATTCCTGTCTCCACTTTCAAAACAAGTCACGATGTACCAGGAGTGCTGTAACAAGCAAATAAACAAGTGTCTGGAATACTTAAGTGTTCTCCTGTGCAATTAGCACCATATGTAAACTTATAACTGACAGATTTTCCTTAAGTGCCTGGGTTTACATTACAAGCTATAGTCCTAACAATCACCTTCTCTGTTCATCCAGAATAGACAAAATGAGTTCGTTTACTATCTCAGATCTAATATATTCATATATTTATGGAAATGTACTAATTGTAATTACAGAATAAATAAATTGGTGTAACTATTGTGGTCCAATTCCTCTGAGTTTGGATGTTCCCTCTGCATTCATGCGGGTTTCCTCAAGATCTTACAGTTTCCTCCCACAGTTTGATACATGCGACTGGGTGAACTGGCGTGTCTAAATTGAGTGCGAGTGTGTGTGAGCCCTGCTATGGACAGACGTGCTAAGGACAGACGGGCTATGGACAGACGTGCTAAGGACAAACGTGCTATGGACAGACGTGCTATGGACAGACGTGCTATGGACAGACGTGCTAAGGTAGGACGTGCTATGGACAGACGTGCTAAGGTAGGACGTGCTATGGACAGACGTGCTATGGACAGACGTGCTAAGGACAGATGTGCTAAGGACAGACGTGTTATGGACAGACATGCTATTTACAGCAGTCATTCTGTCCAGGATGTCTCCGGCCTCATGTCCAGTTCACTGTGGCTCTGAGATGACAAAGCAGTTGTGGAAGATGGATGATTAATGCTATTACATCCTCATAAAAAAGATAAAATATATACATTTGTACTGTTCACAGTCCATGACAGGTAAATAAAGCTCTTTTGTCAAAAGGCACGTAGACCAGTTGCAATAATGCTTTGTCTTGCTCTGTTTCTATGTATCCTTCTAAATTACATCACAGTTCTACAGCAAACCTACCAAACATATAAAAATCAGACCAAAATTGAGATAGTGGGTTAAATCCAGACTAATAAAACAAAAAAAAATCTAATAAAAACTTCTCAGTGAACCACACAAGTTAAGGAAGTCCAAATTTAGAAACCACAAACGTGGTTATGAAATATGATACAGGAGAAAAGATCAGCACTATGTTATATGACTTCATGAAAAAATGTCTAAGTGATATCGGCATCTGCCTTATAGATTTCAAAATTAAAGAAGGATTAGATTTCCTTATCGAACAAGAAGTGTGAGAAGGAGTATCCTTTATGGGCTGAAACCGAAAATACACAGACAAATGCAAAAATTCAGATGGCAAATGTTCCTAATTTGAAGCTATTTCAGATAACAGTCTCAATAGTCATTATAATGGCTGTGATTTTAAAGCCTGCTGTAATACTGCACTTCAATTATATGATTACTAATAACATTTATGTAACTCAGAAACAAAAAATAATGATTGTAATGATTGTCAGGTTTCACTTGTCAGGTATCACTTAGCAAAATATTTGACAGACGTAGTTTCTTCTCCTCCAGGTCAACTCACAATACAAATGTCGCAGAGTCCAGTCCAGAAAATCACCACCGTCCTTCAAATGAGACGCTTGAGTTAACCCGCCCATTCATCCCCATGGCAACAAAGCCGTGGGTGACAGAAACCGATAGGGCGAAGGGGGAGCGGCAGCTTTTACAGAGACAGTCATTTCAGTCTGTTAAGGACAGAATGTCTTGTGCCTTCTGGGGTGAGGCAATTACCCAGCATTCTTCACTTCCATTCATCTCACATACAACGGTTTTCCAGACTTACCATTGCTTTTGTATGTCAAAGAAAGAAAAGGGGTGGGCTTTTTGGGATACAACTGTGTGAGACATTAACTACTATGTTCCTGTAAAACTTAACTGTCAGTTAGTTTGAGGTTCTCGGGCTGGAAGGTTGGAAGGTAGGAAGGAAGGAAAGCACTTTGGCCCTTTTGTTCTGTAAGCTCTACCCCCTCCTTCCCGTTCTGGAGCCTGCGGCATCCCCATGGTCTGGCTGTGGATAAAGACCCGTGATACAACGACATAAACAAATGCTGACAGGAGCGCCACAGCTCAGCGCCTCCCGCTGACAGCTCCAGGGGAAATGGCATGAGCCCCCAAGATACGTGAGGCCCCGATTTTTGCTCGCTGTCTCCTGCACGCTCGTCGCCGCAGTGAGCTCCGGTCCGGCAGGTGAGACGCCACCTTTCATCCGTGGGTTAAGACAGACCAGAAATAGGTCATGATTGGGTGCTTATAGTCTGCTCCATCTTCATTTGCGCCTACTGAAGGCTGGGTAACAGGAATGGGAGAGAAGGTGAGAGAGTAGGACAAAACAGACGGCATTCCTCCTCCAGACCACATTCATCTTCATTTCAGATGCTGTCAGGAGGACCCTGCCTCTTGTTACCAGAATATAAAATTTCATTTCTCATATAGCCTAAACTCCGTGTTATAGAAATGATTAATGGCCAAGCTTAATGCACCTTAAAATGATATACCCTTCTGCATTTATTGTTTTGAGATAACCAAGTATTTTTTTCTCTCTTCGTTCCATCAGGTTACAATATAGTTCATGGGAGTTATTACTCGGCTGACACTCAGAGGCAGATGATGCCTTTGATTGTGAAAACAGCTGCAATATCCAGTGCCATAGATCAAATGTTTGACAGTTTCCCAGAAAAGTGGCCTCGGACACAGATGTAGCATTTAGCTAGGGCATTCTGGGTGTGAAATTATCCAGGCCCAGTGCTACTGGGATGTTAGTCACCCATGAAAAGAAAGACCGAACCCACCCACTCATCCATGTCCAAAGGTTGCTTCTTTTTAGTCTCTCTCTTAGGTATTGTCCCTGTGTCATGTGATAGAGGCATCAGCGGTCAGGGACAAAGAAGCTGTGTGATTGTGGTGGGTGAGACCAATGTCGGGCTATCCTGGGAGCTCCTGGAAAACTCACACTGGGCCAGTGGGCTTTCTGCTTGGTGATGGAGACTCGACTTCACAAGTATCCAGGATCTTAGCGAGGATGGTGGGCAAGAATCAGACACAGGGCTTTTTGGGTCCCTCCTGGCTTCCTAGCAAGCGAGATCTCTGACTTCTGCTTCCAGGGTGTTTAACAGCACCTCCTGCTGGGCGACCTTCAGAATTTAGCCTTCAGATGGACATGCCTAATAGTGTACTCATATTATAGAAAGCTATTGAAAATGCTTGTCGCCTTATTGGCACGTCGTCGTCTCCAGAGTATTCTGTGAATTTTCCATGCAGGTGTGACGTTCGATTACCGTTGTACACATCATATCCAGCCATGGTGTAAACACAGCCCACTGCATAACAATAACACCGGCACTAGGATCTCAGGACACACAGACGCATAGCCAAGCACGAGGAGTTATAGTGTAACTCCTGTGTTTCTGACACAATGATTAAAATGAAGAAAAACTCAGGATAGCGGAAGGCATTACAAGCCAAAGGCAAAGGTTGACATTATTCATGAATGTTCTTTCCACTGACCAAATGACAAAGAAATTGCAGCTTGCCTACAGGCTCTAGAACAAAAATCAGCTTTTAGAAGAAAACAGTTACATAACAAATGACTCCTGCTACATTACAAGGCTATTTCTTAAAGGGTCAGAGAAAATGGGGAAGGTAGAAAATAAACTGTGCTGATTTCACAAACCTTTAAACAAAACCGGTCAATCAAGTTGTATTTAGTGTGACAAATATGCACCAGCAAGTTAGAAAACTGAAAAAAATGATAAAATAAATAGAATTAAACTTGACCTCTTCAGAGCAAATGATCAAGTTGTAGATAGATACAGTATTAATCCCAAACGAAACTGCAATTGTAATTTTACACTTCTTTTTTTTTTTTTTACTCACTTTTACGCTATAATCTTTTAGGACAACTACACACAGAAATGCAGTTGTAAACAGTTTACAAAGACTGTTTGATCCTGGAAGCAGGTAACCAGGGGTGATTGACTGTGGTTCGCCAATCCCACAGTTGGGGTCACATGACTGAGCTCGAGCTAATATATACAGTACCGCCAGTACGCTGTCTCATGCAATACGGTGGGGATGTTTGTCATTGGTGTTAGAAACCAAGACAGTTTAGATAAAAACAAACACCATATGTTTGGGATCATTTACGATACCTATCTCTGAACCAGACTTGGGCAACTATATGACTGAGTGTCAAACTTGAATTTCACCCTGTCGGAAGGGATGCCAATTTTTCACGATTATCTTGTGAAAAGAACAATGAAAGACTTTATATATTTTACTATACATTTTTTTTCCAGAGAAAGATTTCTGTTCGTATTCATAAATTCGAACATAAAACTTTACGTTTTTTATTTTAATGATGGTAAAAATGTGTCTCACGCGCTAGCCTTCTTTCCATGTCTCCTCTAAAGACTTAAATATGTACGACGAAATACAGAGACGGTATAATTCTATGCCATACTGCAATACTGCGGAAGAGGGTACCGTAGATCACGCTGCAGTGAGTGTAGAGGCTTGGGGAGGGCGACTTGTACTCTGCCTGCTTCACCTTGCATGACCTCCAGAAGCTGTCAGCAGAGCGCTGAGAGGAGCACATCGAGCCGAGCAGCGTCACCGATCAGCCCCCCCGGGCCATCTCAGGGCCCCATCTGCTGCCTGATGGACGGACCTTTGATTCCCAAAGTGAAGGAACGTTTTCCCGTAGGAGAAGTCCCTCTTAGAGTATGGAAATGAATCAAGATGTGCGGTAAAAACTCAAGAACAGGACCCTGTACGTGAGACACATTAACTACACAAAAGCGTCATACTTCGTGTTATTTCGTCATTGCTACTCTTTTCAGTCCGCTTGTCAGGGCTGCCAACTCTCACGCATCTGGCATGACTCCCACGGCTTCGGACATTAACGCTCACGCAAGAAATCTTACGGCAAATCTATATTATTCCATTAAAAACCTAAGATTTGCTACATCAAAAGCACTGGAGTTGGGGTTTCAAACCCTACAGACCCTTTAATAATAACAACATGGTTACATACATGTAAATGCGTGTGCAGACTTGTCTCGAATTGAAAATCTCAGTCCACCTAGCTGACCAAAGTTGGCAACATTGCCACTTATATTCAATAGATTTTGTCCAAATCGCATATGACTATAGGTTTTCAGTGACCGAAACACAGCCTCTCCCTCTTTCTATCAGCATGTGGAAATTCGTACTCGTCAGTAAGCCATCAGGAACAGGCTTTTTAACACTTTTCATTGAAAACCCATTTGGATCCAAACAGGGTCTTTTAAACCCCTCTTCCTTCACATCCATCACAGGTTTTGACGTTTCACTGATCTGCCGCAATATACTCCGCTTCAGACCAATTAAGTCTCGCTGTCAATTCACCTTCTGAATAAAAACTTGCCCATCAAAGCGGCGAATAACGGAAACCCCACAATGAGGCGGCTGAGTAACGTAGCCAGAGATTAAACATCTAATAATGAAAATAAGTGTCTGTTTTCTTGATACAAATGAAAAATGGCTGCTTTATTAATCTCTTAATTAAATCTTTTTGTCGGGAAGTCATTCGCCCCTTTAGTGATTAGCGGATAATGATAATGTAACATCTTGTCGACTTGACAAGAGATCAGTCATTCACTAGCAGTACGAAAATACACGTCTGCAGAATCAGACTTTAAAGAAAACTGAGAAACAAGGACCTTCCTGCCACGTCGTTATGGACAATGATGATACCTTAAATGACAACATAACGAGGGCTTCTGGCTTCTCTGTCGCTTACAAATTTCCGATACTGATGCATACAAATCTTTACGTGCAAACAACAATGATTCCTTGAGGCATAATGTTAATTAAAAATAGACTCATTTAAGCCTAAAAATAATTTTAATAAAAACAAGGCAATGCATAAAGATGGCAAAACATATTTGCCCTGAAGGTCCATCTTCTACTTAAATTAGGCAGTCTAACTGATTTTGGTGTTATTTTTATAGAAATATTAACCGATCGTTAATCTGTCTTGCCATCCAGAACAAATATTAACATACGCCTCCAGACTGCTTGTCTATAGGAGCAAACTTGACGGAGTTTGACAATAATGTAAGTTAACCACACGTCTACCGTTTCATCATACCTTTAAGTATAATAATCAGTTATTGCTGGGAACGCAAAACAAGTTGCGGCACGAAGAGATTGCTGCCCCCATTACTATACAGCAGAATGTACGCTATGTTAAATTTACATTGCATATTTTCTGCACAGTCATGCATGGGATATATAGTGCTATGAAGACACGGTGGTTGTCATTGAGGCGCTGCAAGTTATGGAGTCAGTCATTCATACATATTCAAAGCGGCAGCACCGGCAGCCCTGAGGATGAAGGTAAAATGGTTTACCAGGCCGCAAATCTCTGGTTTTAAGTTTTTCTCCAAAGCCTCAGCTGAAAAATAAATGGGGAATACAAACACAGATAGAGTAACACTGAAAAGCAAAAACTTATATCCGTAAGGAAGGCAGCGTCCTCGAAGCTCAAGAACGTCCTCATATTACAATGCTTTATGCAATTTTATACTCTTTAAATATAACAGTAACCACGTATTGTAATGTACCTTGAGACAGTGATACAATAAATGCTTGTAAACTGCTTACAATTCAAATACATTTGGAATTATATCCTGCAAATGAACATCATTTACACCACGTTTTAAATATAAATATTTCAGGAATGGCACATTTGCGCCTCAAATTACAGCAAAACGTTTGGAGATTAAGAATGCTACATCATGTAGACTTCCATGGGCAGCAAGAATGAGCGGTGCTCAGAACTAGAATTGAACAACTATGCAGCGTTAAAAATTGCAGCGGTACTGTGGAGCAGTAGCACCATCTAATGACCCTAAAATGCAATTGAAAGGATTATATGACGCTTATATGACAAAAAATAGCTAGCATATAGTTTTACTGGAGCCGGGAAAAGAAGACGATTTTTTGGGGCATAAGTCTCTGATGTCTGCAATTGTCCAATCACATAATATCTAAAGGTTACATTAAGTTTTGTTATTCCATTAGTCATCAAACACTGCTCTCCAAACTAACGTGAAAGCTTAAACGATTTGCTGAGTACTGCACACAAGTAGGCCTGCCACATACAAAGTAGGGGCAGGACTCAAGTTTCAAGTTTTACTGTCACATAGTCCTAATAACAGAGTGAAATTCTTACGCCACAGTTACAGGGTAAAGGACAGGTGCATAGTGCAGTTCAAGACAAGCAAGTAGCCCTAGTGTAATGCAGGACAAGACATTCCAAATAAAAGAGTGCAATATAAGAATGAGTAAACATCCATCCATCCATTTTCCAAAATGCTTATCCTACTGGGTTGCGGGGGGTCCGGAGCCTATCCCGGAAGCAATGGGCACGAGGCAGGGAACAACCCAGGA
>JAODJX010000037.1:10779235-10807965 GCA_026776945.1 Isichthys henryi
GTGGTTACCCTTGCGCAAGTAAAACAAGAGTGTATGTCTCCCATTTTTGATGTGTGCAGCAGTTAGGGTGAAAGCTTTGGCGCTTTCCCTAACACTTCCTGAACCAGATACAGCATGGATAGAGTCTACACATGTCTGTGTGTCACTTAATCCCTATTTAACATGCCCTTTGTGCAGATGGAGTGTACTCAAGACTTTTCTGCAATAAGCACAGCAACATGTAGAGGATGTGTGAGTGTCAAACACAACCGAGAGGACTCACTTGTCCCCCTTGATCCAGCGCTCTCCACTAGGTGCCCTCATTCTCTGGGCTCGTTGCATCTCCTGGCGCCAGTGCGGTGGGGTCTCACTGCGCCGGAATCTGTCCCTCGACCTGGACCTGGAGCGCGAGGGTGTTCGGTAACGCTGAGGAGAGACAGAAAAAGCAAGGTGTGTCACAATTCATGGGACTGTGTTTCCTGATGCAGTCAATGAGCGTCAGCTCTATGGGGAAATACTTACCCTCGGCCCCCTTCCTTTAATCTTCCTGCCAGATCTTGTTACCAGCATCCTCCGATACGACGATGGATGAGAATTTAGTAACAAGCTGAAAAAAAAATGGCAAAAATAGTAAATCGCTCACATCCATATAGCACAATGACCACCACAAGTCTCAAGCCAAGAACACACCAAGGTGGTTTTCAGTCGTTGGGCTGTCAGTGAGTCAGTGCATGCCTATTGGGCTGGTGTGTACAGAATGGTCGGATATGGTTGGTCCCCATCAGTACTTTTGGCCAATTTAGCATGCTGAAGTTAGCTGGTGAAAATGAACACTCTGATCGGACTGTGTGTTCCAAAGCAATGGTTGGCGCTAGTTTTTTTGCCGTCGGCTCGGAGTGCAAACAGGTTTAGAATCACAAAAGATACCTTTCCCTGGGTTTCTCCTTCCTTTTTTCCTTCACTTCATCCTCTTTTGGCTGCGGCTGGGGACTCCTCCGCATGAGGAACTTGTTTTCTGGGATAGGGGGAATCTCTTCAGGCCTCACAGTGGAGATGGGCTGGACCTCGGGCTTCTCCTCAGCGCTGTCCTCATTATTACTGCTGACATCACAAAGGACACCGAGGTCAGGCCAACTGCTGCTCACAGCACACAGGGATGTACGACTCTCACTAAGCTTATGCTTCACTGCAAATCTCAGTGCCACCACCAACCCTTTTTTTGGCTGTTTCTTCTCTTTCTTTTCCTTCTTCCTCTTCTTGGACTCTTTCTTGTGCTTCTTCTTCCGCTTCTTCGACTCCTTCTCGGAATCTCCTGACTCGGAGGAAGAATCTTCCGAGGACTCGGACTCACTCGAGCTGTCGCTGTCGCTAGAGGCGCTAGACTTGTGCCTCTTCTCCTCTCTTTTCGCTGCGGAAATATTTCTGGTTTGATTTCCATGGCACCATGAGTAAAGAAACTGTGCATTCAGATTTTGCCTGAGTTCACCTAAAATTAGACCAACAGGCTCAAATAAAATACTCAAGTCTACTTTCAGTTAAACTGGAACAGCAGCGGGACACACAAACCTTTTGATTTGGGAATGAGTTCCCCGCAGTTCAGAACTTTCACTTCTGCATAAGGTCTACTGCTGGCATCCGTCTTCTGACTTTCAATGGTCTTAATCACATCTTGACCTGAGATTACCTGACCAAAGACCACGTGGACACTAAAATATGGAACATATGGAATATAAATTATTATATAATCCACTGGGAAAAACGTTCAGCGTTACCAATACAAAAGTTGAATATTTGCAAGTCGCATTAAAAAAAATAAACTTCTGAAACAACGTGATTATTCTCTGGTAAGTTAATAATGGTATTTATGCTACATCAATAAAACATGTAACAGACAGTAACTTACCCATCTAGGTGTGGTGTAGGCTTTGTTGTTCTGATTACCATAATTCATTGTTGGGGAAAAGAATGAACACAAACGAAATAAAACAAAAACAAAACACAAACTGCTATTACTTAAATCAGAATATGCAACTTTGTTTCATTCGCAGTAAGAAAAGACAAACGATTATACTGTTAACCACATACTTACATGAAGAACTGTGACCCATTGGTATCTTTGCCTCTGTTTGCCATAGACAAAAGATACTCCTTATTGTGTTTGACAGAAAAGCTTTCGTCTACAGAAATAAAAATTCAGAAAGATTTATCCCATGATGCTGATGGTGCATCACTCTTCAAAACCAAACAATTTTTTTAAAACCATCATTCCTACCTTCAAAGAATCCTCCATAGATAGACTCCCCACCTCTACCATTGCCTACAAAGACAAGCCCGAGCACGCCCAAATGATACAAAGTCAACAGCCAAATCCGCAAAAGATACACAGGTACATTGTATGCAAGATCCTACCTTCACTGAAGTCTCCACCTTGAATCATAAAATCCTTCACGACTCTATGAAATACACATCCTTTATAATGCAGCGGTTTCTGTGTGCCTTTCCCCAATCCCTTTTCACCTAGAGAACACATGGAGAGTTAAGAGCAACAAAATCTCTGCTAATCACACCCCTGTATGCAAAACATTCATCATCGCATGCTTAACTGAAGTATCAGCTTTTTAAAGTAAACTTTCAAGTAGCCTTTCCCATTCAGATACAATCATATTGTCACTTAAATGAGCAGTAACAGTAAGACAGAGGTTTGAATTCAACAAAAAGAAACATCATACAAAGAATTAATCATATCAAATAACGGTCAGCACATCTTTACACTATCTGAGAACACACCATGCACAGAAGCATGAACAAAGAATTTTATACATATTTGGCAGTTACAACAGAAAATTCGACATAGTCGGTAGGTAGATCGGGACCTTGTTACCTGTGCAGAGGCAGCGGAAGTTCTCACACGTTTTAGGGCACGTGTCAGAGAAAAGTTCAACGATAACTCTTCCCACTGAAGAAAGAGAGAGAGGCGTGACAAGGTGACCTGCACATATGGATGAACGTGGGAGGGAAAAAAATCTACGTGATCGGCTCACCCAACACGTTGCTGATGCCGATGTCAAAAAAGCATCGAGGACGCTGCACCTTCACCCCCATGGTCTCCCTCGGTCGATTGCTCTCTGAAACACATTACAGCGAAAAAAAGCAATGCAGATGATAACGTATCTACCGCCAACCAAATTCAGGTTATTCATTGACGGTTTCTGTAACTGTGCAGACGTATTACGATTAATGCATGTACGCATCCCGTAATTTCACAATAGCTAACGGCGTAGAATCAAACACCAGTACAGCTTTTCAAAGAAGCAAATGAAATACACTTAATACTCAAACAGTCAAATCACCGCCTGGGACTAAAGCGAGCAGGGAAACGGGACTAATCTGATCGGTTTTATAAAACCAAGCACTTCTGTCACTAAAAAGGCATCCGAGAAAACACGGACATCAGCGAGTCGTTTGCATTACGCAGGTGATGGACAGATTCAACACCCCAAGTACAGTCACGCTCACCACCGGCCCTCGCTACCAGCTTGCTAACACGAGATGCATGACTTCCAAGCAGAAGAAGGTAGTACAAACGTATTTTGAGTGCACACTGGGTGCCCAGACGGTATAAAGCCGAATCCCTTATGTGGATTTTCAGATAGACAGCAGCCCAGTCGTTCGGTCTTTAGCCGGGCTCATTCAAACAAGTGTGTCACATCGATCGCGCCCTTCGCGGTCCGGCGGACAGAATGCGGGCGATACGTCGGGGGAACCGGTAACAAGGAGAAGCACACGGACTCCCTATGAAAAAAATCACCGCCTAAATACGACAGTTCAGCCACAGCATGGTCGTTAACGGTTTAGCAGAACGCCTGTCGCTGCTTCGTGTCTGGACTGTGGCCTGCATCTTAACCAGCTAGCTACCACATACAACCCAAAACGCTTCTTACACTGAGGGGGTTAAAAAACCGCGATACGTATACATTTCAGCTGAGAAAACGCAGCAATACGTTACAATTACAATTACGTGAAGACGGCTGTAAGGTTTACCTAAGCACGGCTTAAAAGTCTCTACAAAAAAAACGAGGAAGACTACTAGGCTCTTCCCCCCTGAGTGTTTTCTAAAGATGGCGCTGTGAGGCGCGCTGGTGCATTTCGGGTAAAATCCGCCAGTCGACGCGCCTCTGCTCAGCTTCCCGATCTCGCGGGCTCGTGCGCAGCTCGCCCCCTCTAGCGCTAGAGGACAGTTGCAGAAGTGCAGTGGAATTTTGGCAAATTTCGTTAATTTCTTTATTTTTATTTATGTATTCTTTTTACCAGTTTAAACAGAATATATTAAAACCACTGCAGATTGTTTAATTATATACATATACACAAATGTATGCACATTCATACACACACACGTACACAAACATAATACTGTAAGTCTGTTACAAAGTACACGAATACAACATAATCCAGAAGTGATGCAATTAACTCAAGTAAATTGCAGTTTTCAATACATTTAATGCATGTAACACAGTTTTTGCTTCTCGTACATTTTAAAGTTTTAATTGCGTTGTTAATTCGTTCAGCTTTAACTGTGCATGACATCCAGATATACTAACATGGTATTTTATAGCCAGGTTGATTTCCGCTCTTCCTCTTAAGTTTGAAGCGAGTTTTATCGAATTTTTCTAACAGACCGAGTTTCAGCTATCGAATTTTTAAGGTCGAATTCAGATTTATACTAAAATATTTCTTTAATAGTTTTATATAATTAGGTTTCTTCTGGAGTGTTTCCAACAATTTTGCAGTGTAAGTTTGGGGTTTCCAAACATTTTTTAAAACTTCAATTGAAATGTTGTGGATTGTTGCGAGAACTTCAGCAAAATTTTCTAGACTGAAATACCTTTCGTTTCAGATGAACGCGATGCAGGCCTAAGTGAAATCGAACCGTAACCATAACCCAATATATCACAATATGTTTCTTACCGTAATTTGTTCTTGGATGTAAATACTTGGCAGCTTTGACTCAGATTTTTATTTTCCTCAGTATATAACCACTAAGAAGTCTTCATCACAATGGATACTACAATTAAAAAATCAATCACAGGCACGCAGGTAACAAATATTTATTTTATCCAAAAAGTACGCACATACAGATTATGTTAGATAAGTAGCCGACAGTTGAAACCGGAATACAACGGAATAATTGCTCACAGTTGCCTGCTAAAACTACGATTAAAAATTGATAGTCTATGTTATCCAGTTAAAAAAGACTAGCATGTCATGGAAAGAACTGCCAATTGTGAGGTGTTTCATTTGGATTATAGCTGGGGCATCCTGGCCACGTTCAGGCGCATAGACACGCAAGATGATCTGGAGGCGTAGCGCATTTCCTGCAGCATCCCGCCCCATTCTTTCTTTTCTTCATCATACCTGGGGGAAGCACAACAGAACGAGCTAATTACAATTATCCAGAGGGTAAGGAGAAGTTTAATAACAACTGCAGCCAGGGATGCTGAAAGACAGGGGAAAGTTAGGGCGATTCCAATGGCCCTTGAGTGACAGGGGGCCTAGAAAATTAGGAAAATAACAGCATTAGTCTGGACTAGGGGGCCCAATATGATATGCCTGCATGGGGCCCGATCTGTAGCAAGGGCATAACTTTGGGTTGCATATTGGGGGGGGGAGGGGGGGTCCAGGGTTTATATTAGAGTAACCATCCTAGGTTGTATTGGCTGGTTTTGATTGTTTTAATTGTTTTAATTTACACCCATGATTTGTAGTATAAATAGTTCTAACCAAAATAAAGACTTCCAGTTTTCTTCAGTGATTTCTCTTTACCAGCAGAAGAATTATTATACAATGACAGGCCTGGAAAGATCTAGCATTGATCATTTTTTAAAAAGGCCGTTAAGCTTACTGCCAGACATCGGTGACTTCTGTGGGGGTGCACTCTTTGTTCTCGCCCTCAACCATGGTGAACCCCCCCACTGCATACAGATTCCCTGCGTTGCTCACTAGATTGATGGAACTCCTTTCCTGAGGAAACTCCGTGAAAGTTTCCCACCTGAAATGGAACGAGCACATAGGACTCACATAAACAAATCTCACAAATTGGCTTCCTCTCAAAACAAATAGATACTTTACATCTTTATAAAAAGATAAGATTTATCGCTATTTATGTAACATCCTCCCATTAATTATCAATTAAAAGGTAATTGTGAACTTTTAAATCTTAGGGATTAAAATGCAGAATTTTTGGATTGTTTAATTCCAGCTATATAGACACAACAGCATATGATAACCGAACACATATGACAGAATCAGACATACTTGTTGGTTCCAAAGTCATAGATTTCAGATGAAGCTAAAAGACCTTCTTCATTGGCTCCTCCAGTAACTATGATTTTTCCTTTGTGCAAGACAGCTCCAAACATCGCTCTTGCAGTTCTCATACCAGCCACCTCACTCCATTCTGACTTCTTGTGGTTGTAAACGAACATCTTGTTGATGAATTTGCTGTGTCACAGATGATATTAATGATTTTTTCACACCTATTTGCAGACCTAAACATATTCAGATTAATAGTATATAGCTGTTACATAAAATGTACAGGTTTGCATGTACAGTGAATGAGAACATGGAGGTCACACCTATCTTCAGTCTGTCCTCCAATGCAGTATACCAGGTCATTGTAGGACACCACAGCGTGGCCAAAGATGCATATTGGCAACCTCTTGGATGTATGCCACTTCATTTTCCTGAGGGATTTACCAAAGATGAAAAAAGAAAATTTATCACCCTATCAAAACCTCCCAGAAGCATAAGGCATCACATCTGTGATCTCAGCCATACTCGATATCGTAACACATCACTGAGTCGAGAGCATCGTTGCTCTGGAGGTCTCTCCCGGCCACGGCGAAAAGGAGGGCTCCACACTCTCCTATGCCGAACAGACATCTGGGAGACGGCATCGCAGGAAGGGGAATCCATTCAGTACTCAGACTGTCCAACTGAAACAAAAATAGAGCTTTCACATAACAGGTTCTTGCTTTGTGAGAAGCTGTGTAGGTCCGGCTCCAGTACTGCTTACACTCGTACCTGGGTGTCCGTGGGAAGCTCAGCCTAGCTGACCTCATGCCTAGTGGACTCCTTGATTGCATGTATGTTTGCAATATGCTATTGGCCTCAATTCTATGTTGCTTTTACAAAAGCATCTTCTGAATATGTAAACGTACATAATACAGATCATAAACATCTAATAAGATGAAAGGTGGCATCCAATATGGCAATGTTTCCCAACCCGGTCTTGGGGACCAGGAGGAAGCAAAAATGTAGAATATCTGGGAGGGAGCAAAATTATGGACTGTCTGGGAGGTCCCTGACAGTGCATGAATACTGCAGTAGGGGATTAAAAAGTCGTTTATATGATCATAACAGATAACATTTCAAATGTCTACCCTGAGTTTAAGAATGAAGTAATGATGATGCAATAGACAAAGATGATGGATTACCTGGTAGAAGTAGCACTGCAGGGGAACATCCTTGTTCTCCTCGTCCACAAATAGGCCCCCAAGGACATAGAGCTGGTTGTTCTTGGAGGTGAAACTGACATGGTTGCGTGGTATCTGCTCCGCCATGCTGGCCAGGAAGCACTCATTCTCACTGGCATCATACGCCACAGCGGCTGTGTCGTTGATCATCAGGATCAGGTCCCGGACGTACATGCCAAGCCTGCGGACGTCATTCAGGTAGCCTGGCAACTTCCTCTCCTGCTGTTCTCCTTCCCCGTTCTCCGTCCCCTCCGCAGACTCTCCCTTCTTTTCGTTCTCAGGAAGTTTCCCGGCAAAGGCATCTTTGATGACCTGGATTTTCTTCAAAAGTTCCGGGTCTGCCTTAATGATGTCATCCTTCTCCACTTTCTCCTTGAGATACTTTTCCGGCAGGAGTCGGAAGCGAATGTGTTCGAAGGCATCATTCAAGGTTTTGGCCCGTATCTCCCTGTTGCTCCTCACCCACCTCATCAGGGCCTCAAACACCACCTCCTCTTTCTCAACGTTCAGAACATCTCCACCGATGATCGCAAAGAGCTCATGGGGCGCCAGCTGGAGGAATTCCTCATCTTTAGCCACGATCTCGAAACGGTCTGCGATGTAGTCTCGGGCGGCCATCGCCAGTCGAGGGCAGCTGGTGACCAGGCCCAGTCTGAAGATGGCCAGACAGTTAGTCAGAGACATCTTCCTCTGTAAGTAATTCACACATGCTGTGAACACAGAGGGAATCTGGAAGCGGCTTGCCACAGCAAAAATGTCCTGCACGTTGTCATCCGTGAGTTCCAACTCTGCTGAATAGAGGTAGTTAATTATTACGTCCATGATTGTTGGGTCCATGTCCTCGATAACTACTTCCTTGTTGCTCTCCAGGTCTTTGCCATCCTCCGTGAAGAAAAGGTCTCGGAAATAGGGGCTGCAGGCAGCCATGATAACTCTGTGGCATGGTAAGCTGCGGTCTCCTATTTTAAGAGTACAATCCACCAGCCTGTTCTGGTGTAGTAGATCCTTCAGGCCTTCCTGCAGGAGAGTGCTCTGGAACATGCGCAGATCTTCCTTCATGCTTTCTGGGTCCATTTTGCACGAAACGTGTCCTTTGCTAAAAAATCAAGGAGCGTTAGAGGCCAGAGGTCTTCTCAGCACACTGTTCCGGATGCGAAAGGCCGAGTAACATACAAAGCCTGGTGTGAAGCCCCTGCAATTTAATCCCATTTCTCTAAATTTAGACCCCTACCCCAGCCTATAGGAATTCAGACAAGCCAAATGGGAAAGTTGTCCCAACTCACGCAGCTGTCACAGACTGAAAGAAGCAACTGTAGGTCTTACTATGGAAGCTCAGCTTCAACACTATAACAACATTGGTGGCCTATGAAATCATACGGAGCATTTTCTTCTTTTGCACCATCTAGCTACTAACCCTAACCCTAACCCTACTAACCCTAACCCTAACCCTACTAACCCTAACACAGCACAATGACTTTGAAACCTTGAGTTATGCCTGTGATGGTATCGGATTTGGCCGTTTCCATCATTTTCACTGACTCGGTCGCATCGCTGTAGCATCAAAATAGGACAGGCCAGATTTCAAGCAAACGGCAAAGCTAATATCCGTGAACTCTAAGCAGCAGGTAAGTGTTTGGCTCAAGAAATTACTGAGAAAGACAGGAAGTGGGTGTGTGAGACTGGGGGTGGGTAAGAGAGCCATGTGTTAGTGAAAGCATCATGCATCTTAAAATAGCAATGACAAATGAGGAACAATTTACCCACCCCCCCCCCAGCCAAAAAACAATCGAAATAATCACCATCTATCTTTACACTGTTTACTAATATACACTTCTGGGCAAAAAATGGGCCAAACTCAAACTGCACAACATTAAGCCCCTCCCCATTTGGTTTTTTGCCAGAGAGTGTGTATAAATTACACATCAGGTAAGTTGACCCTAATGTGCAATATCATCATTTTTTCTTTCAAGAGGAAATAAGGTCCAATAAGGACTGATATACAATCAACTTTCTCTTTAGGCATCTGCGTAATTTTAGTGGATTCTGGAAGTCCATAAAATTAATTTTATAGAAAAAGTTCACTGAATAAGAGAAAGCTAAATATTTGTTTGAAACTGTTTAATTCACTATTTACCAGTGAGAGCAAATCTAATGATTGTGAACATGGTAACTGTTTTTCCTAAAACCAACAAATTTACATCTTCAGCCAACAAAGGCCGTATAACAGTTTTTTATACCACTGCAGAGAATATTACTATTATTGCTGTTTGTTTAGTAAACACTTTGTCCAAAGTGACATAAAAGTTGAGAGCAAAGCCCGGCAGCCTTGTTGGAGCAGCTGGGATGAAGTGCCTTATTCAGAGCCCCACCTGTGATGGTAATTTTCTAGTCACAAGATTTGAATCCACAACCTTCCATATATGGGCATAGATGACTAACTCACAGAGGTATCAAGCACCGGCGGACTAAACATAGGGTGTCTAAGATGGGGCATGATAGGCTGGCCAATGATGAGCTTAGTTTTGCAATCAAATAAATTTTAGGCAGGTGTCTGATTATAAACCAGGTAGCTGAAATTAAGCAGAAAGCATTATTTTGTTTGATCAAAAAAACACAAGTTCCTTGGCCAAAAACATATTTAAAGACCTTTATTGGAAGATTAATATTGTGGTTTTCAATACCACAACTAACTAATGACAAATGACTTACAAAATGACACTGTATAATAAATGACTGTGTATAATTCATTAACATAGATAAAATATTTTTTATTATGTATTATATTACAAACAAACATGGGATGATTCAAGGCATAACAATTTTGCCTGAAATATCTCCTGTTTCTATTAAACGTGACACGAATTTTTATCTAACTTATTACTTCCCAAAGACCTTGAAGTGTAAATCCCTCCTTCAGTTTCTCCACAGCTAGGCCAAGCTCTTCAGAAAAAACAGGCTCCCGGTCTTGTGGCTTTTGAACAGAATCCAAAAAGTGGGTAATTTACTGTTAAATCCTTATAAAGAAAGCCATGTGTGTCCAAGGACTCAAAGATGAAATAAGAACATTACCTTATCACCATCTGCTAAGTATGCCTAAGGAAAGGAAAATGCCACTATTAAAACAAGTGGGAATCTAATATTTACAATCAATATTTACAATGTTCAGAATGTTCAAATAATTCAATGGGAAAAAACCGAGGTTGCAACAACTGTAGATTTCTATGTGTATAAATTTATTCTACTGCAGTTGCAAGTTAATGAGAAGTTTCCTATATAAGTATGTTGTCAATAATGCGAGATTCCCCAATTAATACCGTAATGTGCGATAGAAAGATAGCATGAAGTACGTAACACGTGGCTCAAATAGTGCCTGAACAGTGCCCTCTTGTGGCTGACAAAATGACGATGACGCAACGCATACTCACCGTAAATGCATCCGTCTGCAGGTCAGGCTCAATCTCTATATCATCTGGAGGCTGCTCCACAGTCAGCTCCTCCAGTGGCTGGGGCTGGTAGTGCAAAGGCAAAATAAAAATGAATTTAAGCGGCGATGGGGGTTTCATTCCTGAAGGTACAGCATCACCTGCAAACAGGCACACACCTTCTCCTCCATGTCATAGTGTACCCCAAAGATAGGGCATGCAGAGTAAACCTTGTGTAAGGAGTTGACCTCCTTCACTGTACTCTGCAGTTTCTCCACAGGGTCGATCTTGAAGCCCAGAACATACCCTCCTGTCTGGGAAAATAGCCACACATACACGTGATGAAACTATATACCTGACTTCCTTCCAGTCCTGTGAATTCTAGTGTTGAGTCTAGATTGTCAACATACCACATGATATTTCTGGACCATCAATGCATTGGTTCATGTACTTATGTCTCAGAACCCTGACTAGAGATTTCTGATTTAGTGTTGAAAAACCTTTTGTGTTATTTAAACTGATCATTCATATGAGAAAGACAAACAATCAAATTTACCTGCTGAGAGCTCTCTATCACTAATGCTAGTCCAAACTTTGAGTCTCTTATCTTGATGGAGCGCTTTGGGGATTAAAAAGGAACAAATTTGGCAAACAATGCATGCAGCAAATATATTGTTTGTCGTTCTGTGTAGTGGCATTATTCAGTTATAAAAGCTGACATCAAAACAGACAATTCAAGGACAGTAGTGGAGGTCAGTTAATTACACAAATGATGTCAGATCAGCTCAGCAAGGGTATTTTTAGATTACTCAAAAGGGCTCATGGGAGTTTGACTTACACAACAATGTTCTGAGGACAAGAGGAAATAATTGGTTCAGATAGATAACCAACCAGATTGTAGAGCAGGTGTGTCCAAGCAATTAGAGGAGGAGGGACCGACCAATCAGATGTCTCGGTGTCACCTCCTCTAATTGCTTGGATCCACCTCCTCTACAATCTGATTGGTTATCTCTCTGAATCAACCATTCTTCTGCCCTCAGAACATATGTAAGTAAAAGTCGCACGAGAAAAAGGATGGAGTTTCGAGAAGATCGTTCATACGTACTATCTGCAGATACGGGATGCTGACATTGAAGGTCTCATTCATGTTTGCGTGCCACACGATTCGCACGTTTGTGACAAAGAGCGTCCCCAAGTTACCCTGCGAGAGACAAGCTTTAAAGCATTTCTGCTGAATCACCGTGATTCAAGCCGGGTAGCTTTACTGGCTATTAAAAATGGATGGGTAGCATGTGTTGGCTAAACATTCTCTGCCTTAAGCCTCATCATGGTTGACAGTATTTGGCAACACCAACCTGTCTTCCAAGAAACATCTTACAAGTTATTACTCTTTGAGAGACAGGATATAAACCCATAACATAAACCTTATTTTCCCCCCCCAAACACCAGTTGTGTTAAGGACTCCCCAGCGGTCACACCAATGGTCAAATGACCCCAATTCAATGAATCTGCAAGTTGCCTCAAAAGTCAAATGCATGCTTTCATGATAATTTAAAAATACACAGATATAATGCACCCATTTTGAGGTGTGAGGCTCAGTGGGTTAGGACAGTGTATCTGTGATTGAAAAGTCACTGCTGATTGAAAAGTCACTGCTGGTTGAAAAGTCACTGCTGGTTGAAAAGTCACTGCTGATTGAAAAGTCACTGCTGATTGAAAAGTTTTGGGTAAGCAGAGTGATTTCACTGTAAGCCCCTGAACCCCCAGCTGCTCCAAGGACTGTTTGCTAAATAATAATATTAATAATAATTTAAAAAGTAAAATTTATCGATGATTGGTAAAGGAAAAAAGTGGAAGATAGTTACCCAAACATAAATATAAACACCAAATAGGGACAATAGATTTCACTAGTGGCTCACGCGTACTTTGTATGGCTCTTTTCGGCATCCTCTACAAGAAAACAGACATACCTGGTCACTGGATAAATTCCACACCCCGTTAATTTGGTCACACGTCTGTTCTTGTGGGAGGGGTTTCAGCTGCTTGTTCTGAATAAGAGCCCCTCTTAGTTTTAGCTCACGGTACATTTTACTGGTCTCATAAGCCCTCAAAAACAAACAAAGAAACAAAAAAAACAATCATAAACCACCCCTAAAGGAATGTGAACAGAATCTGTACAACTAAAACTAATTCAAAATAAGCAAATTTATTTCAGCCAGGATCACCTCCCAGTTATTCGACACAAAACGACAAGAAATATAACCAGAAATTTAACAGAATACCTGTGAACTGCGATGACAGACGTGAACAGTCTTGGGCTTCCAGGAACAACGTTAGTGAAAATGAACTCAAATCTGGTATTATTGCATTTTGTCAGGATGTAAAGAGCTTCCGTGGTCCCTCTGAGTTTCTGAAATAAAGTATCTGATGTTATAGGCGCAACGGACAGAAAAAAATATTTTAACGAAAAGACATGCTGATTGACAGTTATTTTAATCTGAAAAACATGTACTCACAGAATTGGCAGTCCTTGTTGTGATGTTTATGACAGAATTGTATCCCACAGCTTAAAAATATCACAACAATGTTCATAGTTTCACTTTAGATAACAGAATGAGTACAATGAAATATCCAATACTTCCAGCAGAGGGTAACCATACTCCGCAAACATTCTGGTCCAGGGTGCGTAATAGACTGCTTAGAACGAGCAACACAAGAAACTGGCGTATTCAAAAGTGTACAAAACGAACTTACACAGGTTCACCCTCGGCGAAGTCAGGGAATGCCAGATGATTCGCAGATTGGTGACCAGCAGCCTACCTAGAAAGGATAATAGTAAACTATAGCCTATATAGGCCTAAGTAAAATGATTAGTTATTGCATTATACACGAACCAAAATTGTTATGATATGTTTTTTCGTACAGTAGCAATGCAGTTATTTCTCTGTGCTAATGATATTGTAGGTTAGTTAACTTAACTGTTCCGGTTCAAGTTCCAATCTTACTGTTGTAACTACTTAATCTAAAATATAAAGTTACAAACATACAGACGTCGCTAAAAAAATCATACATTCTAGTTAGTAATATAGATAGAAGTTTTTTTTTTTTTTTTTAGTTTTTAAAGTTTAGTGATGACGGGTCTTTGGTTCCGTGTCCGCTAGGTTATAGCTGTGTGTTACCGTTGTGCTTGCAGGTAATAAATTAGCTAACTAGGCTGTGATGGCTCGTTAGATCCGCGGAATGTGCAGAATGGCTCGCGCCTCTGCAGGTACCCCGGTCTCCGTTGTTCCCTTTGGTATCCTCAATGTTATCCAGGCAGTCTATCAGGACTTCACCGGGTCTCGTTTTCATATGCCTAAAAATCAAAATGGCAATGCAAACATCCAGCACCCTGAACGTGTATTACACGCATGCATGTATGCATGCATCACGCAAACAATGCCAGAATAGGTTTAGGGAGGAGCGGCATGACACCTGTTTTTACTGCCAGCCGAACACGACGTAAAATCAACCAACATTTAGAACGATGTGTATAAAGAAACAAGCTGACGCCTGGCAGTATGATATGAAAAGCAAAGCTTACTGTGCTGCGATGTCAAACCTAACATCCCTGTCTTCCCAAATAGCGTCTAACACAGAAGGCATGATTGTCCGCGAGCGTCGGCTCCTCGCCCGGTGTGGGGATGTAGGTCTGCGTGTTTGTCTCTGGGTCACCGTGGTAACGTGCATGTTATGTAACACCGATGAAGAAATCAAGGTGTAAGGTGAGGTAACCGTATCTACACTCACCTCCTGTTCAACCCTACGACGCCGTCCTCTGAGTGGGCACCAACTTAGCAAAGCTTCACCGCCGGCACCCCCTTCGAGTATAAGAAGTGAAATTATGCGTGCCGGGGTTTGGGTTCGGCACTGGCTGTGGCTGTTGGTCAATAGGGGGCGCTAGAGCACCGGACCACTAGTGGGTTTAAGTAATCAATTAACGACACATAACAAAAAGGTTGTCAGTATTCTTATTTATTTAAAAAAAATCAAACTATAAACATTATCACGTTTACAAATACAAAATTAACATTTGTTTTAGCATACTGCATTCATTAAAAAATGGATACAAAAAACTTGTCGGAAAGATTATGAAGACATCAAATTTAGTGGTTAATCTGATACCAAATGACGAACATGTGAAAGGCAATATCTACACCAATTTTTTTTCACTACTTTGGCATATTAAAAATGTGATTTTCAGACACATTTTAGAAAGCTTCATATCGATTCATAGCACAATTTGCTATACAATATTACCCTTGTCAGGCAACAAAGAGTATTGAATATAAATAACTGCACGTTATCTTAACTGTGGCGTCTTGGATACAACACGGTCACACTGTTATATCATATATCACCAAAACTGAACGGCAAACTAGAATGGAAATGCAATTCTCATTGGAAAACAACAAAACTAATCTTGTGTTAAGCACATGAATATTCAGCATGTAAGATCGATTACGTCATCCAAATCTGATTCAGGAGTCGGTGCGCAGGAGTCGGTGCGCAGGAGTCTGCCAGGCTCTTGTTTAATGATGCAAAGAAAAAAATATTTGATTGAGCATATTTTATGCGTACGCACCCTAACATGTGTCCATATAGTTGTATTATGTTTATACAAGCAATTCGGTATTAAACTGAATTATCTGTTGTGCTATAACAGAAATGTAATTTTAGAGTAAATTGCAATAAACTGCATTCTTCTGAACTGATCTCCCTATCAGCTATATCAATAATTAGTGTAATTAACATGTTACTGTATAATTAAAATGTGACACACCTGAGCTGTTGACCCTCAATTTAAGCCTTATCAAAAGTATGCTTAACATATTAAACATTTCTTCCGTGAAAATATACCCTGAGACTTGCCTATTTTCTTGAAGGCAAATAAATCAATCTAGCAATTTGTCATACACAGATGTACAAATTAAAGAACATGGCACGAATGTTCTATGAAGCGTCTTTTTTCTTGTACAGCTCTTCCAGTAACACGCTAAATAATACATCTTGCGGTGCTGAAACAATGATGTGTCACGTGCTCTTTATTAATCGCTTCAGATCCAGAGATACGAAGAACACTTCTTCCGCAACATTATTTTAACTTCCTGTTGAAACAACAACACAAAGTTTAAAGTGGAAAAAAGGCATTAAACTTTGTCAGGAAATTTGCATCGTTTGCCAGCGTCTCACCTGTTCTGAACTGTACACACGTGCTCTTGCACTCGGTTTCGGTGTCAAAGCGATTACCGTTCCCGCCGCAGCCTCCGTACCAGAACTGAGCACAGGCATTAGCCTGCTTGTCGTAGTACCAGCTGATGACATATTCGCGGCAGGCGCCCTGGTCTAGGGTCAGGCTGCAGCGGGGGTCTAGTGGGGCTGGTTCTGTTGGGAAAAATAGAATATGAATCTGACGCATTTACCAACACTGATCAGTAAGCTGAATTAGATGACCACTGCTATGTCACATGGTCACATATGGGTTAAATGCAGAGGACACATTTTTTTGTTGTGCACTGTGTGCTGTAGTGTGTCAACAATGTCAATTGATCACTAAATAAATAAAAAAAAAGCAGTAATGCTACAACGCTCATCATTCATAATAATTATTGCTAATTGCATTAAAATATGTCATAATGCAATACTGCATATATGCAGCCTCTTGGTAGTAATTGGTAGTCTGAATGGACATGATTCTTTGACAATGATGAATAAATATGAAGGTCCACAGAGGGTTTGGAGCTTATCGCAGACAGAAGAGGGCACAAGGGAAGGGAACAGTCAGGCCAGGATGCCAGTCCATCGCAGGTCGGGGGGATGGAGTTAAGACCATGAGTGACTGTATTAGTCTGAGGGCATAAGATGATGTGCTTTCATGAGGCCTAAAATATCTAGTGGTTCCCCTGGTCACACACATGATGTGGCCTTTTAGATGTGTACGGATGTGTACGAATTGCAGGAGGAAACCTAGAAACAAAAGTCATGCTGAGCTACTGACACCCTTAAAGAGTTTGGCTGTAAACAATGTTTACCTTGAGGACGCACTGATGGTGGTGCAGGTCTGAACTGGATTGAGGTAGAGGACGAAGATGATGATGATGATGAACCTTCACCGCTGGCCACTGAGGTTTTCGTGATGCTACTGCTGAGTGAAGGACGTTCTACTGTCGTATCCAACACAGTCACACTGCCGGCTCCCCTTGCTAACGTGTCTGTAGCTGTTACTTTTCTCTCTTCAACCTGTATAAGAACATTTACTCAGTCAGATGCTTGGTGTGAAAAACTTGGTGTGACAATAAGGCCCCATTTGACTTGACTTGACTTTCTTATCATCTTATTTCAAGACGATATGGGTCCTTGTAATTAGACATGATTTCATCTTTGAGCAGTATTTATACTATGGGCAGACCTGAACACTGGACAGGTTGGGTTTGACGGACGATGGATTGTCTCCCCTCTCATGGTTCTGGGTTAGTCCCCCTCCTTGGACTTGGTGCTTGAAGGGATTCGTATGTCCGTTGTTCACATTTTTATTGCTCCCATGGTGGTGGATGCCATAGCCATTGTTGCCATAGCCATTGTTGCCATAGCCATTGTTGCCATAGATGCCGTTTCCATAGCCGTTCATGACACGGTTATAGACCAGAGCCCCATTTTCATCCTCACAGAACTGGTTGACAAGCTTTGACTCCAGAGCTGAGACAAAGGATTCACAAGAACAATTTGTTATTTTTAGTGACAGTCAAGCAAAAGCCTTAATCTACTACATATTCATACATCATAGCTTTGCCGGGTTATTTAGGTAGAGCAAAACCCGCAAACAAGTAATACAATATTGATGAGCTTGAATATCACCTGGCAGGGTGTTGAAGTCATCGATAAGGTACATATGCTCGCTGTCGGGGTCGGAGGCGATCAGGTTGAGTTCTCGTAAGAATTCCGCCTGCGTGGGGTCGGTGCTGTTGACAATACCCAGTGCGTACATCTCAATGTTGGCAGCGTGGGCTTCCCTCACCGCGATGTCAAGCTTCACTGGCTCCCGCTTGTCCGTCTGTCCATCTGTGATGACGATGGCCACCTTCCTGACGCCGGTGCGGGCGCTGTAGAAGGCTTCCTGCGTGGCCCTGCGGATGGCAGTGCCCGTGTATGTGCCCTCACCCATGTACGGCATCTTCCTGATGGCTTGTTTAACATCCTGCTTGGTCATATATCGAGCCAGGTTGAACTCCAGGTGAATGTCCAGGCTGTACAGCACCAGTCCGATCCTGGTGGCGTTGCGACCCACAGTGACACGATCCACCAGGGCCGTGACGAAGTCTTTGACGATCTCGAAGTTTTCTGGTCCCACGCTCTCGGAGCTGTCGATGACGAACACCAGCTCCATTGGCCTCTCTTTGCATCTAATGCCACAACCTGGACACATTAAGAAAACCATGAATTCAGTTCCGTTTTAAGACAACTACATTCAGTTTACTGCAAATACTGCAAATAATTTTTCCACCGTGAATATCAAGAAAGAAAAAACTCACCGCAGATCTCTTTTATCATCTTAATGATGTCTTCTCTCTGTCAATAAATTTGGCAACAAAAATTAGACAGGATACTGGTGTAGTGCTTCATTAAGTAAATGCTGACTATGTCTGAACTTACTGTGAGCCCAGTCTCTCCTTTCACTCCAGGGTTTCCCTGAAATGAAAAACTGTAGTTATTATTTTGTCTTTTATAAGTAACAAGTAAGGAATAGAATATGTCAGTTCAGTGGAAATATTTATATGCAACAATGCCACATTATGTAATAACTCAACAATAATAATAAACTAACACATTTTCATTAGAAATTTGTAGGTTAATTTACAGGTGTGCAATTCCCCGAAAGCTTTGTGATATTAAGTAGCTTATCTCATACTTAAGATCATTTGTTGATTAATGATTGATTAATGATTCGTTGATGTTGTTTCTCAAAACCCTTTGCAACTGAAGTAGTTTGTAACGTCATTCATGATCTGACCCACTTGTAATTTTGTGTCATTCTTCATTTGAACTTTTGCCTGTTATTCTGCCACAGAGACACGGAATCAATTTTTTTTTTTTGGGAAATGTAACAATCATGATGATGCTAATGATAATAATAACAATCATAATAATGTAAATGTTGCAATATACGATTATAATGTAGGCAATAACCCAGTTATTACATAACGCGGTGATGTTACACAATGTGTTGTTACAGACCTAAATAAAAAAGGGAGATATATTCATAATCCCCATCCATTTTTACTCTATCAGTATAAATAAAATGTGTTACCATTGTGCACCGTATGATTTTGAGCGCAGTATGAATGGAAAAGCAGCTTACTGGTGCACCAGGTACTCCAGCGTCTCCAATATCACCTTTTACGCCCTTTAGTCCTCTTTCTCCCTGCAAGCCACGGTCACCCTGCGGAGATCAGGCATAGGCTGCTGTAACGTACCGGGTCACTGTGTCCCTGTTCTCAGAGCCAAAATGAGGATGCAGGCAGCTGTAATTTGTGGTCACTGTCTGACCTTAACCCCTGGAAGTCCTTCTCCTGAAGGTCCCCTGGGTCCTGTCATACCTTGAGACCCCTGTTCTCCCTGAAATTTTTAGGAAGATAAGAGACCAAGTGCATCGGTTACCCAACTACACCACATCTGAAGATGACGTCTGTGTATAGGACAAGCCTAACCTACCTTTGGTCCCTGCAGACCCTCCCCTGGTGGTCCCAATGGTCCGGGAGATCCTTGCCTTCCCATAATACCCTGGAGTGAAAAGGCAGCACTTATAATAGGGAGAGCAGTTACATTGTGTTTACAAGCTAGAATTATGTAGTTCCTTATTCTGCCAGCAGACCTGGTTTGGTGTAGAGAGTTACCTTCCTGCCAGATACTTAGAAGGTATTTACAACTTACTATAGTCTGGGTACAATAGGAGAAGGAGCTTGTCTTTATTAATATAAATATTTGTATTTAGACCTGCCAGGTTCTGCCAGTGAAAGCTGAAATCCATAATAGATGTCTTTTAGAATGAAAGGCTTATGCTGGCACATTCCTGGCATCACTGGACGGCTTAACTGCTCAGTGCGGAACACAGAATGCTAGTGGCTATCATTACGGAGCCGAATGGCGGCTTTGAAGCTAACAGGCTGCCGGTGGGTGTGCTGCTGCCGCATGCGGGTGCCAGCCTACCGCCGGGCCGGGTAGCCCTTCTCCTGGGGGGCCAGGTGGCCCAGGAGGGCCCCGGAAGCCAATGTCCCCCTGCGCAGGAGAAAAGACACAGAGAAGCACATGTAACGACCAGATGCCCTCTAAAATAAATGCAATGATTCATTCCATCCTTCTTATAACTGTTTATGCTGATTCAAGGGGAGACATGGAGACTATTCCAAGAAAGATGGGATGCCAGGTTGTCCCAGGGAACAGACACACACAGAGGCAATTTAGGGATGCTGATTAGCCAGACTGCATGTGGAGAGTGACACAGCACAACAATGACATGCAAACTCCACAAACACAGAGCAGGGACAGGGTTGAATCACATAACCCTGGAGGTGTGAGGCGACAGGGCTACCCACTGAACCAAAATACCTGCACATAAATACCAGATGATGAGAATTACAGATTTAGAATATTATAATCGAATACTTTAAAGAACTGAACAGGTGGAACCAAAGATCTTAAAGAGCAGTTTTTGAATGTTCTGTATAGCTTCCTACCTTCGGACCTGGAAGTCCTATTCCTTCTGGTCCTTGCTCTCCTGGAAGACCTGGAAGGCCTGTTGAACCCTAAAAAAGGACAGTCTGATGTGATAGACCCCCTGATATGTGTCACATATTCAGTATAGTTTATTTTTAAAGTGTCCAATCTAACACAGCTGTCCCAGATCACTGCATATTGTACATACAGGTATCCATCTGCTTAGGTCCTACAGGGTATTATTTCCAAACCTGGTCCTTGTGGACCCCAGATAGTCCATGATTTTACTCCCTCTCATCTCCTACTGTTTGCTGCCACATATTTTTTAATTTCATGGGGCAATTTGCCCTTTATTTTCCCCTGTAAATTAAATGCAGTCTCATTAACAAACGTGCATTATTTGCCAATTGCAAATGTTTTTCTTTGCCGACCCCACCTGGCCCTCCATAGCTTGGGGGTCACAGCACAGGGTCCGCTAACATGCAGCGCCCCTGGAGCTGGGGGTTAAGGGCCTCACTCAGGGGCCCACTGACATGTGACTGTTCTGCCCACTTGAACCAGCGATCTTCTGATCACAAACACATAGATTTATCCCGCTGAGCCACACGCAAGCGTGAATTAACAGATACCTGTATATATATAAACACTCACAGTATGTTGTGCCGGAGTGAATCGGATATCCCATTGGCTGGACTAGTTTTGGGAAAAAATCTATGGGGTCAAAGGTCAACTGGCTGCCCAATCCTCATGCTAACCATACAAGGTCAATCAGACCGTTAGCTCCCAATATAGGCAGGTAAGTGGTTGGTGTTCAGCTGGGCCAATTCCGGTCCACTGTGATCTGCTGCTTCGGCCTACCTAGCTTGCCATCATGATAAGGTAGGTATCACTGGTGAATATGGGAAAACTCTAATCACGAAACATATGTGAGAACCTATGGAGTCACGTCAGTAGTGTTACTCACTATGGGACCTGGGAAGCCTTCGCCTTTGGGCCCATATGGACCAGGTGGACCAGGACTCCCGCGGTCGCCCTGGAAACACACACAATTAGGCAATGATATCTCATAATTCAAAATCACTCATGTCGCACTTTGAATCTTTGGTGACTGTTACCTTAGGACCAGGGAGTCCGTAGCCTGTCTCTCCTATCGGCCCAGTTGGGCCAGCTGGACCAGCATCGCCCTTGGAAAGACACAGATGTCAGCATGGCGATGCTGTGGGGAAGGACTGTAGTGAGAGATTACAGGCAGGGCTCACCTTAGTTCCTGAAATGGAACGTCCGGGAGGCCCCGGCAAACCCAGTCTGCCAGGGACACCGGGCTCCCCCTAAAAAAGGGAAGTGATGTGATCGCTTGCAGACATTCAACCAAGCGCACAGTTCAAGTAAACATATCTTTATCTGGGCTTCTTCATTCATTTCTATGGGAAAAACCCTAATCTCAACAAAGACAACCCTAACCCTAACCAGGCTTAACCTTAAATATAACAAACCAAACAAAACACAAAACTTTTGGCTATTTTAGTTTTTTGGTTGCATCATACTACTGGGAAATCTGGTCCCAATAATGTAGTGATTACATAAAGGCAAAAAATGTCAATTTCATTGCCTTCGTTCAAAGACGTGTGACTAATCATGGCTGACAATCCTACAGGGCTTTAGCTAAGACTTTAAACGGTAAAGATATACTTAAACAACATATTTATCCTCTGAAAAGCACAACTCCAACACATTTTATTTACATATTAGGCCAGACAGAAAATCAAAGACAATGTAATTAAAAAATGAGCAAGTAAATTCAATGCCTGGTGGAAAAACTGAAGCTACATTGAATACCATGAGTCTCCACTCATGAGGCTTTCACTAAATGTACTAAAATGGAACAGCTCCTTCCTTTGATTCCCAAGAAAAATGTCACACACACAGATTTTGTCAGTTTCCATGCTACTTCTAACAGAACAGTCCTGAAAATCTTCTTAAAGTTCAGTTTCACCGGTCAGTGACCCCACAGTGACATCACAGTGACATCACAGCCTTCACCTTAGCTCCCGAATGCCCGGAGATTCCTGGAGGTCCTGGCAATCCACGGACTCCTCTTTGGCCCTGGTCCCCCTGAGAGAGATTTGGAGCATAAGTCATCAGCATGGATGAATCCTGGATGGTGGAAGAGAAAACGGATCCCCCCCCTTACCTTCTCGCCCTGGATTCCAATCCCAGGGCCCCCCTCGGGTCCCCGCAGCCCAGGTACACCCGGCTCTCCCTGCACAAAAGCAGGAAAGACAGTTAAACACACACTTAGATGTATACATACACCATACAGTGTCTCAGGCCCAGGAAATCCAATACAGGGAAAATAAACCACATAACCAAAGTCTAATGATTTAAAAAATAGAACCAATTACTTTATAATCCTATGACACACCTACCTTTTGTCCAGGGGCGCCGTCTTCTCCTGGAATACCCGGAACGCCAGCCAGACCTGTTGATCCTGGCTCTCCCTGCAAGCGCGATTATTTTCCTTTTATCTGATCCTGAAACTCTCAGGTCATTTCAGGATTAACATGGCATTTTAATTTTCAATTCATAAACAAAATGGCCACTTACTATGACTGAATTTTTGAAGACACAACAGTACAGTCATATTAAGTCTAAGTTGTGTCATGAGATGTTTCTGCAGGAGTGTTACCTTTGGTCCAGGTTCTCCAGTTCCTCTTTCCCCTGGGGAACCAGTCTCTCCTGGTAAACCCTGATCTCCCTACAGAAGAAAGCATTACCAGAAAATATTATGAGAGTGGAGAATTGGAGGACAGTTGGAGGATAGTATGGTAATGAACATGCAAACTCCACACACACACACACACACACACACACAGCAGTGGTGGAGTTCAAGCCCTCAACCCTGTAGGTGTGAGACAGTCCCACCTGCACACAGTGTAATGTCTTTAAAGTGGGCAGGATGGTTTATGTAGGAAATTCAAACCTTGGTTCCTGGGAAACCCTCCCCTGGTGGTCCTCTGCCCCCTGGCGGCCCACGGGGACCTTCCACACCCTGTAGTAATGAGGCACCAAGTAGTCATGATGAGAACCTGATCAAAGTGTGATTGAACACAACCCCCAACTGGAAGGTTGGTTCTTTCTGAAATAAACATTGAAATATTGAAACGAGGAGGAGGTCAGTCTACCTTCTCCCCCTGAATGCCCAACCCAGGAAGACCAGTTGGTCCTGGAAAACCTGGTGGCCCAAATTCTCCCTAATGGAAAGACGGAAAGTGAAGACTTAGATCTGTAAGAAAACATTTTTTAGTAAAAAAAAAAAAAGACGAAGAGTAAGAGTAAGGCAAAGTCTTTAAAGACAGAGAAGAACATTCTTAAACAGTGCCTCCTAGTGGACAAGGCATAGAATTTAGATAAACATGCACAGTCATGCGCTGCATAACGTTTTGGTCAATGGCGGACCGCATATAAACCGGTTGCCCCATAAGATTATACTGTAATGGTGCTGCAAAATTCCTATGGCCTCGCAACATTGTAGCCATCATAGTGAAACACATTATACTCATGTGTGCTAATGCTGGTGTAAACAAACCTACTGCACTGCCAGGCATATAAAGGTATAACACATAGGACTATGTACAGTATATAATAATTTATAATGATAGTGAACAACTTTGTTACTGGTTTATGTATTTACTATACTGTACTTTCATAGTTATTTAGGACATAGGCGTGTAGTTGGCCATCCATCTATCTTTGTGAATGTACATTCTATGTCGCACAATGACAGAATAACCTAGTGACACGTTTCTCAGAATGCGACCTCATCATAAAGTGACGCATGACTGTATGTTGCAATGATCAATCAAAGTACATTTTTGAGGTTAAATGCATGGCACTCTTCAATGTAGATGTTATGAAATTTCATTCTGATGACGCCGATAGATCCTATGCTGCAGAAAAAAGGATTGATTATGCTACATCCGCATATATAATTTGCTGGGTCGGCGTTTAGGGAGAACTAGGCCTTGCTCCAGCTTCCGGGGTTCCCACAAACCTTTCTGCCTATCCGGGCGGTTTATGGCTCAGAGGACACAATCGCTTGTAACAAAGACATTCAGAGTTCACCCTCTCCCTCTCTGGGTCTCAGAGGTCAGCTTGTTTGCATGTGGTGCGTTTACCAGCTGCTGCATTTACAACCCACCTTTTCTCCTTTGATTCCCATTCCAGACTGTCCTCTGGGTCCCTTCGGTCCCTCCACTCCCCGGTCACCCTGCGGTACAAGGGCCACCCTTCAATAAATCTGCTTGACAATGGGCTAAGGAGTAACACTGACTACAATCGTGATGAAAAGTTGACTCTGCAATTTGCTTTTACAATACAGCATGACCTCGATGCAAAAAATATGTATATACATGGTAATGATTTCCTTCCTTGCTCATACATTTCAAATTAGCCTAACTGCTACTTAACCATACATTATTGAAAATGTATTTTCAACTTGTCAGGAGGTAGCTGAAATGGGTCCATCATGAATGATCTGAACTGACAGGAAATACATTGACCAACATCATCCGGAAAGCATAGCAGAGAATCAGCCTCCTGCAGCAGTTGAAGATGTTCAACCTTCTGCAGAGTGAAAGATACGGCTGTTCAGGCCCATCGCTGAGTCTATCGTCACGTCATCATTGACTGGGTGTGATGGATCTGCCATAACACGGGGCAAAGCAGATTCCAGGGCATCGTCTGCCCAGAAGATCACTGGCTGTGTCCCACCCTCCCTCCAGGAGGATTACAACTCCAGGGCCAAGAAACGGGCGAGCAGGATCATTGCTGACCCCCCCTCACCCTGCCCACTGCGCCTCCCAAACTCCCTCCCTTCTAGATTGAGGGTCTGTTCACCAGAACTTCAGGACACAGAAAAACATCTCATACCACTGAGCTATGGCTCACCTGACATTTACTTTTAACTTATTTGCTATTTAATGTTACTGCAAGCCTGACTGTTGTCTGTCAGACGTCTCACGTATTACCGTCCACCTAACTGTACTTGTTATGTTGTTATATACTACAGCAAGAACCACGCCAAGACAAATTCCTTGCAAGTGTGAACATATATATACCTCATTCTTTACCTTATTTAAGCCAGAGCTCAGCAAAGCTGTGGAGTTACTCTGTGACATGACAGCCAAATGAACGCACTAGACAGCGGCATCGAATCCGAGGCGGACAGTCACGACGGAACAATCCGCAGAGCAAGTCGCGGCATGCGTTGGAAACGCATGCTTCAGAAGGCGGACATGCAGCGGTGAGGTGAGAATAGTGCTTCGAGCAAATGGAGATATATTGGGGCAGACTGGAAGTCTATCCTAGGCAGATGCAGCACACACTGGTATAAAAAACAGGCCAAAAGGGCGGCAAGGCGGAGAGACAAGACAAAGAGGACTCTCGCCTGCATCTGTCTCCTGCGAGATCAATGCAAACGTCAGCTTGGTCTGTAAGCCACTGATCTGTGCAGTCTAAGCAATGAACAGTTTCTCTAATATAAAATGCATGTTTTGTTATGTTACCATGTAATTAAATAGGAGGGGAGATGCAGGGAAGACTACTACCTATCTGCCTAAAATAGCATAATGTAAAATAATGTAACATAATGTAACCCAACGTAAAACAATGTAACATATCATTACTCTACGTTACGTTACATCACGTAACGTTACATTACAGTAGATAGATAAGAACTAGTCTTCTTTCTGTCCCTCCCCCTTAAATTATTAAAAATTGTATAGGATTTTTTTGCATTATGTAAATCATTCCATAATTCTGTCACTAACACTGTAATGTCTTCCCTGTCGTGACTGTTACACCGTTTGTACAGGAGGAACGTTACTTCATTTCACTGCATGCTGTACATGGCTGAGACGACAATAACTTGAATGAGTTGACTTGGCTTGAATGAAGTAACAATGAGAGAATCACAGAACAATAGATTATTTCATCAAATGTATGATAAGGCCTGTTGTGTTACTTGTGTCTGTACCATACCTTTGTTCCGGGGAGCCCCTCCCCTGGAGGTCCCTTTTCCCCTTGAATGCCCTGTGGCCCTTGAGGCCCCTGAAGAAAGTAATTTGAATCTCGGTAAATACCACCCATAAGACACAGGCATCAAGGTTCGTCCTATCACAGGTCATCAAGGTAACGGGTAAGTGAGGGTTAATGCATGACAAGTCATGCATTATATGTTATTATATGGATGGCTGCAGGGGTAAAGAGCTACCCGATGTGCAGTGGAGTGCATCAAGCCGCTTATACCTCAGCTATCACACATTTGACTGACGTGTTTCTACCTAAAGACGTTGTTTTCATTTTTTACAAGTCAAAAACATGATTATTAGTACAAGTGCTTTCATCTGCCAATGATTAAGCATTTTGCTTCTGCTAATTTGAAACTGTGTTATCAGTCTGGACTTTTAAGTAACGTTAAAATTAAAGATTATAATTGATTTACTACTCTGGTTCACCTGGCTGGCTCTACGTGTTCAGTTCTAGAAATTTAATTAATTAATTATTCGAGAATTGAGCAGCATCAAGGTCTGAGTTCAGTTAACTTACAGGTGGCCCGGGTTCACCCACTCCTGGGAGACCCGGAGGCCCGGATCGCCCCTGGTGTCCAACATCGCCCTGTAGGCGACACATATAGATGCAGTGAGATACAGCTGGTGACACTGTGGCCCACAGCAATATCAACAAATAATGACAAATTCGGGTTACCTTTGGCCCAGGAAGACCGATTCCCATTTCCCCTTGGATTCCAGGTAGGCCAACTGGGCCGCGTTCTCCCTGGAGAAGAACAAGAAAAACAACCTAGCATGAAATTAATGTTCCTTAGAGTGGGGGTTTCCAACCTTTTTGGGCAGTTGGATGGGGGGGTTCAGGTCATTAAACTTGTCCACCCAGTGCTCTGTGGCCTGGTGGAATACTGGCCGAGGACCAGTAAACCGGTGCGCGGGCATCAAAATCCCTACTGAAGATCTTTCTCCCCCAGTGTAGCTCTGACATTCAGCCCTGCAATAGCCTTAAAAATCATTAGGGATGAGAGACTGTTAATGTTGCATGAAGACTGTATATATTGGGGCCTATGAAAGCCACATCAATTACTTGGTGATATAGGTACCTAAAAACCCTCCTAAGACTTAACAAAATCCTGGCAGCATGTAATTATTCTTTAATGTTTGGAAATGCCCACAGCTCTTGGCAATCTCAGTATATGTTTTAAAGGCATTTAATTTTTTCTTTTATCTAGACCCTCCCTACATGTTATGCCATTTATATATTTTTTGGCTAGGAAAAAAAAATCTTGACACACTTTTTAAATATAATTGCAGTTAAAACACACGAGTTCTTCCTTTCATACATTTTTCACTGGAAGGGAAAAATCCTGCCTAGACCTGTCCTTTAATAAGACAAATATAACAAAGATGAAAAATAAACATACATTGGTTAAACTGATGCTTTTGAATAAGGGTGTATTGAGAGGGTTAATGTCACATTAAATAGGCTGCTTGTTGGTGCAAACCATGCTTGAATGTTTAAGCATGTGAATGATCCTGTATGTCAATTCCACAGAAGAGATCCTGGTAATAGCCATGCAAGTAAACTGCAGCTAGTGTGCGCATGTGTGTGTGGTGTGTGCATGTAGGTGTGCGAGTGTGTGTGTGTGGTGTGTGCATGTATGTGTGTGTGTGTGTGTGGCTGTGGTGTGTGCGTGTGTATGTGTGTGTGTGGTGTTTTCATGTACGTGTGTGTGAGTGTATGTGATGTGTGCATGTGTGTGTGTGTGGTTGTGGTGTGTGTGTGTGTCTGTGTGTATATGTATGTGCGTGTGTGTGGTGTGTGTGTATGTGTGTCTGTGTTTGTGTGTGTGTCTGTGTGTCTGTGTCTGTGTGTATGTGTGTGTGAGTGTGTGTGGTGTGAGTGGGTATACCTATCCTTATGGGGACACAATGTCCCCATAACGTGATAAATATCTGTTTTTTTCCCTTATGGGGACCAG
>JAODJX010000037.1:10821321-10832971 GCA_026776945.1 Isichthys henryi
TAGAGAACACTGAAAATTCCCCAAGTTTTATTGAAAAATTCTGATGCAGTCCAAAGTTATGGCCCTTTCAAATTTGGATGCCACGCCCCTTTTTTGCACTCGCGAATTGCACATATAATTTGTAAGGGTTTTCAGGAGACCATATCTGGGGTTGGGGTTGTCTGGGTGTCTGGGGTTGAACCAAAAACTGATTTTTGCAGCTCCATAACTTTGAAGTGCTTCCCCTGAGCTTACTGATTCTGAAAGAGCAGGGAAAAGTATGCCAGGAGAGCAATTGTCAGCTCTCTAGCATGCTTAGAAACGAAGATATGGTCTCCTGAAAAAAAAATTTGGAGGCGTGGCATCCAAATTTGAAAGGGCCATAACTTTAGACTGCATCAGAATTTTTCAATAAAACTTGGGGAATTTTCAGTGTTCTCTATAATACTCATTGAGTCCAACCCATCGCAGCTAAAGAATTCCAGAATTATACCAACACAGTATAATAAATAATAAAGAATCTTGAAGTGTACATGTTGCTATTCTCCAAAATCTGCATTTCTACTCAAAGTTGACATTCTAGTGAACAGCAGTAGTCGGGGGAACAGTCTGATACTATACCTGTCATTTTGTGGCTTTCTCAGGAAAAAGACATACCACCCATATGAGTGAAATACTGCAGCGCCTTCCAGGGTGTACCCTGTCTCTTTCATTTACTAACTATTCTACACTTTACACGTAAGCAATCCAGACACCGAGAAGGCACTGCCTACAGGAATATATAACCAGTTCCCCAAGCCTAACAGAAGAATTTTTTCTCAAATTACATTAATCCTGAAGGCAAGATTTGCACAGAAGGAAAACAGAGAAAATTTCAAAGGAAGCCGGTGGGTATCATGCAGTGAAATATTTGATTGCAATTAAACATTAGTGGTTTTTGTAAATATGTATTAAAACTGCCTTGCATCCATAGCCACTGGGATAGGCTCCAGACCCCCCGCGATCCTGAATCGGATAAGCGGTTACAGAAAATGGATGGATGGATGGATGGATGCATTAAAACCTTAACAAGTACATTTTCAGAAATGGCAGTTTCATTACTGCGTTTCATGGGGTGTCAGCATTAGCCCACAAACCACAGGATGTGCTGGATTTCACTCTCACTCAGGCCCTAATTGCTTTATTGTACTGAGTGGTTTGAGAGTCACCTCCCCTGCTCATATCCTGAAGGTTTCTCCTCCCTAAAGCACCAGAGCTGGATGCCCCTGTTTCACACTGTTAAGTCATTGATTAAGGGTTTCTACTCAAGACAATCAAGAGCCGCGGTTTTACATTTTTTTCTAGTCATTTTGGTTGGACATGCAAATATTCTTTCAAAAAACTAAAAAGCTGTGTTTATAAACTTGGGCAACACACAAACCATTTTGTATCTGTGGAATCTAAATAGAACTATGCAACAAAAGATATAACACCTGCTCTTTTCATCTTTTCACCAAAGAAACTGCTACACAGGTTATCTCTGGTTATTCTGCTATGGCAGCACCAGGACATGAAATTAGGTGAATTCATTACTATATTGCCCATAGTGGGTGAGCCCTGTGATGGACAGGAATCTCAGTGGTTTTAGGATTTTTTTTTCTAACCCTCTGTGCCTGTGATCAGAAGGCTTTGGCAGAATAGTCATACGTCTGTGGGCCCTTATGCAAGGCCCTTAACCTCAGATCCATAGGCAACGCTGCAGGTGGGTGCCCCCCACGCTATGGCCAAGCCTGCCCTCACCTACATATGTGTCACGGGCAGCAAGATGGGGAAGGTAAAAGGAGAATTTCCCTATGTGGGATCAGCAAAGTCTTATTATTATCATACTAATTCTATTTAGTCATACTGACTTAATACCACAACTGCCACAAAATTCCACCCTTAAAACACCAAATTTACACCATATTCTAATATTACTTTCTTGTGCAGCCACTTGCTTTAAGTACTAAAATATGGCAAATAAACATAATAAGCAGTTCCTGTATTTTCATTCATGCATTACAGTCACTAAATAAAAACTGACTGACTGTCATTCTATACTGGATAAGTGATTGAGGATGGATGGACGGAGAAACTAAGTGATACACTTTTGTGAGGAAATGCTGCCCCTTATGCAGTTTTTCTTAGTGCTACGTCAGCTGTTGTTTGGTAGTTACCCATTCATCCATCCTTATTGGTTATTCCGCACAAGGCTGTGTGGGATCTTGGAGCCCAGCTCAGGCAGCATGCAAAACGGAAAGTAACTGAGCAGATCATTCTTTCACAGCAGACTATTCCTGGCCAATTCATTTTAAAAATCCAACAAACAAAACTATAATTTTAGCAATTAAAATATATTCCAATATCAGAATAAAAACTCACTTTACTGCTAGTATGAACATACGTGGTCCAGTGCCAAACATGAAATACATAATATAACAAGACATGAAGGGGAACACTTCATGGAACATTACATATCAAAGGCCAAACAATATTTTATTTAAAAAAATCCATTTTAACATAAAGCGCAAAAAAAATCTGAATTACCTCTAACGCAGATTTTACATTATTTTTAAAGGTTCATAAAGATAACCTTTGTCTACTACAGTACTAAACATGACTAGATTCAGCCTCGCAACTTCACAAAACACGACCACAAACACCCCCACGTGGTACTAGAAGTCCGCGCATGCCCGATGGAGAAACGTGCGTGTTTACGTCTTGACGTTTACACGCAGGCATACGTCGCCCCTTCGGAAAAATTATAAATTGCTGAGAAGCTCCGTCCCCTTCCACCTTCAGCCATTTTAACCATGTTGGGAGCTGTGGGACGCTGCAGCGCGGGGGTTTTGCAGGCTTTTAAGCCTGTTGCCAATCCACTGAAAGCCTTCAGTGGAGCCCCGGCAGCACTTTATTCGCGTAAGTTGCGCAGTGGTATCTGCAGAGGTGTCTTTATGGTGTTTATCCCTTTTTAGAGCTGCTGGTTTGCTAGCTGGCTAAAATGGGAGAAATGTTACCATGCCGGCCGGATGCGCTTTACTTGAATTTTTTCTTAGTGATTTTGAATTTGACACTTAAGTACACGTGTCCTGCTCATTTTTGTGTATTATATTGTAGCTTTAAACGTGATTGAACCCGATTCGCTTTTAAAAATACCAATGACCTTAGTCTTTGGGTCAATATAGGTTTCTCAGGAGCAAGCAGGCCAGTGCGTTAACTTAATGCTGTCTGTAATGTGTGTCTCGTCTCAAGGCTGGGTAGCTGTCATTGCAGTTTTCGCAATATCACTTTGTGCATGTTACGGTTATTTATTACTGTGGTAAGATATTCTCTTGTTTTGGGGTCGTGTCGCCTGTACCGACTAACCTCCGGTTTGACATTGCACTGACTCGGAATAGTGCAGTGATATCGCATATTGCCGGTTGCAGTATTGTAGCAGTGGAAACTTGAACTTCACGACAGTTCATCAGACTCCTTTATTACAATCGGAAGCCGTCATTTATTTTTAACGAAGGGAGGCCATTCCATAAAAATCATGGTATCCACTACGGTGAATTAGTAGCTCTTTGTTGAATTGATGGCTTGCCTTCGTAATGTGGGTTTCGTGATCAATGTTTTTATAATAATTGTAAATGTGTAACAGTTATTTTTGCATGTTTCGTACTTTGCAGGCAGGAACTATGCTGCTGCGGCTGCGCCGACAGCCAAACCCGCCGCCGCCGCTGGCCGTATAGTGGCGGTCATCGGTGCCGTTGTCGATGTCCAGTTCGATGAGGGTCTTCCTCCTATTCTCAATGCGCTGGAAGTATCTGGTCGTGATACCAGGCTGGTGCTGGAGGTTGCACAGCATCTAGGTAAATGTCTCGTACAGTGTATCCCAGTCGGTATTATATTGTATTAAAAGAATTTATAACGCATTAAAGTTTGACTTGCCTTTTAGGGGAGAACACAGTGCGCACTATTGCCATGGATGGTACTGAAGGTCTCGTACGTGGACAGAAGGTTCTCGACACCGGGGCACCCATCAGAATCCCAGTGGGACCGGAGACCTTAGGCAGGATCATGAATGTCATTGGGGAGCCAATCGATGAGAGGGGGCCCATCACCACCAAGCAGTGAGTGAAGTAGCTTTCTTTGAATTTATCCACAGAATGAAATGTGGTGTCCTTTTTTTTTTGTTTTTTTTTTTCCCTCAGTCAGGATAACTGGTTAAATTTGTTTGGTTTATGAACCTGTCTTTGTTTTATCCTATGAGGACACAGGGATTTATTTGGGACCAACTTTGCAGGAACAATAGGTGGTCGGAGGTTGCAGCGGTGTTGTTGTAAAAGCTTTGGGCCTTTCTTGCAGGACTGCTCCCATCCACGCAGAAGCCCCCGAATTCACAGACATGAGTGTGGAGCAGGAGATTCTGGTCACTGGCATTAAGGTGGTCGACCTGCTTGCTCCTTATGCCAAGGGTGGCAAGATTGGTATGTCAGGAGAAGCTAGATGACATCATACCTTTAGTGACATGATTTGCTATAACTATCCTAGTCCACTTAATGATGTTGTATTACTGTGTAAATGTATTACTTGTGTACAGTGTATTGCAATTTTGCATGCTAATACTTTGGCACTACTTATTTACTGCTGCTATACCAATATTCTTGTATCCTATATAATTATGTACATTTGGTTATTTCTGTACATTTTATTGCTGCTTTTGTTTATTTATCTTAAACCGTATACTTCATCTTGTTCTAGACTATCAGGGAAATTTACTATTTTGTTTTCATTATCTTGTGTTTTGCAGAATGACAAGTCTTGTCTTAGGTTATGCAGTCGCAGATCCTAATGCAGAATTGAATGTCTGGCTTAGGTCTCTTTGGTGGTGCTGGTGTGGGCAAGACCGTCCTTATCATGGAGCTGATCAACAATGTGGCCAAGGCCCATGGTGGCTACTCGGTGTTCGCTGGGGTTGGAGAGCGCACCCGCGAAGGAAATGACCTGTATCATGAAATGATTGAATCTGGTGTCATCAACCTGAAGGACACCACCTCAAAGGTAAATCTTAGGTCCTCAGTGTGACCTTTCGAGCCACTTGCATTTTATGTTGTGTTGTAGAGACCAAGGTTATCTTGTTCTAGGTAGCGTTGGTGTACGGGCAGATGAACGAGCCCCCTGGCGCCCGTGCCAGAGTTGCCCTGACTGGTCTTACTGTTGCCGAATACTTCCGTGATCAGGAGGGACAGGATGTGCTGCTCTTCATTGACAATATCTTCAGATTCACCCAGGCTGGATCAGAGGTCTGTGGATTAGCTTTCCTTAAGAATATTCAGAGATGGTTCACTTTTGGAGATATCGCTAACGCTAGCAAATACTTGGAGATGCATGGACACAGAGACCCTTCCAAAGGGTACTAGCATGTCTTTCTACAGAAATGCTAACATGTTAATCTGTCCCAAAGTACATTAAGGTACAATTCCCTTCTGGAATCAGTTTTAAGAGACGAAATTCAGTTAAATTCTGCAGTAGCCCTCTCATTCCATAACCTTTCTGCCATTTAGGTATCTGCTCTGTTGGGTCGTATTCCTTCTGCTGTGGGTTATCAGCCCACTCTGGCCACTGATATGGGCACCATGCAGGAGAGGATCACGACCACCAAAAAGGGCTCCATCACTTCAGTTCAGGTGGGCAAGGCTGGCATCCTGGATGTAGCACTGCTTAATTCTGCAAGGCCATGCAAATTTTAATCTAGATATTTTCAAAATTCTTTTCCAGGCCATCTATGTGCCTGCTGACGATTTGACTGATCCTGCACCTGCGACCACCTTCGCCCACTTGGATGCCACCACTGTGCTGTCTCGTGCTATCGCTGAGCTGGGCATCTACCCTGCTGTTGACCCCCTTGACTCCACCTCCCGTATCATGGATCCAAACATAGTGGGAACTGAACACTATGATGTGGCCCGTGGTGTGCAGAAAATCCTGCAGGTATGTCCAATTTCTACATTTCCATTGACTTGGACCACTGTCGCTGTGTGGAATTTTAAATGATTGTTCCCAATTTTTGGTTTCTTGCAGGACTACAAATCCCTCCAGGATATCATTGCTATCTTGGGTATGGATGAGTTGTCTGAAGAAGATAAGCTGACTGTTGCTCGTGCTCGCAAGATCCAGCGTTTCCTCTCTCAGCCTTTCCAAGTGGCTGAGGTCTTCACTGGCCATCTAGGCAAACTTGTGCCCCTGAAGGACACCATCAAAGGATTCAAGAGCATTCTGGCAGGTATGATCCTGTTAACTGATCCCTCTGTAAAGAACTACTACTTGTATGAGTTTTAGGCAGTGTTGGTTACTATATGATGTGTTTGCGCTGCTGAAAACCAGTGTTTGACTTTTTGCAGGTGAGTATGATCCCCTGCCCGAACAGGCATTCTACATGGTTGGGCCTATTGAAGAAGTCGTCCAGAAAGCTGAGAAACTCGCAGAAGAACATTCATAAATCTCTCAAAGAATTGGGTCATGATGAAACTGAGAGTGGAGGAGCACTTTTATGAAATGTAAAATTTAAGTATGATGTCCTGTCATCCTGAAAAGTTGTTTTCATTACCAGGAGAAAATGAAGCCATTAAAATCTGTCTTGTCGTAATAGTGTTTCTTTGGTCCATGACTCCTAATCTGTTGTGATTAAATCTATTAGAAAAATATATTAAAAAATGATGTATTCTTGTACTACCACCTCTGCAGAGAATATGGACACTTACCAAGTGAAGGCTTATGTGAGCAGATTACAACAAATTTTATTCAGGCATATGGCACTTACATGCAACTACTACATTGATTGGGGAATGTCAGTCTGGTATTAACCGATCATTTGACGTAGTTTAGCATTTAATTCTTTTTCCTTTGCGAGGAGCTCACTGCTGTGTTTTTTATAGGCGTCAAAATCCTAAAAAAAAGAACAATTGGACATTGTTGAGCATTTGATGTTGGAACAGCAGTGGCCCGAGACACTGGGGCTGAACTTGGGATGGCGTGAAACCACTACTTCTGTCAACACACCTTCTTCATCTCGCTGCACGCTTGTTCGGATTGGTCGAGGGCTGCTTGAAGGTCTCTCACTTTCAAATCTGCATTCACAGCCTCTGCTTCTTTTTCAAACCTTTCAAAGGAAACATTTTGATTACAAGATTCCTCATTGCTGCATTTCAAATGTCCATGAACTGGCTGCTTACCTCTGTTCTACTGCTACTCTTGCCTGCTCTTCCTCTTGTCTCTGACTTTCCAGGAGCTTAATTTCTTCCTCTTTTTTCTGAAAGATGTTTCAATATTGACCTTAAATTGGTTTTAAATCTGCTTGATCTGCATGAAAGGAAATAATTAACTTGAAACGTGGTAAAATGTAAGTTCTTTTTCGTGCCTGAATTATTCTCCTCAGGGCTGACAGGTCCTCCAGCTCATCCTTCGTTAAGACCTCCGGCTTCTCTTGCAGTTCAGTCGCTATCATTGCACCCTTTTCTCTTGTTTGTCTGAGCTGTAGGTTCAGCTCTGAAGAATGAGTAGAAACAATGGGGTTATAATTCAAAAATTAAGGTCAGAAGGGTTAGGAACAGGAGTTCAGTTAATGTGGCTGCATGATGCTCTATTATTACTCAATATTAACTTGTGTTTTTGTCTTGATAACGGCTTAAAACTGCAGCACTTTGTATATCATAAATACTCACCTGTGTACATGTCCACTGCGTCTTTGAGCTGCTTCTGGGTGCTGTGCAATTCATCTTGTAAAGAGGCTTCTTTAGATTTATGGAGACTCATGAGTTCTTTGAGCTTAGTCTGAAATCCAGTCGTTTTTTCCCTGTATAAATGAAAAAGGCTTGGTTATATTACCTTACAGTTAACAATTAGCATTTTGACAGTTCGTTGCTTTATTAAATTGTTTATGCTCACTGATACTCAGATTCTAGATGTTTGTGTTGCTCTGCTAGATCCTTCAATTCCTGGGTTAATTTTAAGATGATATCCTCTTTTTCTTTGACTTTTTCACTGTAAAGGTTCTCGTTTTCTTCACGAAGTCTCTCGTTCTCCTCGGTCAGTTGCCCATTCTGCTTTTTATACTCGTCCTTGAAGTTAATTAACTCCTCGTGATTTGTTGCCAGCTCCTTGAATCGCTGTTCCAGCTGTGAAGACCTCTCCTTCTCGTCTTCCAGCTCTTTTTGCACATCCTGACGCAGGTTCCCCAGCTCCTCGTTGATCCGCTCGAGAGCCTGGCACCGCAGAAGCATCTCATCCGCCCTGTGTTTCAGGATGCAAATCAAACCGGACTGCTCGTCTATTCTGGACCGCAGGACCTCCGTATCACTCACGTCGTCCTCGGACAGACTCCGGAGCTTTTCCAGTGCTACGTGAACATCATCCATGTCCTAAGCGACGGCAAACAAAAAAGGCAGCCATATCACAATACACAAAACAACTTTTAATGAGGAACCTCGGCCAGGAAGACTATTATCGCCGACAAAGCAATAGTTGCATTGGTTTAAAAGCACCATGCATAAATGCTTCGCTAACATTTCCAATCTTAGCAACCAGAAGAAAGTAAATGCGCTGCACATGTGGACCCTGGACTGCTCACTAGTGTCAAACCTGTCCAGTTGCATTATAATTATCGGAAAATCGTTTGCACGTCGACATTTTTCTGCTGTTTACAACCACGTTATGTTAAAGGTTTGTGTTTAAATGCGTTTGCCCGGAAATTTAAACTCTAACCCGCATTAGCGATCTGCAAGCTATCCTAACTGTAGCTACATCGGGACACGCCAAACACACAATGCACTGAACCCAGACTGCAAACACCCGAAGCACAGGGCGTGGATAACCAGGGCTATAAACTGTAAAGCACCCCAGTGTGTCACCTGCTTGGTGTCCGTGATCATCTTTTCGAGGTCCTTTGGGTTTTTGTGCGGTGATGCCATGCCTGAATTGCCCGTCAGTCTTTAGCTTTCAGCAGCTTCAGAAAAACCATTGTTCAGCTTCGCTACGCCTCATTCGCAGCACAGTTTACCGATGATCGGAACAAAGTTTCAGCTGTTGCCAATAGCAACAGCCGTACGGAAGCCTCCTTGGGACAGGGTTAGTGGCCGTTCCAGTTGTTCAGCGTCATTCATCAAATTAATTAGCCCATACTTCTTCTGCTGGACTGAAACATCTCGATTTCGTTCTAGATCGTTGCAGTATTCTTACGTAATATAGCTGGTGCATTCTGAATATGTAGGACTGTTTACGAATAGGATTTGTGCTTTTATATATGTTTTATTTGTGTATGTTTTTAGCAGTCTGTTGTATTGCAGTGCTTCAGGTGCGTATACACAGTACAACGCACTGCTAACCTAGCAGTGACGAACGCAGCGACAACCACTGTTAGGGCTTTTATTTATCAACAGCAAGGACAAACATGCTAAATCTATGCATAGTTAGGCCATAAACATTTATATGAATTTGATCATTCTTTCATCTGTTTTACAGACTTTTTATTTGGCCTTGACCTGATATAATCCTTCCGAAATAACACAAATGATTTAAAACATGAATTTTATATCGGTGCCTTTGTGGACAATCAGTGTTCAACACAGCAGAATAATACATATTCATATTCTCTCTATATATAATAAACTTTTTGCCACGGAAAAGTTGACTACCCCCTAATTGCAGATAATAGGGTAACGGGAAAATATAATAAACAAATAAATAATATTCATCATAATCAGCATTACTATGAAAAAAGGGACAGGGAGAACACAATTGCTGATTGTCAGGGTAACTAAGATAGATATGCATAAATACGGGATTATGGGTTTGAAACATCCACCTGGTTTACACAAGCAGTCCGGTTCTCTTTGGGTACGGGAAACAAAGCACAAACGACAAAGTCAGCCATGAAAGAGGGGAGGTAGGATATGGGGAGCCAGATAAGTCTAGCATCCCAGCCTGCAGCGTAACGGCTCCGGGGGTGTCGCGCCGTCAGGGCGTGCTCCATGCAGTGTGTCACTTTGGAGATGTCTTTACTACACAGGAGACTCATGGCAAAGCTTTGAGCTTTTATATCTGGGGACAAATGGTAGCAGTATGATGAGTGATGGCGCTCAAAAGACGTTCCATGCAAAAGTCCATTTGGTCTCATATAACACGGAAATGCGATGTATCTCTAACACGTGAATTAATACAGTTTGTAAATTTTGAGGATTTGTTTATAGTCAACCTTATAGGGTACATGAAAAGACATTAAAAATGACTCACCGATGCTAAGTCATTCCATGCCCTGGGGTATTTTGTTTACTAATTTGAGTCTAAATGTCACATCCATAGTACTGGAATTTCCTGTGACTATTAATTTAATTGTTTTTTTTTTTGTTTTTTTTACAAAGTAAGAAAGTGTGAAAATATTTGGTGATACTATTTGGAGATGACTCTTAAGTATCAGCTTCATTTTGAAATGTTATGACATGAATTTGAAAAATATATTCACATCTCTAGTGGAGTTTATCTGATACCGGAATTACTCACAATTCTCCAGATACTTCTCCCCATAGGTTTCCTTGACGTCCATAGGAAGCTGGTCCCACAGTCTCCTCAGGTCAGCATCTATAAGGTTCACGTTTGTCACGGCTGTCTTGAAGAAGCCCGGTTCAATGATGCTGACTTTCACACCAAAGTGCCTCATGTCCCTTCTGAGTGCAGGAATGGACACATGAAAGTGACGGTTAAATGATACACCTTTCAGAAGTACTGCATTTTAGCTAAAAGAGCAAGTCATTACTATAACCTAGAAATCATCTCTGTGTCTGCAGGCACTTACAAAAGCCAAGGGGATCACACAAACTCCACACTCATAAAAGCAGGGTTTGAACCCCCAACACTGGAACTGCGAGGCGACAGGGCTATCCCTGGGTCATCGTACTATGTCTGATAGCAAAAACAAGTCTTGTTTGTAACATTTTCAGCAATGAACATTATTACGTAGTACAGGGTTCCCCAGTTCCCTTCCACGAGGGCCAGTCTGCAGATCTCCCTGCTTCAAACATACATACTAAACCTGGTAATTAGCTGGTGATCTGAATACGGTATGTCTGAAGAGAGAAATCTGCAAACTGTGTTGCAGGCTGGCTCTCCAGGACTGGGATTGGGGAGCTCTGATGTAGCGTAATGGTGGAAAAGTGGAATTGTGGGTATTTCCCATACCTCAGACTATCTGAGAATGACTCCACAGCCCACTTGGACACAGAGTAGCCACCTCCAGTCAGCACCAGCCTCCCCATCACACTGGAAACGTTGATGACTCTTCCCCGTGCCCTCTTCAGCAATGGGAGTAGCTTGAGAGTCAACTCAATTAGCCCAAACAGGTTGACATCTAGAACCTTCCTAAAATCCTCCACCTGCATCCACTCCGAGGGCCCAATTGGAATGGACCTGCCAGCGTTGTTGACCAGACCCCACAGACCTGCGTAGGACAAAGTGTCAGACACAGGAATTCTATGTTCTATGTCAGAATGACACTATGTTCATTTTTGACATCATTATTTATATTTATCCATCCATCCATCCATCCATTTTCCAAACCACTTATCCTACTGGGTCACGGGGGTCCGGAGCCTATCCCGGAAGCAATGGGCACGAGGCA
>JAODJX010000037.1:10840202-10860302 GCA_026776945.1 Isichthys henryi
TATGAAGAGGATAAAATAAAACGGATATTTGAACATCAGTATGAAGCGTTGACTTCCTTGTGACCGGCGTAGTTACACTTCTCACTATCTGCTGTAGGGTCCTGCGATCCGATACGGTGCAGTTTCCATACCAGACAGTGATGCAGCTGTTCAGGATGCTCTCGATAGGAGGAATCCCACATAGCAGCGTTTAAGGTGATGCTGCTGATCAGCGAACCACCACACCTTCATAAATAAGAACCTAATGTATCATAATTTATCAGAACATACTCAGAGATATAATTGCACACTCGAATTTAGGAACATCACTTCGCCCTAAGCCCCTGGAACTCTGGTGCTGGTGAGAGACTGGGCAGTGGATGGATATTTTGGGACTATGGAAAGAAACCAGACTGAGGCGAGAATTAATTGACGACGGACTTAGCGGAATTGTGAGGAATTTAGAGTATAAATATAATTTAACCAGTAGAGGTCGCTTTAACACATTATGATGTTGGTCAGTCTGCGCCAGATCGGCGTGAGTGGTTAAATAATGTCGCGTACACCAGACCCCTCAACTCCCCGTCTTACAACCCGCAGTGTATGCAGTCTTTTGTCATACTAAATGCCCTTGTTTACTAATAAGCCCCGGTTATTACAAAACGTAAGGTTTTGTTTCTAAAATAAAACCTTACAAGGGAAAATAAAAAACAGCTTTCTAAGATGACACGTCCACTAACACTATTTAACGGAATGTTTATGCATAAAGGTCACCTTCCTGATTAGCGGATTAGATGGGGGACAGAGGCACAGTCGTCTGGGGCCCACTATGACAGGGGGGCTACTGCAAAATTTACCCAGGGTGACCCCCGATTGCCTCCCACCCGCAACTCTAAATTGTGCAAGAAATTAAATGAAAGTTTGAAATGTTGCACCATCTCTGATTGCTTGTGTCGGTTTTGACTGTCTCTGCTGATTTACACCAACCCACCTCCCGCCTCGCCCACCTCCCGCCCTGCCCACTAGGGTCATACACAACACTAACCTCCCAAAGGCGAAGTCCACCCACATTCCTGAAGAATATTGACCTGTCCATTCTTATTCATGGTGCAACTGTTTTTGCCTCCAAAACTGCAAGGAAACTGGGCATCAGCTGCAACTCACCATTCCCTAGAATGTAACCATGGTTACCAGTATGAGCAGATCATACTGTAGCTTTACGTTAATCACAGCATGCTGCACGTATCTTCTGTCCTTGGACCTGTTTCTCTCTTCTGGACTATTCGAATCTTACTACCTTCTAGAACCTCCTACATTAATGTTTCGATTCCCCCCCCCCACCTCATCCCACCCCCTGGCAATATTTTCGTATTCCCCTGTCTGTCATTTGATAGTCAAAAACCAATTTTGAATCTGTTTCTAACCTTAAAAACAGCAAAAGGCAGTGTGCCATTAGCCTTTTCAGCCCCGGCAGACTGCTCTGTTCATCACAAGCTGCCTATTAGATAACTCCTAACAGCTAATATTGCCCTTCCAAAGTTTGGCCATTCTTTACATCATTCAAATCTGACGCACTAAGTCCCAAACATATTTCAGAACTTAAACATTAATTACTATTTTCAAAAGACTGACATATATAGACTCTAAGACCTTCTGTTAAATCAAACAATTGAACAGTAATGTTATCTGAAGTGATCGAGAACTTTTGCTTTTACTGATAATGGAGTCGTCTGTCCTGGCTGGAAAACTCACATAACAGTTCTTGAAACTTAACAAACGTATGAATCATATTGAATGAACGAATGAGGTTTATCTGCCATTTAAATTCACACTTACTGTTTTGGCTGCGTGCTTGCAGTGACATAACAAACAGTTAATTGTTTGTAAGATGACAAACAAAAACATCTCACAGACAACAGTCCACATGATAACATTTAATACTTAATGTTGTAATAGTAAATAAATAATAATAGTAAGGTAATAAAGAACATGACAGTTCCAAACAATTATTTACCAGTTGACAAACTGTTTATGTATTTTCATTTTTTGCTGTTGCTGTTGACCACAGTGATATTACTGGTTGTCAACGCTGTGCTCATTAGATGTAGTAATTGGCCGGATGACTGGCAGCGGCATGAAGCTAGGAGAGGATTGCCCGAATCATTCCAGTGTGTTACAGCTGCAGATGGACACAGACCTGAAGTAACCCTTATGATTTGCCAGCCGTTAAATGGGAATTATATTAAACTAAAACAAATCTTAACCTCAGTCCCTGGAAAAAGTGCCAAAAACCTGTTTGTACTTAATATTAGTCACATAACCTTCAAGCATAACAGAATGAATATACATTACATGTACATACAGTGCTGTGCAAGTCTTAGGCAGTCAAAATTAAACGTTTAAAGCTATTTATCTGGGTAGTAAGTACATTTTTGCTCATAACATAAACACAATTTAGCATTACAACATATGCAATTTAAGAGTAACACTAAAAACTAGTAAATTTCTGTTCTCCAAAAAGTTAGTGATATCTAACAGATAGTCTCGCAGATGTTCCAGCTAGATGAACACCGCTTCGGTTCCCAAATCTCCTCAGGGGCACCTCAGCCATTCTGTGTAGTCATTCACCACCAGCTCACTTAATTGATTTCATTAGTTAAAATCGTCAATGAGATATTAGCTAAATGATGCGTGCTAGTGGCTACGACAAAATATCCCTGGGTGTGTTGGATGGCTGCTGCAATTTTAGCAAAAGTTTTGAAGTGGAAATATTTGGCTGCCTAAAACTCGCACAGTACTGTATGTAGACAGATTATAAATGAAACATGCAACGATAGTGACTGTTCGTTGAAAAGAAATATGCGACAGCTATGATTATACATTGAAAAGAAAGCAAAGTCAAACATATTTATGTCTTTACAAACATACTTGACAGGGTAGCTGTACTGCTTTTTTTATTTCCACAAGCACTTATCACAAACCAAGAGTGTCGTGTGTTAGAATTTTGGAAACACTCACACTTCTTGCATTATTTTTGGTATATTACCCTGAAGTTGTGCGGACTTTACGTCACAAGTTACATTCCATGTACAGAAACAGTTCTCCTCAATCCAAGTGAAACAAACACTTATGATAATTGGGGGGAATGAACACAAGCCCTCGTGTTAATGACTTACAGCTGGAAATTCAATATAAAATAACTTGATCAGCATGAACCTTAATTTTTGTGGTTAAACTGCTAGCTACAAGAATCACCCCAGACTTCTGCGGTTGCAGTTTTCCTCATGACTTGCTTTGCTCATTTCTGCCCTCTGAGTGAGGAAGTTAGTCCCACCCAAATGATGAAAGCAGGGTGTGACATGCACTGCCGCCATGCTCTGTTTGAAATGGAACTGGGAGATTCCATCTGAGGTCACATGTCTTCTAAGATCAAATCCGTTAGTTGAGCGAGGCTATAAAGCGCGCCACAGCTGTTTGTCCTACTAAGAGTTTCCTGTTGTTAGGTTCTGAACTGTAGCAGCTCCAGGCTACTTGTGACACCATTCTGCCTAAGCAGTTGGAAGATCGATGGACGGACTCCTGAATGGAAGATACAGGAGAAAAGAATTTTCGAACACCGACATAGTGCCATTATGACCATGAAGCTACAGCGGAGTCTTGAAGATTCAGGCACTTAGTGAAACAGACGATCATTCATCTGAAAAGCAAACGGAGGCCAGGCTTGTTTTTTTTGAAGTTCTGCATTTATTACAAGTTACCAATAAATAAATCCTAAAGCAACCACATTCTGCTTTCCCAGTATATCACTTTACACTTGAAATCCATTTTCCTACAATTGCTCACATAAAAAAAAAAAAAATAAAATTCCCCATGTGCAAGTGTACCACTCTTTACAGGAGCTGAGAACGGCGTGGTGCGGCGGCGAGAGCGAAGGATTTCGCATCAGACGTTGCTGGTCTTGCGTCCAAGGCAGAGCATTGCAGTTGTACCCTTAAAAGAGGTACAGAGTTGACTCCGTTTGGTCAATTGCAGCCTTATGAACTGGATGCAGGAAAAAAAAACAAAACAAAAAACAAACATTCATCTTGCCACGGATACATGGAACTGAGAAATAACACATTGCAACGAAAAGCAGAGCTTTCCAGGGGTACCATTTGGCGTCGGAATCCAAAGACATTGCCGTCCAAAGGAAAGGATGTATCACAGCATTTTGTTCAAGACCTTTCTTCAATACAAAGCCACGTTTTTATTTGTACCTCCTCAAAACTTAAATTTGCGCGTCAAGCTAAGAAACCAAGCAATCCACAATACTGACTCGTGCGGCATGGCACCGCTCGTACGTGTAAACTGGGGGCGTATTTAGAAGTGAAGGCATTGTAGTTACTTCACTCAGACCTTTCGCTGGACATTGCATTTCTGTAAGTAACGGATTACAGAGGATAAATCACTGACTCCATGGGGGGGGGTAACGTTAAGGCACCTGAATGTGCACCATTGAAAATGATCTGCTTTCAATGTTGACATCATATTATGGCTGCACAAATAATAATTAATAACAAAAATTAACGTAATGATGAGGAGCAGCTGAAAAATTGAAGTTACCTTTTATTCTTAAAAGATATGTAATGTTTTTTTGAGGGCTGTGTGGATATTTTAGTTGTAGATTGCTCATAGGCCTATAATCCCCACAACTTAAACCTAAATTCGCCATAACCCAAATACAACGTCTCTACACTGAAATTTTCATCATATCATTCAGATATTTGTCCCAGTGCTTGCTCCATCACAGAAACTTAACTGCCGAGCACTGTACCTTTATTCACGGAGGCTTCTGCGTTTCCCATATGTGTCGACGACAATCTGAATTGGTAAGACTACATCCCACACGGCAACACTACCAAAAACAGCCTTAACCGTGATCGCCTGTAACCTATGCAAGAATTACTGCTGCATCTCAAACACTGGCAGTTTCAAAAACAATTTAATTATGAATTATCATTTAACAGTTAATACTACTCTTATGTGAAAAAAAAGCCAGCCTAAATGTTTAACGATGTCAACTAAAGTCAATGAGACAATTTTATTTCTTAAGCTGGCAGTTCATGTCAGTCCCAGCTGGAATGTTTGGTTAGTCCAGTTCATTGAATAAAATGTGAACCAACTACAAGTGAAATTTGCATATACCCCCAATTACACCATGGCCAAATATCTGTACGCTGTTAAGTCGCCGACACGCGTAATACTGGTATACCTCGTCTCGCTGGCATGGAGACATATGTCAGACGTCATATGTCGTGACATCACTGCCCACGGACAGAACAGACATGATCGTAGGGCGATTAAAACGTGGATGAACAGCTCTGAAAGACGTCTGAAGCCAGCGACAACAGCAGCTGAATCACAACTTAGCGAATTAAACACTGATTACCTAATTCATTAAAAGGTAGCAAAAACCCCTTTGTCCACAACAGGTACACAAAAAAATAAATAAAGTACAAAGACTTGAACGTGGGAAAAAAAGTAACTCCCTTTAAGATAAAACTACAAATACATGGCATGCTAACAACAACAGAAGGTGAAATTTCCATTTCCGTTCTTTCATTCATTCGATTTTTTTTTTCATTTACGAAAAGAATTCTTTACCGTTGTCAATACGGAATTGTCACTGACTGCCTTTTGCTGCAGATCTATATGAAAAGAAGTAAACCAAAGGAATCATTGTAGGGAAAAATCATAAATCCTATCAAGGACTTCCAGTATCAGACTGCCAATCAGATTCAGGTCTTACATACATGTATCTATAAATCGTGTCAGAGACATCTGCATGGTGGCCCAAAAGTCCAGATCTGGCCTGGTCAGTGTTCGTCCCGACACGAGGGCCCCGACAGATAACCGTTGGTCCCATTGGCCCCGCTGGTGCCGTTGGTGGCACTGTTATGGAGTTTGTGTGTCGGGGGAGGGCCTTCCTCCTCATCGGAGCTGGACTCTATGTCACTTCGGTCATCTTTGGACACCTGGGAAGACACGTTACAACAGTGAGAAGAGCGAAAGTCCACAACACTAGGATGGAACTAGCAGGAAGGCTGCTGATCCTGCTGATGTGGGATCTTAATGGCGTTTTAACTGAAGAGTAAATTTCCAAAACTCACTCAGTCCTCATGTAACCCAACGAATTATAAAAATTTTCTAAAATTCCACTCGGTGAAAAGAAATCCTGAAAAACGTATTCGGTGGACTGGATGAGTTTTAGAAATTCGCTGTTCAATTTGCATTCTGCTTCGGAAGACAAATGGAGTAACAATGGGAAATTATAGGTTTGCATGGAACCTTATGCTACCAGCTACATGAATTTTACTTAAAAAAAGGTAGAAAACAAAATAAACCAGTAGCTGTGATGCCCGTACAGTGTGTATAAAAAGTGTACACACCCCTGTTAAAATGGCAGGTTTTTGTGATGTAAAAAATGAGACCAATGATAAATCATTTCATTCTCACCTTCAATGTGACCTGCAACCTGTACAATTCCATTGAAAAATAAACAACCCAGTTAGGAGGAAGAATTAAAAAATAAACCTACAACAAGCTGGCTGCATAGTTCTGCACGCCTATAAACTAATACTTTGTTGAAGCACCTTTTGATTTAATTACAGCATTCAGACTTTTTGGGTACAAACCTGCCATCAATTAAAGTGACTCTGATTCACCCCAAATAAAGTTCAGCTGTCCTAGTAGGATTTTCCTGACATTCACTCAGTTGCGTCCTACAGCAAAAGTCATGGTTCTCAGAGAGCTTGCAAAGCAACAAAAGGGATCTCATTGTTGAAAGGTATCAGTCAGGAGAAGGGTGCATTAGATATACCATGGAACACCATGAAGACAGTCATCAAGAAATGGAGAAAATATAGGACAGCAGTGATGTTACCGAGAGCTGGACGTCCCTCCAAAACTGCTAACCGGTCCGGGAGGCTGCCAAAAGGCCCACAGCAACACTGGAGGAGCTGCTGGAATTTCTGGCAAGTACTGGTTCTGTACTATATATGACAACATTCTCCCATGTTCTCCATATGTCTGGACTATGGGGTACGATCGCAAGACTGAAGCCTTTTCTTACAAAGAAAAACATCCAAAAAATTTGCAAAAAAATTACATCATCTCCCAGAAGCGTATGGGAAAATGTGTTATGGTCTGATTAAACCAAGGTTGAACTTTTTGGCCACAATTCCAAAAGGTATGTTTGGCGCGAAAACACTGCGCATCAGCAAAAGACCAACACACCCAAGCATGGTGGGGGCAGCGTCCTGCTTTGGGGTTATTCTTCTTCAGCTTGAACTGGGGCTTTAGTCAAGGTGGAAGGAATTATAGTAAATCTGCGTTGATTCCATCTACAAGAGAACCACGGCTTGGGAGAAGATTTATTTTCCAGCACGACAATGACTTGAAGCATACAGCTAAAGCTACACAGAAATGGTTTGAAGACAACAAGGTGGATGTTCTGGAGTCAAAGCCCAGGCCTCAATCCCATAGAGCATTTGTGGCTGGACTTGAAAAAGGCCATTCACACCCGATCCCCACGCAACCTGACAGACCTTGAGCAGTTTTGCGAGGAAGAATGGAGTAAAGTTCCATATTAAAGTTCAGTTATGTCCATTTGTGTAAGCCTGATTTAGACCTATCCACACAGACACCGTGCTGTGATCGCAGTCAAAGGTGCATTTACTAAATACTGATTTGAAGCAAATACTGACTTATGCAGTCACCTATTTTATGTTACATATTTTTATTTAATTGTCATTATCTTGTAGAAATTAGTTTTCACTTTGACATTAAAAGGAGGGTTTTTTTTGTATTTTTTTTTTGTCGAAAAAGCCAAATTATGTTGATCATGACTGATTTATAAAAGTGATAAAAGGGTAAAACATGCAAGAGGTCGAATACTTTTTATAGGCACCGTAAATTAAAAGGTGATTCTACAAAGTGTTAGGGTGTGCAAAGTTATGCAACCAGCTTATTGTACATTTTTTTTCTTCTTTTTCGCCCCCTAAATAAATGTTTTGTTTTCAAGTGAAATGTACAGGTTAGAGGTCACATTAAAGGTGGGAAAAGTTTTGAAATGATTCATCGTGGTCTCATTTTTTTTGCATCACAAAAACCTGGCATTTTAACAGGGATGTGCACACTTTGTATATCTACTGTACATGTAGGAGAAGAGGGGGAAAAAACACAAATGTGAGAAAAAAAGTGGTGACAGAAACAGAAGTTTAACCCACATGAGTAAAAGTTGACAATGGCATCTGACATCATGGTGACCAGGGGTTACATCTGACCCCCATGTCTCACCTCCCCACCCTACTTACATGCAAAGGGTTCCATTTTCCAGCCTTTGGAGGTTGCAAAAAGGAAGGGCAGGAACAAGCAAGATGAGAAAGAAAAAAAATATATATATATACACGGCAAGAATAAGAAGGACCACAGACAGTGAAGTAAATAACCAACCCCTCCTCTGAAGACACCCAATGGCTTATGGTGCAACAAATCCTATATTTCTCATATTTCTCTGAACCACTGTTTCTCAATTGGTGACCATTTTTTTTTTTGAGTGGTGAAGTGTGTCGTTAAAATATTTTAAAATTATTTTCTGTTGGATTTTCTTCTTTTTGTGCATCAAGTCACAGTGTTACTGTCACTCCACTATTAATGCACTATTTTTTTGCTAAATGATCAAGGGAAAATGTGGCTCGTGAGGCTAAACCATCAAAACCATCAAACATCTCTAGCCTTCCCCAGTGCTCGCTTAAGAAACCAGCTTGATTGGAAAACCGCTGGTTCTTGGCCTGGAGTTGGAGGTGCGGCGAGCGAAGGCTGGTTCCCTCACCTTTCCCCTGGAGACGGCCCTGCAGGCGATCCTCACGATGAGGTAGGACCAGATTGAGTGCAGCACCAGCAGCAGGAACAGTAGCACATTGAAGACCCACCAGGATGGGAACGGGCCCACAATCTCCCAGCTTTCAAACAGTGTGCTGTTTAAAATCCTGCGTCGCAAGAGGAAAGACCGGGATCAACTAGGAAAACACACACTGGTATAAAGAGGCATTTAAGGTCACACAATCAAAAACATGTTTTTTTTTTTTTTTACAAACTGGCTTATCCATCCATCCATCCATCCATCCATCCATCCATGCAGTAGCAGTGAGTCAATTACAGGAAGCAAGAGATAAACTTGATTTAAGACTAGTTTATCCATCCATCCATCAGCAGTGAGTCAATGATATACTTGATCTAGGAAATTTACAGGCACAAATTCCATGTTTCTGGACTATGGGACAAAACTCCATGCAAACTCCACCACATGCATAGCTGGATTCAGGAATCAAACCTACCACCTGTTGGTGTGTGGGGGGGGGGCACACTGCTATAAAGTGAGACTCCCCAACACTTCACTCCATATAAAAAAGACCCTTGACACAAAAAACTGCCTGGATAATCGCAAATCGATAATGAAAATTAAAACATAGATCCAGAAGGGCAGTGAAGGTAACACTTCACAGGTCACTGGCTGTAACACTGGTAATGGCTGGAAATTCCTCCGCAGTGAAATGCTCTCTTAGTTCCTTGTAGACGGTGCAGACATGTTAAACAATGCACAGGGCAGAAGTGTAATCAAACACAGGGCAGAGCAGTGGTGCCCCCTCCATATCCAGCAAGCTGCCCCCATGGCCGCCTACAGCAGAGGCCATAATTCATAAAGAGGGCCAACCTTAGCCAATGAAATGTTTTGAATCTGTGTGTGAAGGGGAGGAGGCACTCTGGCGACCAATCAGCTTTCAGCTGAGGTCAATGCCCCATTGGCCCCACCCTTGTATACACCCCAGACTTACAGCTCGCCTATTCTGTCTGTACCACTGCCTGTTATACCGCAGTGTTCATTCTCATAAAAATGCATCATATATATTTGCACACATGATATGTTTGGGGATCATTTGTGGCTACTCTCATCTCATCTGCTGAGAAAGTGTAAGGGAATCATTTTCAATTTACTCCCATTTAATAGCCCTTCAGTGTTTTTTGGTAATACTATAACGTACTCTCTGGTGGAAAGGCTATAAAATAAAATAGCTGACTGAAATAACTGAGCTTTAATTTAAATTCAACTCCTACATCCTCTGTTACCAGGGCTATAGGAACGGGGGACATGTACTCCACCATATTTAATTTTGATTCATTCATCCCACCCTATAAAAACAATTATTAAGTTGTGCCCCCCCTTCCAATATCAAACTCTCTCCTACGCCATTGCCTGTTTGCTATTCATTACTTGCACACATAAGACTACAGCAAAATATTCTGGTTCAGACAGCAATGTGCATCAAACTGCTAGCATTCCTTTAAACTCTGACTGAAATGCGAAGGCGTTAAAGTTCAGCAAGCGCGATGCGTCAGGCACGTTTTCGCACAAGCTGCCTGACAGCGGCATCTCTAGCAATTATTCAAAAACCTGCCGACCTCAAACGGTTCAGAGAGATACAAAGCGAAGCCTCCGGCTTTGTGATTCTATCACCAGAGAGTGAGTGAGAGAGAGAGAGAGAGAGGGAAGAAAAATCTATTTCAGGACTAAAATAAGATTTTTTATATTTTTTTACATTATGCAAGAGTAGCGAGTCCTTAAGGGGAGGTCAGCACCATGGCAACCAGTTTACAGCAGTAGTGTGATGGTGGCTATTATGAAAAATATGAACCCAGGTGGAAGCAGAGTTTAGGCGTAAAAAACCTCAGATATCCTTAGAAATCTTACCATTTGACAATAAATGGATTGCATGACACTGCAGCTCCTGCCATCCCCGCGTTCAGACGATGGAGTTCAGCTCTGGATGTGACTTAACGCTACCATTTCATGAAGCTCCTCTTATTTACAGAACCACCAGCCCACCAGCCTCCAAAGGAGTCTGATAATCATATTCCTATAATCCAAACCCCATATTACCCCAACTGTGCCATGACATCATCCCCGCTCAGAAGCGCACAAGCCGGAATTGAAGGAACAGAATCTGAGCGGTAGTAGGAACGTGGCGAGGAACACAAGGCCGCTCCCAGCAGCAGGAACCTGGAGCGGCTACCAAGAGGCCATCGGACACGAGAGGCTCCAGTATTCTCCTGCCTCTGACTCACAGCCTATTTTTACACGCCCCCCCACCTGCCAAACCCATCCCCTTTCCGGCGGCTTCTCTGTACATTTGCCAGCACGGCCAGCCTGTCAGAATTGTCCCCCGGGGGCCCTTTGGCCCCAAACGTGGCTGACTGGACAGGTATGTCACTTTTTAGTGGCTCGGCTAACCAAAGCTCAGCCTGGCTACTTGCTGATGGGCTAGCAGGCTCGGTCTTGGGGACCGTCCCCAAAGCGGCACTCCCGGCCGGGCCCCATGCCAAGCCTCTCTCACTGGCCTCAGAGCCCAGCTCCGTCCTGGCGCTTGCTGCTGCGCCAAAGTGCCAAAGCTGGACCCTCTGGTGCTTTGTAAGCAATTCTGATCACTGCTTGTCTGCAGTCTTGCAGCGAGGCTAAAGAAAAAGCACAGGAACTGAAAAACAAACGGCGCTTCTGCAACCTGGACACCTGCTTAAATGAATATAGGACCCCAAGATGAAGACTCGTACCGTTACCACTCAGGCTGGTTTATCATCTTTCTCTCATATATTTAACTATAACATATAACTTACTGATGCCCACTAGCCGCTATTAATTGCCTCTCGCAAACCGCCAGGCTTTCTAAAATACTTTTTTGCAAATGGTACGGTTTAAATACGGATTAAATAAATAAAAACCACTGCTGTAGCTATGGTTACGACTACTGGGTGCTTTTCCACGACTGAAGGAAGTCGCTCATATAGCGAAATAAAAATAAACAGGACTCTATTCCACCTAAAATAGCAATGTATATAGAACAAATTATACACGTATGATAGGCAGCAGCTGTCAACGAGCTTCGACTGAGAGTGGAAATCGATGTTATCACTGTCAGATATACGAGACCACAAACGAAACAGAAATTCATACAATTAAAAAATTTTTTAAAAAACCCTAGCGACAATCTGATGGAGACGGTGTGAAGACGGCGGGAATCTTCTAACAGACTTACCAAACAGGATAAACACCCAGCCTGGAACTGGTAAAGACCAGCGCAAACATGACGAAAATCACGTTGCACAGTCTCTGGCACTTCGCATAGTTGGCCATTTTAGCGGCCTGCAAAGAAATAAAAACTACTACGTCATCGTAACGCATAAGTGAATATATCGAAAGCATGCAGGATAAAAACATGTAAATATTATTCATTATGAGCTGTTATTTTATGGAGGCTGCCAAATTTGTGCGCTTACTTGGTGCAAAATTTTGTGTATATCTGAGTATCAGCAGCGGGAGCTTTCCGATTCGAGTTGGGGGCTCGCTGTCAGACAGCTGGCAACCCTGTAAGCTACATTATTTATGTGTCGAGCACACGCCAGACTGTCTTTATTTTTAATATTTTAATCTCTTTTTAATTTATTCAGTGACATCGTGGATGAACCTTCCAGAAAAATTAATCAAGAAAAGAGCCATTATACTATAAGGCCCGCAGGGGGGGTTGGGTCACACCCCTGCTCTCACCTCCATCAAGACGTCGGCTGCATCATGAAGGCACATGACCAGAGCCCCCACCCGAGCCATGTTGTTCACATAGGAGAAGGTGATGAGGGAGATGGTCACCAGGTGGTGCAGAAACATGATCAGGAAGTCCTGGGTGCCAGAGGGGTGGGACAGTGACCAAGAGTCAGTGACAAGGCTGTCAAATTTAAATCGACATCTTATAGGTCTCTGCAAGGACAGAGAACCCATCCCCCACTGTATACTTTGCTTTAGTACCTACAAAAACACTCACTTTTAAAGTTCTAACATCTTCAAGCTGTATTAATAATTAATCAAAAAAGAAAGCGGCATTGTTCATTTAAGGAAAATCTACGTTCAACATATCAGATTATTGTAAAATGTGCAAAAACGATTCATGCTACCAAGTAGTGAAAGTACTGTATTATATTTAATATTATAAAAACAGCAAAACTGTAAGGAACATGATGAATGCTGAGAGAGGATGCAGGGCTGCGAGGAAAGCTTCTGGGACAAACTGGCACTAACTGGGAGTTTGGGTCCTATCCCAGAGCCACCAGCAGAATCATGCAACATCCTGTCAACCCCCACCGCTATGCAACGCTGCTTAACCCCGGTCTGCATTACACACAGGGACACGTACAGGTGCTGCATTGTTAGAGTAACAGCACTCCTGTGACCATTTTTTACATTATTCACTCACTTCACTTGACTCTGTTTATACCCCAGGGGGGCAACAATAAGACAGAGCTAATCCGGACCGGCATACGGCCCACGGCAGGATGGCACCCCCACCCTCCACTTTTCCGGGGGCTATTGACATCCGCTCGTTTTCCTGTGATCCCTCCCTAAGGTGCGTTGGGAAAAGCGCCGGCTGGATTAGCGGATCTGCTATGTAATCCGTTCAAGCAGCCCTAATTGCCCGTTAAGACATCAGGGGCACCTATGTTAGACGCTTCCCAAGGTAAATTCTGGAAAACACAGAATACATTCACGAGTCCTGCAGATACTAAGAAACAGCTTCTGACAGACACTTTCTCCATTTGGGTCGTATGCGGCTTGTTCAGGGAGGGATAAGACAAGAACACACACACACACGCCACTAAGCTGGGGCATATACAGGGGCGTGGCCTCAGGGGCATTAGCCCCACCTAAAAGTTGATTGGCCCCTGGACTGCCTCCTCCTCCGTCACTCACCAATTCAAACCATATCATTGGCTAATAACAGAGTTGGCCCCTCAATGAATTACAATCCTTCTTATGCCGTCCGCCTTAAAAAATTACTAGAATTGGTCCATGCCACTGAGATACTACAACAACTTTAAACCTAGTGTGAACCAGGCTACACCAATACCCTAGAGGGCTCTGGGACACTGGTAGATTGTAGCAGTCGGCATACAGACAGCCGAGGGAGTGAGGCAGCAGAGGAGAAGGAAGAGAGGTGGTGTAAAACAGAACGGAAGGATGGCGAGAGAGCAGAGGACATACGGGACTCGAGCAGGGGATGAAGGAGCCCTCCTCAGAGCGTGGCTTTGTGCATGAAAAAACTGAAAGAAGAAGGGGAGAAAAAAAACAGACAACATGCCGAAAGTCAACAAAGGTGATTAAGAGGGGGAAAAAAAAGAGAAGAAAAAAAAAACATGGTGGTATCTACTGAGAGCTGAGAAGTGAGGGATGGGGGGAAGGATGAGTAGGAAGAGGGCCGCTGTCGGAGGAGGAGACAAAGACTGTAGACCGCGAAGAGAAAAATGAAGCAGAGGAGGAGAATGGTGAAGTCTGACATGACCTGTGGCTCCTGAAAGACCACACTGATCTGGGGTCAGCTCACATGGTGCTTCAGTACGGGTCTGAAAACCCCGAAGGGAACGGGCCAGCAGACTGATCAACCTTGCAGCAAATGAAGATTTAAATAAGGCTTTTTATAACATTATACTACAAACACAAGATACTGGCCAAAGCTTTATATATTGTCGTATATTAAAATTCTTAGTGCATGTGCAGCTTTTTTTGTGGATTTGAATCATAAAATATAGATTTTAGACAGAAAAACATTTTTGTACTGTAATGTAGGGAGATGCCGTTTTACTGAGTATGTTTCACTTGCAAGGTGCTAATTTTCATGGATTCTGCTGACAGAGGAGTACGACTGTAAATTTACACCGCAGACTCTTTCAAAGCAATGCAGGGTGGAAGAGAGAATAACTCCCACCCCCCAACCTTCAAACGTTACGAAGCATTCGGGAAGCGTACGGTTTGATGTCGGGAGAAGCTGGGACTTCTATAAATCAATCTGAATGCCAGGAAGGGTGGGTGTGTGTGTGTGTGTGTGTGTGTGTCAGATATAAATTACATTATGGTTAAGGTTAGGGCTGGGTGGGGGTTAAGGGTGATTTTGATTGGGATTAGGGTTTTGCCCATAGAAATGAATGGATGGTCCTCACTAATTTATGAGTACAGACCTGTGCATGTGTGTGTGTGTGTGTGTGTTTGTGTACCTTCAATCGTAAGCAAGGAGGCTGTATGTGATACTTTACATGCTTTCTTGAGCTTGGAAGGCAGACCAAGTTATTTCAGAGCCTGTATTCTACTCCAAATTGGGGATTTGACATGACTGGGTTCTGAACAGAAAATTATTCTCAACAAAGAGAAGTGAGATGACCATGCTAGGGAGGGAGGAGATCCGGGAATTGAGGACGCCGCGTCCTTGGAGGTTCGATGTCGAGGAGGGTGACATGTCAAGCGCTGATGAATGTGTGGTGTTTGTCCCTGACAGCGATACTATACCGAAAATATCTCACTAAACGGGAACGGATTGCATTTTGCCGGTTCAGGCCATGTCATTATCACTCTCTGCTGTTAATGTTTCACATTCGTGACAAAATGCTTCACACCGTTTCATCGGATGAAATATTTAAAAGCCGATACTGGCACGAAGCTACGCCACTCGGAACCTCAGAACAGGAGCAGGGTGACGGTGAAAGTGCCCCCTCCTGCTGAACATCATTAATCAAAGCAATTTTCAGTATGACTTGGTGCATAACTACACTCATGCAAATAACAAGGATACTATTAAGAAATTTCTTGGTGTAGCTGGTCGGTTTTTTAATTTGTCAATTAGGAAATTTGTTGCAATTTGTTGCAGTAACAAATCAGCTTTCTGCATTTTCCCTCCAAAATACTTGCTAACCAATCACAGTGAGGTGCCACAGCCCGCCCACACCCCACCTTCCAATCCACTCCCTTCGACTCCTACCTTCCTCCTGATGTCCGTGAACTGGGAAAACAATAAGGAGAGGTAGAAGGACAGCTCCACTATGTAGTAGTAATGGATGTCCATGGTCAGTGGCTGTGGGGAGAGTGGACAGAGAGAGTGAGCAGAGAGAGTGAGCTGAGGTGACTCAGGACTTTGACGGAGGTTGAGGCGGTTGTGACACTTTGGTGGACGGACGACGTGCTGGGCTGTCAGAGTGTGACGGCAGCTTCTACTCGAGGGGCAAAATAGACCCCCTGCAGAGTAGTAGTTAGAAATTGGGTCGCTGATGAAACATACAGGGCAGTATTTGCATTTTGTCAAGGATTATGGACACAGAAGTAGTGCTCTCCTCAGCCAGGGAAATTTCTGTTGCATCATTTAAGGCTAATATAACAGACATAGGCGAATTACTGTAACTGAAATATCTGAGCTTCTACTTCATCATACATATCATACATTATTTATACATTTTGATCAGGAAATGGTGGAATCCTTACCTGGTAAGGGTAGTTGTACCAACATTCTCTGGTGTTCCATTGCCAGGAGGTCTACATCATAAAGGTAGGGAGGAAGAGGAGGAAGATCACATGGATAGGAGTGGAAGCTCTTAGGATTTTCATGATGTGATGAAACGAGTGCAAGAAGAACCCAGATGCAGCTATGTGCTGAAGAGACAGTTCAATGCATGGTGCCTAAAAGGCGAAGAGGTCCTTCTTCAGGCTCCCAATGGTGGACTCACACAAATGTTAGTCTGTAGGCCTTTTAATGTAAAATTTCCTGAGGGAGGAAGACTGCAGGTAACGATGTGAGGAAACCTAAGCAAAACAATCCCCCAACCTGAACGTGTAGGTGATTAGCATAGTGATCTTGAGGTTTCTCCTACTTAGAGAGCTCACAAGAAATTCCAGGCCAAGCCTCCAATAAAATTTAGGCCTACTGTCTGTATTCTGGGTGGGGGGGGGGGGGCAGGGGGGCTGTGCCAGCTGGTGTTGACCAAAAATAAATTATCCACCATTGCAAGAACAAACACCATGGACCAGAAGCAACGCTCACACAGTGAACAGATACAGCGACATGACGTCAACGTAACGGCACACGGCTGACTGGTTAGAAGAAGCGTCAGACACGTACTTGTAGCACACAGACACTAATTATCCGTTACGTTCCACCAAAATCCTATGATAAGCGGAATGGCAGCATGATTCCTTTGATTGTGATGGGAAAGACGTCAAACAGCCAGCTTAGGCGCGCATCTCAGCGGCAGAGCGGACAGCTTATCTGACAAGGTCGCGAGACGACAAGCCTCTGTGACGCCCCAGGATAATGCTGAGCTGCCCGAGCCTTAGTAAGATTGTCGTTTATTTATTCTGCATCGCTCATACCAAGCAGCACAGGGAACAAGGCTTGTGAGCCAAACCACGTGTCTTTGGAGTGTGGGATGGAACCAAAGTCCCCACAAAGAGTAGACGTGGGATGCGAACCAACACTGGAGATACGAGGCACCAGTGCTACCAATTAACAACCATGTCACCCACTAATACTCCGTTGATTATTGTAAATACAATTTTTAAACTACAGATGCTCCTCGATTTACCTTCCAATAAACCTAAGTTGAAGATATAGTAAGTTTGATTTGAATTTGATATAATGAATAAATAAGTACTGTAACTTGCTAAATACGAGATACGAGATTTTTATTTGCCAATTGTGCATAAAACCAACATTCCAGGCACATTGGAATTCTTGTACGGAGCTCTCTCTGAGTCAAGTAAATAGAACACTTATTTGCAGAAAAAGATGGTAATATCTACACAAGCAAAGAAATTTAAATATAAGTATTAATCAAGAACAACTGTGAAGGAACTGTTAAATACAATACGAGAGGTAACACAAGGCTCTATTTCAAGAGCTGTATAAACAGTTTTCTTACATACTTAGTATAGTTGTTTGTGTGTGTGTGTGCGTGTATATGTGTGTGTGTGCGTAATCGCTACAGAGACAGGAAGTGTGGCTGCATGGATGCCGCTGTCGCCCGGCATCAGCAGAAGGCATCATACAGCATATAATTAGCCCAGGGACAGATCAAAATTTGGTAACTACTGAATGTGCATGTGAATGTGAATGTGCATCACCGCAGAGTCCAAGATATCGCAAGTCAAACCATCATTAAGCGAGAAGCAACCGACAACTAATTCTAATTCTAACTTTGAGAGGATTTAAAAAAGGATTTTTGAGTGGACTGTCTCTTTGTGTCTTTATTGGGTAGAACACCTTGGTCAACGTAGGCTGTCAATGTGAGCAGAATCATTGATGAATAATAGATTAGGCTGCTCTTAGACAGATGAAGGTCTGGACTTTAAAGGTTCCAGCAAGTACATTTATAGTCAGAGATCCATCAGTTACAGCCCTCATCCAAATTTCCCCAAAATATCATCTTTCATTTCAGGTTCTCACTACCATTTTTTTTAATGCTCTCTTTTGGGTGACTCAACTCAGATGAGTATCTAGCTTCCTCTCCAACTGTTAGGGCCACAGATAACAGAATGTGGGGGGAAAAAAAAAATCTCCCAGATGTAATAATTTCTGCAAGCCACTTAATCCGACGTCTAATCTGATCGCTTGAGAGGAGAAGCTTGGAGTTTTTCCAGTATCATCATCAGCACAAGATCTTCGAGTAATTTCATGTTCACATCAGAGATAATAACACTTAAAAAAACACATAGCTGACAAGGCCGACCCCTTACCTTCTTCAGGAAGCGCACTCCGTAGGTGAATATGTAGAGGTAAAATGTGAATCTCCACCTGCAAGAAGCAGAAATTGGGAGATGGTGTCAGTCAGGGATGTGTCTCGGTGAGATGAACCTGCATACGACTCACAAATGAAAGCAGGTCGAGTGGCTCGGCCCGGCCCCCCCCCCCTTCAGCGCTAGACAGATGAGGACACGGCGAAGGACGAGCTTTCAGGCCACATTATGTCTGCGCGCTCTGCCCAGACTCTCATTACAAATTCACGGCATCATTGAGAATACCTTGTGCTGCAAAGGCATGCAAAATAATTAAAATAGACACACATGGGGGGGGGGGGGTGGGTGGTGGTTGTGGCTCAGTGGCCTAGGAGATCAGAAGGTCACCAGTTCAAATCCCATCCTCAGCAAAATAGTCACACGCCACATTAACAGCTCAAACGCCAAGCGTCCATCTCACCTGTATGTGTCTCAAAGGAGAGCAAGATGAGATACTGTTTGTGAAAAAGGATTCCGATGTACTTGTAGAAATGACAAATACAGCATCATTCCATGCTCTTTCCTTATTCTGAGTTTCAAGGCGATGAGAGAGAGAGAGAGCTGGACAACTTTAAGAAAGGAGCTTTGTGTAAATCTCATTTACTGCTCAGGGTTCTTTCTGCAGGAATGTCACTCCCAGCATGCACTGCACACGGCCCACACTCTCTGCTCCGTTTCCAAATTCTGGGGAGAGTATCTCCAATTCGACAAGCAACTCGGCGGACGGACGGACTCCAGGGCTGAGACAAAACACCCATAAAAACAGATTAATGAGTCGCGCATCTGTTCTGCTGAAAGGTGGCAGATGGGTAGGCCTCTCCCGGTCTAAACGGCCCGTCACAGGACAGACGCCCGCGAGCAAAGTGGAGCGCACTTCCTTGCCGCAGGTGGCCACTTCATCCCTCATGCCTCCCCCCCCCCAAGGCTAGAAGTGAAAGTGACAGTGGCCGTGCACGAGAGACCCAGCCGTTACCTGAGCGCTCGGGAAAAGGTTTCCGATTTGATTTTTCCGGCCCTTGCTAAGTGACGGTCTTTACCCTTTCGGCTTCCTCAGCAGCTCCCTGCACTCTCCCTCTTATTTCCCCTCCTGTACCCATAAAACTTCACAAATCTCGGGGGGGTGGACAAAATTCCAGTGATGAACAATCCAATCACAAAAAAAAAAAAAAAAAAACTTAAAACTTTAAAAAAAATTTAAAAAAAACTTTAAAAAAAATTTAAACTTCATTAATGAAAGACCGAATTACATCCATTTGTTTTGTTTTTCCACAAGCAAAAATGTGATTTTTAGAAAAGGTAAACAATACTGGTTACTCGCAGAGCTGAGTGTTGCAATTTGACTGTGTTTTCAGATTGCATATCTAATGTTACATCATCAGTAGCATTAGCCAAATCTCAACATGCATCGCGATGGAAAAAAATAAAAAATAAACTGACGGGGGGGGGGGGGG
>JAODJX010000037.1:10863652-10874997 GCA_026776945.1 Isichthys henryi
TTTGGACTGTGGGGGGGAAACTGGAGTACCCGGAGGAAACCCCACGACGACATGGGGAGAACATGCAAACTCCGCACGCATGTAACCCAGGCAGAGACTCGAACCCGGGTCCCAGAAGTGTAAGACAACAGTGCTACCCACTGCACCACCATGCCGCCCCCTAGGTGTCTTACAGTTTACTCAAAGATAAAAGTCTCCATAAAGGCTCACAGAGCAGGGCAAGGGCCTCCATCCATTTAGGGGGAAACATGATTGTTGGCGGGGTTGTATTAACAGGTTTTGTTTTATTGGGGGGGGGGGTTACAACCCCATCCCACCTGTAATTTTTAACCATGCAGCAGGGGAGCTGGCCGGTGGCCAATCAGCAAACACCCTTCGAGCCCAAAAACACCATACATTAACTCCATCCAATCCCAACAACTGTCACTATCAGTGATGGGACTAACAAAGCTGCCCAAGTCTGCGGAATAAGACAAACCCAGTATATAAACACTGCAGCAAGCTGAATAAAGCTACTTCTCCGACAGTAAGTAATACTGAATACCATAGCATGTCGAGTGGTGTTTGGGTCTAGCGATTAGAACTCTGTGCCTGGAAGGTTGCTGGTTTAAATCCAATGGCTGAGAGAGCGATTTCACCACTGGGCCCTACAGCATTGCCTTAATCCCAGTTGCTCCAGGGACATGTTCACCCTGCTCTCACACTAGTGTACTGCTTAAGATAAGAACATGGTAAATAAAACAGAATGTGACTCGCTTCCTCAGTCAAAGAGCAGGTGTTGAGTCTTTTTAGAGGTTAATCTCCAGCTCCAGGGGCCCCCTTTGTCCACATGATTTTCCACTATTCAGTGGTTTTCAGTTAACTGGAGATAATTCAAGGGTATTTAAGTAATTATGAGTGGAAATTGAACAAAGATGCACCCAACTGCTGGTGGAGAACATGATAACTGCTTCAGCTGGATGCATGATAACATCAGCGGAGGACACACTGTACCAAGTTAGCGTAAAATTAATCACTTATTATTCAGAGTAATACATTAGCAAAAGACAACTAATTCATTTAATCTACACAATTAAGCAATTAACACTTTGTGTAAACATGCAAAGATGATACTTACAACTTAACAAAAAACAGCTCTGTGTTAAAGCTGCAAAACAAGCAACTTCAGATAAGCATCTAATTCAATAACAACTCCTCCTCCTATAGGGCACCAGCGATCATAGAAGTTTATCTAGCAGATTGCAGAGGTGGAAATTTCAGGTCCAGAAAGTACAAATCCAGACCGTGATTTACTTTCAACCAACCAGTTGAGCATAAAGAGTCACAGTGTACTGAACTGGTTGGTTGAAACAAAATCCTGGTCTGGATTTGTACTTTCTGGACCTGAAACTTCCACCTCTGGCAGAGTGAGCTGAAGTGGGTGAAGCGCGTCAGGCTCAGGAGCCTGAGAGGGGGTCCCCAGGCATCAGAGACCCCCTGTGGTCCTTTGCACTTGGGAATAAATCGAACGCTCCATGGCCATGACCGACAAATGACCAGGAACTGCCACAATGCCAGTTATTCAGAAGGGGAACATAATGTTGGTAACACATTATAAATACAAATACATATCGTCCATTAACAAATTAGATTAAGTTCAAAGTCAATCTGGATATGAGCCTATATAATTTGCTGTTGCGCTAAAAGCTAAGCGGCTGAGCCTTTCCAGCGACTTGGATGACCCTCCTCTGCTGGGACGCAGCCGTACACATAGGGGTTCCCTTTTCAAACTGATTGAATACTTTGCTGCCAGTTTTCTGCAGCCAAGCAGACTTCCTAGCGCACGCTGGACACGCTGCACTCCAAGCATTACGCAGACAAAAACGACAGGCAGGCAGCTTCAATAACAGCATCTCATCCAACCTGACATGGGCCAATACTTCCATTCGGTCCGTGTGTCCATATCAGACATCTTCTCCGGGATTGTTTCACAGTCACTGAGTCATTGAGCCTGTAGCCCAGGAAATGTCTGAGAGAGGACACCAGTCCATCACAGGTCACACACTCATATGCTGATGGCAGTTAGGGAAGCCAATAAGCTTAAAGATGACCTCTGTGGTTTGGGGGGGGCAAACAGGTATGCAAACCCAATACAACCAGAGAAGGACTCAAGCCCTCAATCCCGTGGGGTCATAATCCTATACACTGATCCTGGATGTTGGTTTTGGTTGCTACAGCACACAATATTATAAGAGGGTAAATTTCAACTTTGATCCCACCCAAGATGTACCGCTAGACCAAGGACCCTGTGCGTTCTGCTAGCCCAAGACCCCCTGTTAGATCCTGACCAGGGTTAGCAGTTACAAGATGGATGGAAGGATGTCGCAAGATCGTATTTTGATTCACATAAAATCAAAGACATCAAAAAACATACATAATGACAGAAATTAACAACAGCAATAACAAATAAGGGAAAAAAATGTAAGTATACATTTTTAAGTTGACATGAAACTTTTATACATTGTGAATGCAGTGGATGACGTCAGAGTCACCATCGATTAGCACTTTAAGTTTTCAAAAACAGCATCGAAACTCCAGCATTCCCTCCACACTCTGCCAAGCTGAGCTCACAAAGACGCAGGGGGCAACAACACCAGACGCAGACGGCCCCTCCCACTTACCACAGCCTCATACCTGCTGCCCACCAACTTAGACCCATGCTTATCTATCTACTGCTTTTTAAAACTCAGATAGCAGATGCAAACTGGGGTGTCAAACAGCAAGAAGGCCCCATGGCCCTGGAAGGACCCGGATCGTGTTCATCACTGTCTGGCATAGCTGGACTGATTAACAGCTTATCACCATTCCTTACATCAAACAAAATCAACTAAGTATTCAATAAGTGCGTTTTTTCTGGTCTGGAGCATTAACAACTTAAATTATCTGACATATAAACCAGTTCAATTACAGGTCTAGTCATAATATTTAGTTAATAAGAGATTTAGATTAAAATGATCAAAAAACAAATGCAAAAGCATCTCCCTTTGCAGCTATATTTATATAACAAACTCCCAAGGGACACTTCAGTTGCACCCTTGAGAGGTATAACTGCTCTTTTTAAATTATTCAATGGTATAACTGATTACAAAGTTAATCTGGATGAAAGTGTCGGCAAGGAAACAGGAGAAAGACAGCTGTGTTCATCACCATGCCTCGAGTTTAGGCTGTATCCTCTTAAGAAATGAAGTTATTATATAAGGGAATTAATAAACAGTCAACACCAATGAACACCGTGAACAGGGACAACATAATCGTGACTAATGTAAACTTTTGTAGAGCTCAGTAATACCCCAAGAATTCATCATGAGTTCTCAGGCAGGGCATGTTGGATCAGATACATAATACATAATACATTCCGGCTCCTCCATGTCTTATAATCGCTATGATATGAGACATATTCAGACGCTGCACCGGCAAAGAGATTTTAATTTACATAACTCTCTGAAAGTGAGCTTTTTCCCTCAGAAAAGGCAGCTCAAACATACTGTGCCATATCGAACTTGAAATTTTTACTACTCGAAAATCAGAATGGAGCGAGCGCTGATCAGTCCTCAGAAACGGGGGAGCGTAACATCGCCAAAGGACGTCTGCCTACAGTTATATAACAGATCACAGGAATGAAAGGAAAGGTGTGTCGGTTTAGCTTGCGACTGCCTCAGCTACACTAGCTACCAGACAAAAGCCGACCATTCTCAGCAAAACTGCAACCTGCTTCTGGAGGCCTGCAGTTACGCTTCTCGCAAAGTAGCTTTCATAGAGGCATGACTCTAAATGAAAATAACGGCAAAGCTTAAACGAGAGTATTTTTAAAAAAAAAAATAACTATTGATATAAAACCAAAAACAACCACAGAAAGCAGGAAATAACAGACTGTCTTGTAAAACTGCAAAGAAAACCGAAGTTGGACCATATATTTGAAAATAAAAACAATTATTTGGCTTTAGAAAAGGTCGGAATGAGGTCATCTCCAGCCATTTCTATTTCTGAAAGCCCTTGAGAATTGACTTAATAATTAAATCGTACCAGAAGCAACTGAAGAGCAACAGCTGCTAAGCGCAAGGGGACTGTAGTGACTGACAATGCCACATCACCAAGGTTTAGAATATACTTTGAAGAGAGGTTAAATATAAAGATGGGAATGCTACATTTTCATAGCTGTAATATGCATGGATATTTTTTATGTATAGGTTTGTTGCACGTCAGGTTATCTGACTGAGAAGTTCTTCCATATAATGTATGATTGCTAAGGGTCCCACCACTTTTGGGGGAAAGAGCAAGTTTCATGGCTCATTAACACCGGCGCACCTGCAAACAGATCCAGCATCGGAAGAGCTGGGAAACTAAATCAGTCCCGGCTGCTAGTCGATAGGTTTTCATCTGAAACGCGGCCGTAAAATACTCTGGCCATTATTAGAAAAAGAAAAAATATCTGAGAGAGATTTTCGGGCCTTACACTGATTAACCACCCCAGTAACAATCGTGATGCATAACGCGATTAAATATCTGGGATGGATTAAGTGCTCAAAATGCAATGTACAGCATCCAACTATGCAGAATCAGGAAGCCGCCAGCCTGTCATCAGCTTTACTTTCCCCCCAAAAGAGGTGGAAAAATCATAATGTCACGTGTCCTTTTAGCAGCATGATATTCACGTCACTTAGAGTTACACGTTTAAGATAACACCATAATTTGCGCGATTATTTTTGGTTATCAATGAGACCATCTTAATCTAGTTATTTAGCGGCCTGTTAGTCCTCACTTCAATGTTTCCTAACACTTACTAAAGTAATGGTACGATTACACTGACTGCAGATACACAGTCAAGAATAAAACAAACGGGATGCATTTGCAGATCGTTCGAATGGCTTTGCGACAGCACGATCAATGGAGCCTGTTACAAAAAAAAAAAAAGTTTCAAACGAAACCAAAAAAAAAAAAAACAAAACACGAAAGCTGGCACGATTAACACCGCAACCCTGATACCTGCGACATGGTTTATTTTAATGTGCAAGTCAAGGGGAATATGGAGATGCATCACGTAGGAGAAAACAAAAAGAAGTGTACTGTGTAAAGCTACCCAGACGCTGAGGACGCCAGCGTTAACAAACGCTGAATTCCATTCAGAAGCACATCTTTATCTATATCTTTAGCAAATTATTATAACGAAAATCCTCTAATTGAAGTGCACAAGGAATCCCACACCGAAATGAAAACGCTCTCGCCTCCTAGCGACTAGTGCACCCCTATACTGGAAATAATGGGCTAGCTGGATCAATGGGATTGCACATAATTCCCCAAAACTATCAATAAACCGGGCACAGAAAACACCATATTTCTGCCGAATGATAGTAACAAGTTCTGCTTAAATGTGTCCGTTCCTCTGCGAGCGATAACACTGCCTAAATCGGTGGCGTTTTAATGTCATTGGTGGATCAGCAGTCCAATCTCAGACAGCACGTCACAGGTCTAGCTACTTCCATGCTTTTTTTCCCCTACCGATCTCCACATTTTTACCCCCCCAGGTGAAACACAGTGCCGCAACACGCGATCGCAACAAGAAAGCAGCGGCTCAGAGCCACTGACCTCTCGAAAACCAGGCGTATCATGAAGATACCCAATGCCAAGGGGAAAGCCAGATAGAGATCTTCGGCTTGTGGGAAGGTTGCCTCCTCTGTGTTTTTTAAGTCAGCCCAGGTTACATTATGTGGCAGCCAGAACCTCTCGTTCCAAAACCAAGCCAAGATCCCGGCCATGTCCCCTTGATTTCTCTCCCGCAACGGCAAGAGTCGCCTGCGCCTGTGATGACGGATACCACGTTGCAATCGCTTCTGACGGATGATCTTTGCAGGTCCGTCTGTGTGATGGGATCAGCTTTTGCACCGCCCTTTGATTTTTTTTTCGCGTGTGTGCCTTTCTTGGGGAAGTAGAGTCTGCCATACGCCATCTACCCCTCCGCGAGTGATTGGTGCATCTAAACGTCACACACGCTTTGTGCCGCACACGCAGTAAAGGTGCACACACCACGAGGACGCACGCTAGGGTTCCCTTTGTCATACATCCGCAAAGTAACACCCGACTTTCACTTAAACTTAATGCATTTACCCGAAATCAATTACCTCTTTTTGCAGTGTGCAACAAATTCAATACATCCATTAAAAAATGAATCGCACGTTATCACCCTTTTTCATTTTCGTAGTTTACAATTAGGAAGGCATTTATATAAGCTATATATAATTCTAGGTAGAGACTGTAAATGTGAAATAATTGGTTGGTCCATTGAACTAATACACCACAATCACAAAACTGTTACATCACGTAGCTTAAAATACAGCTGCAGGTCAAAACGCAAGGTTTATAAGGATTAAACGCCCAAAATATTAATTTCCGTAATGCCAGTCCCTTCAAATTTATAAGCAAACAAGCCTTTAATTTGCTTAGGCTTTTATGCATTATTCATTTCAAAGTGCTAATTGACCCATCAAGTAAATTCTAAAACAGCTTAAACGTTGTAAATGACAATTAATAACCAAAATATGAAACAGTACGTATTTTACCGGGGTTCTTCAACTATAGGCTAGACAGTAGTACACTAGCATGGATCTCACGCTGCCCTCTGTCCTATTTTAACGTGTAAAATGTAGTATGTAAGCATAAAGTTAAGGTTTTACATAGATATATGTAAAACAGATATATGAGATAGATATAAACGTCTTTATGTCATAAGTCTATGACAGACAGACAGACAGACAGACAGATAGATAGATAGATAGATAGATAGATAGATAGATAGATAGATAGATAGATAGATAGATAGATAGATAGATAGATTCTGAGTTCTGTGGCTGTATGTTGCTCTCTGCTGGTCAAAGTTGATAATTTCCTGCTATAGTCTGAAAAATAAATCTGTTTATACGAAATGCATCACATACATTTTTCTTTTAAAACTCACATTTTGGATTTAAAAAAAAGAGTATTCAATTAAAAAATGATGCTGAGCGTATTGAGAATGATTTAAAAAAATGGTTTCTTTAACAAATATTTGGATTTATTTCAATTCCAATAGTGTTGACAGATTTAAAAGTAATGGAATAAAAGTAGTTCAAACTTTAATTTAATATAGAAGAATAAATTTTGATTTATTTAATACCCCAATTCTGAAAATACTGTATTAAAACATGGAGTGGAAAGTTAGTTTTTCTCATATTCACATTACGTATTTTTTATAATTGTGCAAAAATAAATTGAAAGACCGCGTCTTTCAGCCTCGACAGGGTTGTGTTTAAAGAACACCTAATAATAAGAAATATTACATGAATAAAATAACGCACAATTGGTGCTTTTTCGCGAGTATAAAATTTTTAAAAAAATCGCACAAATTAAATAGAATGATAGGCTGTCTTAGTTGTCATGTGGTCTAAAACGTTTTAGTAAGAGAGTGCAATATTTGACAGAAATTGCGTGTCTTGTAGCCGTGCCCTGCTGTTTTGCGGATGTTTTCATCGCGGGCGGTAGTGATCCCTTACAGCCCCTGACACTACACGCAGTCCGGGAGGTGAGAGGAAACTGTACAGACTGAGGTCGCTTAAGAAGCTGAGCGGTAGCATCATGGCGGAGCACATCGAGCCTCCGGTTCATACCCAGAGTCCGCAACCGGTGCCGGCGGCGACCTGGCCAATTACCCGAGAGTCCTACGAGCTGCAGGAGGTCATCGGTTAGTGTCAAACTGTCTGATCGCCGGTTGCGCCGTTTTTAATCGGTCCGACCGGCGGTGCTTATAGGGAAGCGGGGGCCTACCGGCTTTTTTTCCGATGCATGTCCTCTGTCATGTACAGCTTAGCAATGCGGATGTTTGCATCCGCAGTATTTCGCGTAGCTTCTGAGCTTATGCCATGTTTCGGCGAACCATTGTTTAAAAAGTGCCTGCATTAGTGTAGAAATGCGAAGGAATCAGATTGTCACTCGGGGAAAATATGTGGGGTTTTTTTTTTGGGGGGGGGGTGAAACGAAAAGGGGGGATTTTTGCGGAATAATGTTACCTCAAAGGCAGGTGGAAGCTGCATGGGAGCAGAAAATTAATTTGCTGAAATTGGGATCGGCCCAGGGGGACCATGTCCGACTGGGCCACGAGGAGCCGGTACCTTTATGATGGTATACCGGCTTTGGGAGGCTGCTAATTCGCAGCACGGCGCTTGTGGAAACTGCCAGTTCACGGTGAAGTTCACAGACCCCACCCCCTGTCATTACTGTATGAATCTTATTGCAGATTTTTGACAATTATATCGCTTTCCACGCTCCGCGTCGCTATAATTAACTTAACGCCACAGTTAAAATAGCGATGATTTTTTAAATAACGGTCACTGTAACGCGCAACATTTTACATTTATTTTGGAAAAGAGATATCGGTGACACGAGAGGAGGAAAGAAAATGCTGCCATTATCACATTTATAATATAGATCTTTTAAATCGGGTAGACCAGTTTACATCTTCCGTCCGTCGTCAGATTACCCTGATCTGTCACTAGCGCAGTAATATTGTCATGATTAGTGATGGCTGCAAGGAAGTGTCTGGCGGAAGTGATGTATATGCTAACTGATTATGCCCACTTGTATTAAGCAATCTCGTAGGTCTTAGGCACTGTCACGGACAGGGACGTGGCTTTTGTGCTCTATGCTGTTATGTGTTCACTTGTTTCAGTGTCCTCTTATGAAGTTGCCTTGCAGTGATGCTCATCACTTCCCCTGCTGGTGAACGCCCGCTTTGCACTTCTGTCAGTCGTACTGGCGTTGTTACGCGACGATCTTCACCTGCCTTCCCTTCCAAAAAATGAAATGAAAATATGTTATGTAAACATATAATTTAAATATATGAATGTAGTATGTTTAGAACAAAACGTCCTGGCTACCTTAATGCATTTTCTATATAACTGTGCAACTATGAAAAAATCATTCCCTGGAAGTGTGAGGGGCGTACATTGTAACTAACCAAGTTGCCACGAAAATACGCCATATCAGCAATGATAAGGGTTAGCCGTCTTGTTTGTGGTGTGTCGCCTCTCTTCTTATCTGTCCATAGCAGTTAACATGTTTTTAGCAACGCACTAAGAATTCTAGTATTTCACAGGTTTGTGTGAATCTGTACTCCTGAACCCCGATATACTTTGTATAAGTCAGCTCCAGTTTCTACTGCTGCCACCTTCTGTCTAAAATTTGTATGGTTTATTTCACTGCGCAGAGACACTACAGCGCCGCTGTAAGGAGTCATGAAGTACCTGCATGTTAGCCGTTTGCGGGAGTTTTACTTTACACAAAAATGTTCTGAGAGCAGAAGGAAAAATGATTGGTTCAGGGAGATAACCAATGAAATTGTAGAGGAGGTGGGTCCAAGCAACTAGAGGAGGTGGGAGCCCGACATCTGATTGGTTGGTCCCATCTCAAATTGTTTGGACCCACCTCCTCTACAACGTCATTGGTTAACTCTCTGAACCAGTCATTTTTCATTCTGCCTAAGTAAATCTCCCACAAGCATGTTGGCCAAAACCCAGGGTCCTCCACGATGGTGTGATGGTGAATGATAGTGAGTGATAGTGAGTTGTCCGTGCTGCTGCCTGTTTTAAAACGCTGCTTGTTGGCTGTGGTTGCAGGCAGTGGGGCCACAGCTGTTGTTCAGGCAGCTCTGTGCAAACCCAGGCAGGAGCGAGTGGCCATAAAACGGATAAATCTGGAGAAGTGCCAGACCAGTATGGACGAGCTGCTGGTGAGCATCGTTCCCCAAGAGTCTGCTTGGCTTGCCTGTGCTAACCAGCGTCCCTGAGGTTCATTAACTCTAGTAACCTATCCGAAGAACCTCACGTTCCCTATGCAGAACCACAGTTTGCGTGGGAGTTCCCACACGTTTCCTATTCAAATGAAGAAACAAGTGGGTTGTGTGAAATCCTCACCGTCTCACAACTGCCTGATATAAACCCAAGAAAATAATGACACTATATTATTATCTGTATTAATAGCAAATTGCCTGGAATTAATAGTGTGAACAGTTGAAAAAATGAAAAACTTAAAACAATCTTTGTCTCTTTAAACAGAAAGAGATTCAGGCAATGAGTCAATGCAGCCACCCCAACGTGGTAACATACTACACTTCCTTTGTGGTAAAGGACGAACTTTGGCTGGTCATGAAGCTGTTAAGTGGAGGTAAGGTTTTCTTCTATTGTGGCTTCTTTGCTGGGAAGTTGGGCTCCATGTCGCTGTTCTTAAGCGAGTTACTTCAATAAAACATTTATACACCATAGTAGTACTTTTTAGATGTTTGTCTGATGTTTATGGAGAGCTGATTTTATTTTAACACGTTTACAATTATTTAGCAGATGCTTTTTATCCATAGGAACATACCATTGAGACAGTAAGGTTAGTCTGTCCCTAGAGCAACTAGGGTTAAGGGCCTTGCTCAAGGATCTAATGATGAAATCACTTAACCAGCCATGGGATATGAACCGGTGACTTTCTGATCACAGCCAAAACTGCCTAACCTGCTCAACCATACACCATCCTGAGGGAAACAAGAAGTAATGGATTGTCTTTGTTGTAGATTGGCATTCAGGCCTCAATGTGTCTTGCGCCTTCTCACACAGGGTCGATGCTGGACATGATAAAACACACGTTCAGCCGAGGGGAGCATAAGAACGGTGTTCTGGAAGAGTCCACCATAGCCACCATCTTAAAGGAGGTTCTGGAGGGCTTAGACTACCTGCACAGGAACGGACAGATCCACAGGTAAACCACACTTTGCCTTTCATCGTTTAACGCTGCTTTCAAGGTCCATGCTTAATTTAATTTACTATAATTTACTATAAAAACTGAATTGGCCTACTAACAGTTGCTCGCAGTGGCATATTTTTAGTGTAAGGAAACAGCCATTACAATGTAAGCAGAATAGTATGCTAACCATGACATTATATAAGCTTTATACCACATTGTTCTCACTCACTGAATAACACATGTACAGATTTTAAGCATGCAAAAGTGTTAACTTTAATTCTTCGGTTCTTAGTTCTAAAAATGTGTAACGTTGTTATTATTACTATAAAGTTTTTATGATGAAATGTAATTGAACAGGTGTTGCATTGAGTTGTATTATTTCCATGACTGATTAATATTCTATAATGATCGGTACTGTGTTGACTGTACCTACTATCTGCCAGCTCTCTGCTGCTGTGAGGGGCATACAGTGCCAACCCCGCCCCCCCATCCCCCCAGCCGCGCCCCCCCCAAATTTTATTATTTTGGGTGGAGGGGGCCCGGGGTGTGGCCGC
>JAODJX010000037.1:10884066-10895179 GCA_026776945.1 Isichthys henryi
ATTTTTGTCCACTCTATTTTTATTAATAAAATTTTTTTATTTATGTTTTTTTTTTTTTTTTTTTTTTAGTCCATCCCCTTTTTTATTTTCCTTTCTTCTTTTCTTTGTTTTTATATGGTTTAGTATATTTTTGTTATTACTTGTTATGGTCGTATTTTGTTTTATTTTGTAGTCCGAGCCGCTGATTGCCGAAACACGTCCTTATTAACATGTGCACGTGGTATTTCTGAATGGCTGATTATTGGATGGTGCGGAGTAAAAAAAAAAAAGACGTGAGAAAGACTCTCATCTCATCTGTTACGCCGCAGCCGATCCGTCCCCGTGGAATTAATGCATGTATATAATGCATGTTTTGTGGGAGATGATGGGGCTATTTTTGTCCATGAGTATGTGCACGTGACCTAATTGCACTAAAAGTATCTGTGCAGACCATGCATAATGAGAATCCACAGAGTGCCAGCGGGACCGGGGGAGCGATATACTGGATAGCTTGATTTGGGGGTGCAGTTATGAATAAACAAATCATGGTATGTACAAGTATTTTTAAGCAGCGTTTATTTCTAGTGTTACTGTTATTATATTATAGCTCCTTATCCTCAGGTGCGGAGGGTGCCGGGTTCGAGCGGGCACCTGCACAAGACGGAAGATGGCGACTGGGAGTGGAGCGACGATGAGCTGGACGAGCGTAGCGAGGAGGGCAAGGCGGCGGTGAACCAGGGCAGGGTGGGTCTGAGGAGCATGAGGTGGGGGTGGGTTTGCGGCTTTGGGGGTGAAGTAAAGGAGAGAATCAGCCTTGAGCTGGGACACATGAGTACCCTGACTTTCGATGACGTCGTCGTCAGACGCTTAGCCTTCGTCGTATCCTGATGACTGTTTGTAAAAAGGACGGAACACGTTTGCAGTAGAGGACAGAATGACAGGAACACACAGTCTATTTTTCTGGCCTGGGGAAAGGGGGGGGTGATAAGTCAGCTGACTTTCTGAAAACTGGTTTAAGAACAGAGGAACACAAATGGAAACCAGTTAGGGGCAAAAGGACAAAGCCGGCATGCCTGCACGGAGGCTGATGTGAATATGCACTGTACTGTAGTTCTTACATCATTATGAGTCAGTGCAGAATAAAAATTTAATGGAATGTTATTAAATTTCCTGATGAGGAATTCAGGCCTGTTCTCTGTGTTTCTTTGAGACTTTATGTGACTCTCACTCTGTTGGGTATCATTCCGCAGGCCGAACCTAATCGCTTTGTTTATTTGCCATTTCAGTCCCGGAGGCTCAGAGACGACAGAAAAGATGTAAGTGCTCCCTCTCGGTTAAACCGCTGATGCTGTAATGAATTTGGTCCATTCAGGAAAACTGCAGAAGCGAATGGCAGTCACGCGTCAGCAGTAGCTGTTGTGGGTAATTATTATTTGTAATTACGCATTGCGTTAGGGGTAATGGGTTTTTTTTTTGCACCAGTATTTATACCTTCCGGGTAATTTGCATCTCACCCGGATGGCTGTCGCAGTTCACATGTGTAGCAGAGTGAAGCCAGAGGCTTCGATGGATGGAAATCCCCTGTTGGATTCTTCTAGAAGGCCTCTGACCTCGCATCGGAGTCTTTTTCACACCTGTCACTGGGCGTGAAGGAGGCTCGTCGGGGTCGATACGCGTCAATAAGGCAGTTAGCTCACAGAAGCTGTTTTTTTTTGCGGCCCCCGGCTTTGCAGGCGGACGAGGGCGGGGCTACTGTGTTGACGCGGATGCCCCTTCTGTGTCAGCTGAGCTGACGCGGCGCCTTTTTCTCGGCTCTTTCAGGACGAGGTGAACGCCAACAATGTAGCGATGCAAGGACTTTCCATCCAGCATCCCCAGGTGAGACCATCACAAGCCTTTTTGGGGGGGGGGATGTTGTTCTAAGCTCTATTGTCTGTGATTTCTTTTCAAAGTACATTACTTTTATATAATTGGGGTCGGTATAAGACGCCGTGGCTCTGCAGTAACCGTTTGCCTGCCCCTCCACTTCCGGCCAGACACCCACACCTTCGCAAAATACTGTCGGACCCCCCCATCCCTGAGAGACTTGTGACACGACATTCCGCCTCATCGTAGCTGGAGGACAGAGAGATATTAAGCATCGACATATATATATTTTTTATGACGACTCCGCTGTTACGCGCCAAAGTCATCCCGCTCCGTTCTTACCATTTAGTGCTTCTTCTATCATTTTGGGGGGGGGGTGGTAGCTGTTAGTTTTGTGGACAGCTTAATGGGTGTAATTCAACAATACCATAAGGAAGTTGCGTTTATAGTCATAAAAGGATCTAGATATCCAGCCTGAATAAAACCCTTGTGCCGATTAACAGAGTATGTGATCAGATTAGCAATGGTGGCAGGAACTCAGTCTTTTCTCTCCCTCCATCCCTCTTTCGTCAAGGTCCAGCCTTATGAGTGCCGGACGGAAAAACAAGGCCAGGCCTCCGTCAACATGGTCCTGCGGTTGAGGTAAGTCAGACCGTCTGTGCTCCTTCTCTGCCGCGATCGAGCGCCGATTCATTGACCAAACGCCTTGGTGCAGTCCTGGCAAGGTAGCCCGGATGTGGGTGTGAATTGGGGGGGGGTTGTTGGCCTGTTGCCCTGATTGATGGTGGCTGAGGGGTCCATACCGTCCCGGACACAGATCCAGCTGCTAAAGCGCTGCCCAGTAATGCCACGGATTTGGACGTGAAACGACAGCATCATCCATTAAACTTGCCATCATTTTGAAGACGTTAAGACCGCAGCCCTTGAAAGCACGTTACTTGACACATTATGGGTGTCATTAAAGGAATACACTATGCTCTGTGTTCAGTGAGGGTTAGCCTGAGGAGAACTGTCCAGGATAAGAACGCACTAATGGACATTCCCCCGACCTGAATGGGGCAGCATTCAGTCACAAAGGGCATGTATGTTGCATGTCACTGTCAAGTGTCTCTTGTAGTAGCCTAAGGATCCTGACAGACTGTATCTTTGCGTTTTCTCACACACACACACACACACACACACACACTAGCATTCCAGCTGTCGTCTACCCTCATTTCCTCCACCTTAATTAAATTGACTTACCTCCAGAAGAAATTACAGAGCCTCGCTGCAGGTAGCAAGTAGAGAATGGCTCACAATAGGGACTTAATTTTCATTAATGGTAAGAGTGTGTGAGAACGGCCTCCCGTCGTACGATGCTGCACCACTATAAAGCTAATTGTATGCTTAATTTGGGCGAGAGTGACATTCTGTGGCTTGCTCAGTCGCTGTGGAGAAAATCGCTGCGGAAGGTGCCTGGGTCCAGGCACAGGATTCCACGCCGGTTCTAATTGCATGAGATAGGAAGCGTATGCACATTCACCCTGAATTGAAGTTCTGCTGAGCTAGCGATTAATGGTCTCAGACTGTGTTTAAAACAGACCCTTCATGCTCCCACATTTTACCAAGTGGTTTAAAAACACACACACACACACTCACGCACACACACTGGAATGGGCACTTGGTTTTCTTCCTTGGCATTTAATCAGGATGATTAAACAGAGTGTATAACCTTCCTCTGCTTCTGATTTGCATAGGGACTGATCTGTAAAACTGTTTCTTCTTTTTCATTACAAGTGTCATAAACGATGGTAACCAGTGACTAAATAGTGGCATGGCTTTCCTACTGAAAGTTTTTTTTAATAATTAATAATGCATTTTTTTAATAGCCATCAACGGGGTGAGTCAGAAGGCTTAAATATTTATGCGCGTTCTGAGACCTAGAAAGTTCTCTCCCGCTATTGGGGGAGTAGGGCATGTAACCCGAGGCTCATTTTCTGAGGGGGAGGGTGCAGTTGGCCTGGCCCCAGGCTATAAATGCCTCGGGGCTTGCAGAAATCGGTGGCGTCTCAGTTCATGAGGGGCCGCGGGTTCAGTCCAGGGTCGGCCCTGGCACTGCAGGAAGGCCCCTGGCTGCCACGTCTTGATCAGGCAGACGCGTGGAAGCAGGTGGCCGCAATGTCGTCTCTGTGTCCTTCCAGGAGCATCTTAACACCCTGCTGTGACATCTTTAGAGGCATAAGGTCTGACACGGGGATTCAGAGTCATTGTGGGGTCTCCACTGCAGTATCGCCAGTATGGACTCCCTGTCAAACGTTGCGTGTGACTCATCAGCTTAGGCCTCTGTGTCTGAGATTGGAAGGTTGCTGGTTCAAATCCTCTCCTTGGCAGAATTGTCACAAGTAGTGATGGCCGAATTAAGCTTCAGGAACCATTTGCTGTATTTTTAGCCCCACTAGATAGTGTTTTCTATTCAAAAAATGCACCGATTCAAGCCAATAGCACCATCTAGTGGAGTTAAAAAATACAGCAAATGGTTCATGAAGCTTCATTTGGCCATCATTAGTCATAAGCCTACTGTTCCCTTAAAGAAGGTCCTTAATCTCCCCCCGAAAGGGTCCAGGGGCCCTCGAGAAATGGCCTAACCCTGTGTTTGGACTCCACGCTTTGCTCTCCACTGTGTATCTCTTCAAAGGAGAACAAGATGGGATATGTGAAAAGGATCATTCCAGTGTGCTTGTGCAAGCAAAGCATCATTTCAGAATGATGAAAGTAAGCAGGAGCCAGAGAGCATAGGCAGTGATGTCAGGCATATAGAATTATTGGCTGTGTGAGTCAAATACCGCACAAGCGTACAGTGACCCAGCAAGGTGTGAATTGCGCTCTATGAGTCAAAAGTCTGTGGAGAATATCATTCATTCATCCATTCATTCATTCATTCATTCAGGTATTAGTTATTTCATATTGCAAATGTTTGCAAACACATTAAAAGATCTGTGCAAGACCAAGATGCCCTCTGCCCTGTCATGACCATCAGCATATTGTAGTCTGTTTGATGTAGACTGCATTGCATAATTTTTTTCTCCACTGGCTTGATTTATAAATTCACTCAGCTCATCTTACGCCTTTCTCTGTCCAGGTGGCCACTTTCATCTCTTTTGTTTTGGTGGTTATAGTGCATGCAGCTGGGATGAGTAATGATCGATGAGTGATCGCTTTTATGCCGGGATGTGGAAATCCCAGGCCCTCGAAAACAACGCTCGATTGTGCTCACAGTGGCCCCAGGATAGAGAACACGTCAGCCTTGAAGGGTGAGGAGCTCAGCCTGAGCCAGGTCCAGATGTGGGGGTGTGGAGCCAGACGCCTACCCTTCTGTCGCTCAGCCCGGGCCTCTCGCCGCTTCGCGTTTCACCTTCATCTCACACCAGCCGCTTTTAATTTATCCAGATCTTTACCCTCACGGATGCCTGGTTTTATCTAACGGAGCGTTATCTCTTTTGGACGGTTGTTTTTGCACAATCTGATTTTGCACAGACATCTGATTCAGGGCAAAAAAAATCCACCGACCGCGCGTTCATCTACGTAGACTGTAGACAAATGGCAAGAAAACTGTTTCCTGTGCATGAAGACAGTTAATTGACTGGGATGCAGATTTTCTGGCCATTTTTTTGATTTTTGTGTCAGTTTAGTGCATGTTTCTACTGTAAAACTAACATTATGTCAGTAAACACAGGAACACTGGTCTTGTCAAGATTTTCAATATAACAAATGTGTCTCCTAAATAGACAAGAATAATAAAGATCTTAAAGAGATTAAATGAAAGATTTTTAAATTCCTGCCCTTAAAATTACACCTTTGTCTGTAATCCAGACTTACTCCATAAAGCAGGCATATTCAAATCACAATCCTTGAGGGCCGAGAACTGCAGATTTTCCAACCTTCCTTTACCCGTGAGCCGGGTGTGAAGCCTCTGGCCAATCAGAATCAGTGATTATGAAACTAATGACCTGAGAGAACTCAAAACAAGGCCTGGATTTGGAATCGAGGGCCAGATTTGAAGAGCCTTGCCATAACCGGTATTGAGAAGTCGCAGAAGCCAAACCCATCTTCAGTCAGCTATGCTTGCTAGCTGCCACATGGTAACGTTGAATCTTCCCAGTCACAAAGTAGTAACCAGTGACAGTGATGTGTTCATTTTACTTCCATCACATGCAGTCATTATCCTTTTAAAAGCAGCCTCTTTGGTTTTGTAGACGACCCCCCCCCCCCGCCTGCCACATACCTGATTAAACTCACAGAACTCCGCTTTCACTAGTGGCTCAGAATCTGCCTCTTATGGCCCGCCCAGCCTGGCATGATTTAGAAAGCTGTTTATTCGGGATTTAAGCGCCGTTTACAAGTTACGCTTTTCGATTTTCTACTGGAGAGTCTCTGAATGTGATTTTTTTTTCCATGAGCAAAAAAAAGTGGTATTATTACAATATAAGAAATGGCTGTAGCTATTTCTGGTTAAGGGGCAGTTTATTGATAAGAACTGTATCTTATCAAGAGGCTGCTTTAAAAATGCTGCAATTCTGTGTTTGACATAGAATTGGCTACTCGGTAAATTAAACGGAAATCAGATAAATATTCGGTATACCAATCCATGTTGAGATAAAAATACAATATATTTCTTAATCATTAAAAATAGAGCATATTCAGTAATAATTAGATGTACAGTGTGCTCGTTAATCGCGAGAATCAGTTATGAAATACAATCATTAATGTTGAGATTAGTCCATCTATCATCCAGAAACGGGGGGGGGGGGGGGGCAGGTGGCCATGGTACTGTAGGAGGCACAGAGCAGACCCTAAATGGGATGCCAGCCTGTCACCTGACACACATGGGCACCTATATATAATAACACTCTATGGCAATTTAGAGACGGCGCCTCTTGCTGGTTAGCATGCCACCGCTATATTCAATAACGTAGAGATAACTATAGGCTACTTCCTGAGTGACTGCATCATGCGTGGTCGCCTGGGAAAATCCCAGCTTCGGCACGGAGCGTAGCTCTGGGGAATGGCAGCGCGCCAATGATTAATGCCTCGGCTGGGGCCGTCAGTCGTAATCCTACACGCCTGGCTTCCCCATTACCATGCCGTTGACATGTTTCCCTTCGGGTGTGACCTCCGGCACAGTCAGAGCATGCTAGCCGTGCCCCCAGGGCAGGGAGCGCCCTCCTGGGAAGTCCCACAGAGCTCATGGGGACTGAGACCGGCTCACGGAAGAAGTTCATTGGCCTACAGAGAGCCCACTCCATCACTCACACGGGTGTCTTGCGATCTGCCCATCTGCGCAAAATGGATTTCCTGAATTATCTGAGTCAGCAGTCTTGTTTTTTTTTTTTTCTCCGTCTTGACGAGTAGCATACAGTATAAATTGCTAGTGTTTCCTTTAAGGTGTTTATCCAGTTACTCAGGCTTAGTACTTCACATGAATCTCCTGTAGGATACAGCGGTGGGTCCCTTTCAGGGACCTGAACTAACTCACTGCCACAGATCTGCTTCTTTAAAAACTCACCCCTGTATTTGGGTCGTTGTTCTTCCTCTTCTGATTTGCCTTCGACGGAGTCAGATGCAAAGAAGTGTTACATTATGTCGTATTACGGCTGCCCAAGATCATTCCTTAAGTCTTACACGTTGCCCTTATCCTTTTTGGTTTTTTGAAACCCTTCTCCGTCCGGCAATCCACCTTCCTGTGGTGCCCTCTGACGGATTTTCTAAGTGGCCACTGAAGACTGTTGGTGGAGCATTGAGCAGGGCTGGAGGACGGTGAATTTGCGGGCTGGAGCTCAGCCTCAGGGTGCGTGATTGCAGGGCTCTGACGGGCACTGGATCCACACCCCCCGATTTCCCGACTGGCCCGTGGTGCTGAGATCACATCGGCCCTTGGCTTCCTGCTTGCGCTTTAGCAGGCCTAGGGCCCCCCAGAGTTACGCCGTTTATCCCTCATCAGAATTCGCCTGAGATGCAAACTGACGTAATCCCCGCTAAGGAAGCTCACGTACATCGCAGTGGGAGCAGAGCCTCCTCCGACTGAAACCCGCGTCTCAAACAGAGGCACTCTGCCAGCCCCCATTAGCCGGCACCAACCCCATTGACCCCATGTGTCTCTGCCAGGTTATTTACCCATGTCGGGAGCGAGGGAAGGGGTCGATTCAGTCCACAACTCTCGTGGGATGCCTGGCGTATTCCCGGAGGTGTGTCATTATTCCATCGGGGCAGAGAGTGGGTCCAGGGAGCTGTAAAGTGTTTGTGCTTGATGAAAAGAAGCAAGACAGAAGTTTGGAAGGAGAAACGTTTGGCAAAAGCACCAGAAATGATGGCTGAGAGATTCTGTTTTTATTGTCAAACAGTCACCTCCCCCATGCAATGAAAATCTTGTCCTATCTCGGCACTGGTAAACACGGATTAAACACAAATTACAAATCTCAAATACAAGTTAAGGTGCTTACAGTAAGACAATATGATTACAAATTATAAGAATAAATCGGTAGACACGATGCAATGTAACATAGTAAAATGTAAACACGATGCTAATATTGTACAGCAGTGGACATTTTCTCGAATACAGATTAATTTCTGTGTGACATCTGTGCTTGTTTGCGGCAGCATTATGCCACACTGCCGGTATGGCTCTGCCGCATCATCCACAACTGTGACCCCCTCCCCCTTGACACCTCACTGGCATTCCGCCCATATCCAGCCCCCGTCTCTCTCTGCTGGTCGACCAGCAGCTGCTGACTGTGATACCATGGATGCGTCTTACAATCTGCCAGCTTACTCAGACCTGCTTGGAGATCTGACTCTCTGATGGACTCCAACTATGATGACAGTGTACGCCTTGCTTTTATAAAAGCTGACTCCTTTTCTCTTTTCAATTACACACTCTTTTCAAGAAGCCTTGGGGTGCCTGTTGCGAAAGGCGCTATATTGAAATAAATTAACTGAGCCGTAAGGAGGCTTTCTCGCGTATTGTCAGCCTGTACGATTTCGTACTTTTGCATATGCAAATGAGAGCGTTCATTGATGACATTGGAAGGGGAGATGTCTGTATATCTGCTTATGTATGACCCTCGCATGGTCAAGTGACACGTCACCAGCCCATTGTGTCACTACAGGGGCAGGGTCAAAGGGACACTGGCCCCAGGTGAAAGCTGATTTGCCCACGAGGGCCCCCTCGTATGTCACCCACTGCGATGGTGCTCTCATGTCAACATGTGCTCCAAAGCAAACCAAGAGCACCATCTAGTGGGGTCAAAAAATACAGCAAATGGTTCATGAAATTTCATTTGGCCATCACTGACTATAAAGTTGGTCTTTCACATGAATTATGCGTCCGCTTAGAATACCCACTGCGTCACTGACTACAGGGTGTAAATCCTCCTTCCTCCGTGATGGCCATTTGGAGATTTTTAAACGGATACTAGACGCCATTTCTCCCTGCCATTTTCCAATCCCAGCATCTCCCAGAATCCTCTGTGTGGCACAGCACTGTGCTCGAGGGGTTTGTCGCAGCTCCAGGGGACCTCACCACACTCACTGGTACAAATTACCCCTATGCACTGTAGTCTGAATACACACAGTGAGGCAAACCCTGAGTAATGAATTACCTGTGTCTTGTTGCAGTCTAATCCTGCTCCCACTGCGTTTGCTGCCAGCAGTGGAGATGCTCTGATAGAAGCACTCCAAACACTTAGGAGAGAATAATGTCCTTATTGCTCGACTCTAACCTCATCAGCGGACGCGTCCCTGTGTGAAACGACGCTTGTTTTTGATGTTCAGCTTGCGGTGAGCTTGGGTGGCCTGTGGTGAGGGAGGGGGGTGCAGTGGCGGTGGTGTTGCACAGCAGTTATGGGCTTTTTTACCCTCATCATAACACCCACATAAACACAGTAAACCTGGAGTTCTGTGGAGGGATTGCTGTCTATCATATATATGAGGCAGCTGAAAGGATGGGGGTGGGACCACGGGGACACTGGGTCCAACTGAAAGATGATTGGCCCCTGGAGTGCCCCTTCCCTGTCATTCACCGATTCAAAACATAGCATTGGCTAATGGTATAGTTATCTTAAAAAAATCCTAGAATCGCCCCTGAATGGGGGAGACTCCCTTTTTTCCCCACAGTCAAACAGGTGCCTGCAGCCCTGCCTGTTTAAAAGGTACATTCTTTTGAAGACAAGGTCCTGGTCCTTACTCGACGTACTTACTTTGTCATGACGACCAGCCTGAGGTATGCGCCTTCTATAAATAACATTCATCTGTTATGTACGACAGGCTGTATTTTACACCCCACACATAAAACAGCGGGCAACAGGCTGCGGGTGTTATTAATTAAAACTGCCGTACATCACCCTGAGCTGTTTGTCGCGTAACGCGCATCACTTCAACTTCTCTGCCGACGGGCTAAGTACATATGTAACATTTTCCTAACGTGTTAGTTGTTATTCTCGAATCCTGGCTGGTTGCCTGCTTGCCCTCGTAACCAGGATATCTGAACTTCACGGCTTTGTTGAGAAAGCTGAGTTTTAGGAAGACCAACCATCCATCTCATCTTGGTGAGGGTCATCTTGGGGATCTGGAGCTCATCCTGGCAGCGCAGGGGCACGAGGTCGCGGTTCATCCTGAGCCAGGAAGCCTGGTTATTAACAATGTCTTTTCATTGTTTCGTTTGTTAGGAACTCCAGAAAGGAACTGAATGACATTCGATTCGAGTTCACCCCAGGCAGAGGTAAGATGGGTGTGTGTGTGTGTGCATGCTGCATGATCCAGGTATACATAACATTGTGGGGACTATTTTTTTTGGTTTTGCCCATAGAAAAACTGCAATTTTATAAATAACTGCAATAAAAACTAAAAATGCAAAAAGTCTTGTATTTTTGTTTGGTTACCTGTGGTTAAGGTTAGGGTTGGGTAGGGGTTAAGGTTGTCATAGTTGGGATTAGGGTTTTAGCCCATAGAAAAAAATGAACGATCCCCTTAAAGATATTTGTGTGTATGTGTGTCTGCATGTGCTAATTTCATGGCTGGGGTGAGTACATCCTGTCACCACGTAAACGCAGCGTTGTTCCCCCCACCCTCCCATTTCTGTTACAGACACAGCGGAGGGCGTCTCCCAGGAGCTGTACTCGGCTGGACTCGTCCAGGGCCACGATGTCGTCATAGGTACTGTCAGCCTAGCGGCCCCGCCGGGGGGGGCCGGGGGGGGGGGGGGGGGGGGGGGGGGGGGGGGGGGGGGGGGGGGGGG
>JAODJX010000037.1:10912146-10929183 GCA_026776945.1 Isichthys henryi
CCCCCCACCCCTACACCCGTGGGCCCCCCCCCGCCCCGCGGGGGGGGGGCGCCCAAACAAAGAAAGCACATTCAGGACAGCCCTGTGGGACGAGCAGGAGGCGAAGAGAGAGACCTATAAAGTTCAACAGCGGTTTCACTTCAGAATCGATCCACGCATCAAAACAAGAGCAGCAGAATGTAATGGAGACAAATTGAGAGGTACACAGGCTAATACTTTGACATTTTGCCATTGATATAAGTTTTTTTTTTACAGAGTTATGATATTACACAGATGTCAGGCGCATGATTCAGGTCCAGAATGCCCATTAAGATCAGATTTACTATAGTCAAGTCATAAAAATCAATATTTCTGCATGCCTCACACCAGCGCTGGATAACAATGCCTCACACCAGCGCTGACAGTACAGACATATAAACAAAAGTAAAGCAGCCGACAGGAGACAGACAGTATATAAAACTGTCTGCGGGTATTAAATTCACAGCGGGGTATTATCCAGCCTCACATGCAACCTTTTTAGGACCAGTTATACATTATTTTCAGAGTTGTATTAATTATTATGTGTATTCATTTAGAAAAAAATAAACTTTTTCAGAGTAAAAATGAGTGTCCTCAGGTGACCCCATTGATGGACGCTCTGGGCGGTTCCAGGTTTTGCGCTCATCGCATTTCTCTGGCTGCAGGCTGGTCACCTGACTGTGAAGCTGGTCACATGACGGTGACACTGGTCACATGACAGTTCACTCATTGGCGTTTATTCACCTCGAGCGCTGTAAGCGGCCTGATCTAAGACAGTGTCCTTCTGGTAAGGCCAGCGATTACTACGGTAGGTATGCCTCAGCCCTTGCGGGAAAATTCAGAAACCACATGGGCAAACAGACATACAGCTCCGTGGTTGATAACTGTGCAAGGAGTAGCGTCCCAGATCGTTGAGGGACGCGATGGATCACTATGACTGATTGGCTCCTGGTATAGTTTCTATAATTGACTCAATGGAAGTCAGATTTTTCTGGCCACCTCCCCCCACCCCTATAAATGTGGCGCTAAAGGGAGCGGCACTGCAGCAATGAATCAGCCGCGGTGCAGCCTGCTAATACAGGGATAACGTACGATGTCTGGGGGGGAATGGGCCAGAGCTGCCACTGACATTTGTGGTGGGGGTGTGTTCCCGCATAGTGCAGCCCCGCCCTGCAACGAATTAACATATCATTTCTTTAAACTGAAGGTTGTGCTTAATTGATTCCTGGTCAGCGGTTCCATAGACCAGATTTTCTCAACCCAGTCCTTGGGGACCCCCCAGACGGTCCACGTTTTTACTCCTGCCCAGCTCCCAGCCAGACTGTATGTGGACTGTCTGGAGGTCCCCGGGGACTGGAGTGGGAAACACTGCCATTAAAAATTACTGGCTGGTAGGGAGGTGATGCGAAGCACTTTTCCTGCATTCTGTTTGAACTCGGAATTTGGAATTTCCTAGTTGGAAATGTCAACTGGCACGCCCCCTGCAGTCAGAGTTCTGTCAGTCGGTTGAACTTCTGCGACCCTGACCAAAGAATCCAAGATGGCTGCACCATTCATCAACAGAAGATGTACTTATATACTGTGTATTAGCACTTCTGGCTCATTAAATCTGTCGTACATACAGTACTGTCCAACAGCTATCTCTAGACACGTTGCTACAGTGTTTCTTTTCGCAAAATACTGCGTAATGCATTATCATCGACTCATATTGCTAACAATGGATAATAATGACACTGGTGAGAACTAGTACTGCTAAATGGCTTTCCAACTTGTACTGGAACGCAGTGAACTGGTGTCGCATTATTTCCAGCTCCGATTTCCGACCTCACAGGTAGATGGAATGCAGCATTTGTTGCTATGGAAGCGGGAAGCAGCGAGTGAGAAGGGGGTGAGAATCAGAGGTTGGGGTGTGGGGGTGTGGAGAGACTAAATCCTGTCGAATTCTAACATCCAGGCTGAATGGCTGTGAAAAGCTACCTGTGACTCACTTCAGCTCTCCTGCGGTGTAATTATGTTACACAATATTACACGCCACAGCACCTGTTCACTTCTCGGAAGCGTGACATCACTGTCACTGAGATCTGATCTTCCGGTCATTTCCATAAAGACCAGCGCTGCTCCCCTAAATCCCAAACTGAACCTTCTGGAAACCGGGAGCAGGTCCTACCTGAACCTCTAACTTAGAAATTTGGCTTGCAGTATTTCGGCGTGTCTGTTTTGTGGATAAGGTTTAAGGAAAGCAATCACTTCTGGATCGAGATGTAGCTTTTAAATATGGGATATATAAATTTAGGAGTTTTATAGGGTACTTTGGGAACTAAAAGTACACAAGCATGGCTGTAAAGGGCAATATCAGTATTAGCTGATAAATCCCTGAAAGTAACGATAAGGTCTTAATGACAGATGATAAAATATACAGCAATCCTAGACAAACACGAGCCACCATCAGATTAATCTGCACTATATATCCGATGGAATGACCGGCTGGCTGCAGAACACCGTTTGATTTACGGGGGAATCTGTGGAGGGAGACACCCACCACCCAGGCAGGACGCTAGCCCACTTCAGGGTCATTTCTGACATCCATCTCTCTGACAGAGAGTCCTGTTAGCTGCCACCTCTCGCCATGACCAGGTTCGGCTGGATCAGGACGCCAAAGTCAGCAAGGGCTCCTACCACAAGGGGCTGGAAGACTGGTCACATTCATTCATTTAGCTGGTGCTTTTGTTCAACGCGACACATGAGCAAGGATCAGAGAGTAGGGAGCAACTGGGGTTAAGGGCTTGACTCAAGAGTCTGAAGGTAACACCACTCTGCCAGCCATGGCATTTGACCCAACAACCTTCCGGCCAGGAGCACAGAGACCAAACCTGCTAAGCCATGCATTCAGACACTTTCAGCTGGGGTGGTTAGTGGTGGATCGCAGAAATCATTCCCTCACTGAAATCGTTCCGCTCTGTTGCTGCCAACATGTTACACTGGGTATGTAACAAGGTATGACCAGCTTTACAGCCAGGAGCATCTTCAATACTTTTTCCATAACTGTTTATCCATAACAGGATCACTGATAGAGTCTATCCCTGGTAGCACGGGACACACGACAAAGGGCAGCTTGAATGGAGTTCTAGTCTATCACAAGACTTTAATATAGAGTCATACAATCTAGAGGTGAGGAATACAACAGAACATTAAGAAAAACCAGTGGAGTGACAGCTGAGTATGATACTGAGCAAAATCATTACAGCGAACACGACACATGATATTCCCATGGAAAAGTACCTGATCCATGAGCAGTTTTTTTGGGATTTTGGCACAGGACACACATATAAAGACGTCCCTGACGTGGCAATGTGAAATAAAATAACCTGCAAAAATAAAGGTCTAAAACAGCATTGAGATATAAAGTTACACAGATAGACAGACAGCCCCTGTGCCTGTGATCGGAAGGTCACTGGTTTGAGCCCCAGCCTCAGCAGAATAGTCACATGTTCGTGGGCCCCTGAGCAAGGCCCTTAAGCCCTATGCTAGCTGACCCTGTGCTGTGACCGCCCCCCCCCAAGTTGACTCCCAACTGCCTGTGCAAAATGGGGTAGGCAAAAGAGAATTTTCCCCATGGGGATTAATAAAGTATCACTATTCTATTCTAGGCAGGCAGACAGTTAATCCCTGGAGGTGAATTCAGGGAAATGAATGTGATTCAAGGATTTGCCTTGAAGTTATTAAAAGTTTGATTTCCGCAAATAAATCTGTCAGGATCGGCGCCTGTTATTCTCTGTCCTATATGTTCCTTTCCCATTTAACCAGCAGGTGTTGCCAGTCATCCTGCTTCCCCCATCCCGGTCTTATTCCCATCAGCCCTAGTGTGTTTTCCCATTTCCCTGAGCCACTGCGTAGCTCTACAGGCTGAATGTGAGACTCTGAGGTTGAACCGCTCAAGTCATGAGTTTGAGGCTGGCTGGACACCAGCTTCACCTACGTTCCGTGTTTATTGGTTCTCCGTTCCCCTAGTGTCTGTTCTTTACCCGATTTTGGTTTACCCTGCTTCTGCCGTGTTCTAGTGTATTCTGCATATTCTTACGTCCGAGTCTTTCCTAGTGTTGCTAGCCGAGTGTTTGCTGTTTCCTAGTTTATGTGCTTGTGATGTTTTCCAGGTTTTGCGCTCATTAAGTATTACTGATTCCACCTGTTGCTCGTTGTGCTGTGCTTTCATCGATTGGTTGTTTTTGTTATGATTCTCACCTGTTCCTTGTTACCCTGTTTTCTGTGTGCTTTTAAGTACCTGCCCTCACTTTGTTCCTCAAGGAGTCATTGCTGATGTTACTGCATGTTGCTCTGCTTGGATTTTCTGATTCTGTGTTGCCCAATTTCCCTACTGTTTTTATTTATGCTTATTTTTAGATGTTATTTCTTCTGTTTAGTTCTGACTTCACGTGGTTCTTTTATTTTCTCGCCTTTTCTGTTAATTTCTGTCGACAAACCCCTTGTTACTTGGAGCTTTCTGTGGGTCGCCCCTCTTTTCCCCGCCTTCAGCATGCCCTGTTGTAAGTATTTACACAAAAAGCCTGCTTTAAGGTTTTTGAATTTCATAGGTATTAATAATTGGGGCATGTTTTACGGAGGTTCAAATGCATCTTGTGCATATACCAGACATCTGATGCTCATACTTCCCCGGGGAAGTTGTCTAAATCTAACACATAACTCATGGTTAAATGAGTTGTAATCATTTTAGACGCGTCATAAAATGCATCCCTTAATGACCCATACTGTCTCTGTTTACGAACGTACATATTTAATCATGTCATTATTAAAAACATCATTTGTGGCATCGATAGTACATAAATTTTTATACACAGATGACTGCACACTTTGAGTAAAACATATTATGTGGGAGGTAGAAACGGATGCTTTCTGTGTAATGTGTCTCGATACATAAATCCTTTGTTCTGCTTTATGTAAATCTAGAAAACGGTCAAAGAGAAAGCGGTAAAGGCAGAGGGGAGGGCTGTGAGCAGTCTGTAAGTGTGCTGTTCTGATCTGAGCCTCCCTCAAGACTCCTGTCCAGTCCGCCTGTCGTCCTGCATTTACATTCACGCATTGAAACACATGACACTTTCCTAACCCCAACTGACACGGACACGGGGCTGAATCTCTTTTCAGAATTCCATCTCGAAGCCAGACTCCCACGGTAACGTGAGACTTTCTGTATCATACGCCAACTAGACGGCCCAGCCACTTGGCAGGGGGGGTGGGCATGCACCCCCCCCCCCTTGGAGTAACAGAAGGTTCAGGCAGTGCACATGCTGCATAAGAGCGATGTCACAGCAGAACTGCAGCGTTTAAAGAAGGACACAAGAGACGGGGACCGGAAATAGATCCCCTATAAGCAAAGAGACTAGATTTTAGCTTCAGATTGTAAGGTTCCTCACGAGGGGGGAGTCACTTTTGTGGCAGGGACAGATCATCATCCTGGATGCCTCCATCTACAGGCAGCACTGTTCTCGGTGAGGCGGGGGAGCTGGCGAGCGCGGAGGAGAAGGAGAGGTTTGATGCCAAGCATGCGCGTGGCGGACGGCGGCGGTGAAACCCCAAAACCTCACCGCAGGTTATGCGGCAAACCCTGAAATGGGGAAGAATGACAGCTTGGCTGACGCACAAGACACCTTTACACATTGCGTCCGAGTAACATCTCCGTCACTGTGGGACGCAGAGTGTTCGGAGCCCTGCTTTTAGTCTCTCGCCGGGCAGACAGGTGATGGTGTGCTGCAGCCATTTCGGCTGGTATTTTCCCCTTAATAAGCACGGACTCTGTCTAGTTAAAACCAGATAGGGACACGGTGTCTAACCGGCTTTCTGAATAATGTATAAGAGCGGCTTAGCTATGGATTAGGTTTCCCTCCGCTGACTTACATTTAAAAGTCCTCGGTAATACTGGCTTGTCTTTCTCACCCACAGGAATGCTTGGGGAGGGAGGGGGGGAGGAGAGGCGGAGCACCATTACCTGCAGAAAAAAATCAATGAACTTCCACATTCAAAAGTCAGATTCCTTCCCCCATGTGTACAAAACTAATGGTGAAACATTACAGCCTAAGCTATGCTTGACGTTTCGCGCTTTGGAACGTGGCGCCGTGTTTACAGCATCGAAACAACAGGGGGAGGGAAAAGAAATCACCCCAGCAGTCAAGCAAATGAAGAAGTTATACTGGGCTGAAGAGAAAGTTGCGATGGATTTTAGAATAACAAAAAAAAAACTGGGTATTGGGGAATACAGTGAGCTTCACCAGTCAGGCCATAAAGAGGCGATTAAAGTCTTTTTCTCACTTTTGCGCGCTGTTCGAAGGAAGGCTGATTGCCATTTTGTAAGCCCGGCTCAAATCCTCTGTCTAGTGTCGCACCGTAAATAAAATAGATTCCCATTCCTGTCTTGCAGCGCCTCAAAGCGCCTCCTAACTGTCACATTAATTCATTCTAGAGACATAATTCATCATGAAATTAAACATTGCAACAGCTGTGAAGCAGAAACTGATGATGGAAGGACAAAACACATTTTTCTAACCTCAGCAAATCCTTCGCTTTCCACTCTCTGATCTCCTCCATTTATGCTGGCCTTAAATGACAACAGTTACCCATGATACCTGGGCAAACCTAGCCCACAAGGAGCAAATAGCGGGGCGGCCCCAAGTGACGCGGCAGGTGAATCTCGATTCCCTGGAGCCTTCCGGAAGGGTGACGTGCCACACACGCGTTCTGCGGCCATCCATTCCGGGATCATAGACATATCCAGCGAGGACCTTGGCGAGGCTGCGAAGGTCACGACCCCAGCAGCATCCGGATCCGGAAGCTGGCTACTCGGATGACCGTAGGTCCAATCCCGTTACTGGAGACTCACTCCGGCACAGATTTAAGATGGAGAAGCCTGCCAGGCACACTCTACACATTTCTGCGAGAGGCCACACTCGTTCCGATAAGGGCAGGCAGCTTAACAGGATGCTGTCTGGCGGAACAGTCCAGAATACTCCACCACACGCCTTCAAGCCAAATACGCACAAAGAGCGCAAATGTGTTCCAGGACAGAACATTAAGGTCACTTGAGCAAATCCTGCATCATTTATTTCACTCTGGTTGGGAAACAAACGCTCGCCGGGTCCGGAGAGGCCGTGTTTGAACGAGACGTGGCCGCCAGGCCGGGGGAGGTTACTGCCGCTAATTCGGCATAGCTGTCGAGTAAGTAATTAAACATGTCAGAACCAATAAGGGCCATTCCTCAAGGAGGGGAGGGAGAGTCAGCAGAGGGGAGCAGTGCAGCAGCGGGGGCTGGAGGTCGGTGTGCAGCACAGTCTGGCCAAAATCCTGACCGCCGCCAGCTCCTTGATGACATGCTCCACCCACATTTCGTTTTCATTATGATCAAATTTAACCATTCATTATTACGATGCAGTTGTTTAAAACTGTACCTTGCTATTATGTCATTGGCTCCCAGTGTCAGTACTAGCTGCCTGCTGTTTCAAAAAAAGTCACTCAAAGGCGCTAAAAAGATTAATCTATTAGCCAGGGGTGTGGTCAATACCCCCACTTAGCATTTACTGTCTCCACCCCACTGTTCCAGAGCTGGCCATTGGTGGGTCCCCCTAGGCCTTAATGATATCCTCTAGCCCCCTGTAAAAATCTTGGGCCCGGCAGTGAAATTTGTTCTGTCACCAACACTGATATTTCCGTTTTACACGATTCCACATCGCAAGAGACCAAACTTGGGCTCATTAGCAAACACCTAGAGATTAATGACATGCAGAGAATAATGGATCATATAGCCACCCAACGGTTCAGCCCCCCCACCCCCAGCCTACAACTTTAACCGTCATCACCCCCCTATCGACAGCCATTAACCACGGGAGCCCCCCAAAATCTGTAACACATTTTGAACACTGGTGCCAATCCAACGAACCCAAATACCCGCTCCAAGAGGGTGTCCGGGTTACGGCACTGACCCACGGTACGATGACGTCACAGAAGCACCGCTGTGCGCCAGTATGAGACTGTTCAGCTCCTGCTGGGATGGACGCAGATCCCGAAAACGCCACACGTTCTTGCACACTATGGTTCCGTGTAGTCAGTCCAACAAACATGAAAGCTTTCGACTCTAGAACTCTCTAATTACAGCATTGCGATGACAGATGGTTGGACTGAAAATGTAGAGAAGTCCGACGATTATTTTTAAGAACAAATGAGCAGAAATATGCTTGTAATTACACACATTCATAGCAAATAAGCATCAAGGCTCCATGCTCAGTTTGTCCAGTGTATAACTACACTCCTGCTGCGTGCTGTTATGCTGTGACTCTGAATACAAACATATTCAGTGTTACAACCAACGAAACATCTACAATTCAGGCAGAAAAATCAATGGAATTTCATCTGGAAAGATGAATATACATTATCTGTGGTTAATGAGTTCTACTAAACTGGACTGATGCATCCAGAGGCAGTGATCAGAAAATTCAAATGTGCAGAAACGACTTGACTAACAATAATAAATCCAAAGCTCCTTCTTTAATGGCAAACTCACGTCAATCTCATTTAACTAAAAGGCTGAATAGAGATGGTAAGGTCTAATAACCTCTCAGACATAAATGTGTGACATTTATGTTACCATGTCCCTCCCCCGTGGGGAGCCACTGAGTAACAGACCATTGAGACGAGTCTGAATCACAGTTCCCTCTTTCCATGGATCGATGGGTGCAGGATAAAGAAGAGCATCTTTGCAGGAGACAGGTGCTGCGACGCGCCATTGTTGCAAAGGTTACCATCCTGAGATCTACTGCAGGGCATTCAGAAACACAACAGAGTCGGAGGGCTTGTCAATACCCCTGCCTCATGGGAAATAATGATCGTTCTGGAACATTTATCAATATCAATACAGGACTCCTCTTGAAATTTACGTCTAAACTTACTGGGGATTATGTTTTTCGGTCGGTTTTACTAAATGCTCTCGTACACCAACTTTGAGTTGCTTAACAAGTTAAAATGAGAATGAAGTTAATGAGTTAAACTTGAAGAAACCAAGTTTATGAGTCACAGTGTCAACTAAGTCTTCAGTGGTGTCACGTGCATTTGTCGTTCAGTTTTAGGGGAACATGCACTGGTTTCCATGCTCCCTAAATCATGATGCACAGCAAAGCTGTGCTGAATTAGTATGTCAGACAAGGACACCTTGAAAATAATGGCCAGGTAATTCAGACAAGATCGTTTCTCTGGGCGTTATCTAGACACAAGTACATCTCCTAAGAACATCTACTGAGGAAGGCAGAGAAGTCATGTCTCCCTACCTATTAATGACTTTAAAATGTTGCTACCCTCCATTCAGGTATAGCTCCGCGCAAACAGATAGTAAATCATAAGTAAGTCAGGTTATAAATTTTTGACACTTATACTGAGACAACTAACCAGACATCACTAGTAGGTAACACGGCAGTATTATATAAAAGACGCAGTATTGTATTTCCCCGGAAGACACTTTCCCAGCTTCTGTAAACTCTATGACCTTCCAAACTACCATGCACTGCCAGTTATATAATCTAGATTCATTCTAGAACAGTCTGGTAATACGAACTGCATCCCTCCAATCAACAAAACTTACAGCCTAATTGATTTGCATAGGATCACGTGACCTAAGATCTAAACGTGCCCCCTAAGATGACAGCCATGTTTACATGAATGAAGCCGCTTCTGCTTCCACACCAGAAAAATACCACCAGTTAAAAGGACCATAGAATAAATGAAATAAACAGACTGAACAAAGACCATAAACAGACATACAGAACCTTGATGGTCATAGGTGACATTTACGTCATTTTTTTAAATTGCCAGTTCCATGTCTGCAGCGACTGCCCACCTCTTCACACTTACAGCAGGGGTCTCAAAGTACCGTCCCTCAAGACGGTTATATCCAGCCTGCAATGGATTATAATTTTTTTAATCATTATTAAATTTGTCCAGCAGACCCATCGATCATTCCCCAGAGAAAATGAAAAACAATGTAATGTCATTCAGCTCATCAGGGGCGGTCGATAGATTTTGCCATCACCCCCCCACACCAAACACAAAATTCTACTGCCAAGTGTTTTGTGAACCATACATGTCATTTTATTTCTCTTTCACTTAAAAAAAGCTCATGTAGCCCACATGAGTGGCAAGGTGCCCGGGGTTATTGGAGTCCGAGACCCTAGTCCGTGATTGCTGGGACTCGGACCTGTGACACACGGTGCCCGGACACACGTTTCACTGTGGACTTCAGTGATGGTTCCACTGATCAACAAATAAATCAAATTAAATCAAATCAATAAAACTGACCAAGCTTCTGCAAGGAATGTAGCCTCACAGACCCAAGACCGGGCAGATCTGCTCATAAATGAGGGTAATTTGCTCCCTCTCTGCCACATGCCCGGCAAATAGTAGGTCTGTCTGGGACTGACAGCTTTGAAAAGGAACAGAAAATAGACCTCCATCCCCCTACCATCAACACCCCCGATCGTTAGCTTCTGAGACGCCACCACCCAGCTGGAACTAAACCCATTATGCATATACTTTAATGAGAGAATCTCTTTCAAAGGCAGATTATCTGTGCTGGATATGAACCTCTGTGTTTCTAAGCCGCAAATTCCGAGCGGTTTAGTTGCTCTGGTTCTGTTCGCGATAACTACCAACAAACACCAGTCATGAAAAAAGGATTTAAATAACCAGGAAAGCCTTTAATTACGAAGAGGAGAATTAAAAGAGCAAGAGACACACTTCATAACCAGCTTTGCCAAATTTGGTCAGTTGGCTGGAGTGAGATTTTCAATTTGATACAGGTCTGCATGCACATTTACATGTATGTAAGAGTTTTATTGCCTTGGAAAATCACCAAACCACCCTAAAGCTTTTGATGTAGCTAATTTTAGGTTTAAAATATGCCGTAAGATTTCTTTGCAGAATGTGAGAGTTTGAAAGCGTGAGTGTCACACCGGATGCAAGCAGAAACACTGCTTAAACGAAAAAATGACATAAGAGAATAAGAACAAATTTGATCAGTTAATATTTGTCTGTGTTTATCCATGCAGAAAATGATAGAAATTGTTATTGCAAAATCACATTACACCCCTTTGTTATAATGATCCGATCATGAGGCATATATTTGCTGTGTTTACACTGGAAATTGGTCTTCCTTGAACCCCTTCCACCCTCACAACAGGCTCAGGTCACCAGGATATGGACTCGGCAAGGTGTGGAGAGCCTTCCTTGGGCATGCTGGTCCGTGCTGACATAAAGACCTCCCACAACCACATTCAGTAGGCTGGTTGTCTTTTGGCTGCCGGGCTGTTCCAGAAAATCATGAGACGCTGCCAGGTTTGGAGAATCCAGCAGCGCTGCAGTTCCTGACACAACTCGAAGTCCAACAGCTGCTACCACACCCTGATCAAAGGCACTTGAGACTTTTCTCTTGCCCATTCTCCCTCGCGTAAACAATCCATGTCTGAATCGCATCAAGCCTTGAAAACCACATTCTTTAAGCTGTCTCCTCCGCTTCGTCTACATGGACTTTAATGGACTTAACAAGTGAAATCAATTCAGGATCATAACATTCTCCCAGATTCACCCGGACAGTCTATTTCAGATGAGAGCAGGCATTGCTGACATTTCTTATATGAATTGGATGAAATCCCCACAATCTGATAAGCATGTGAGCCTTAAGGTATACTTCAGTCAATCTGTTGGACACATCTGTCTGTTTTCTCTTCACAGATGTGCAGTTTCCTTGTGCATAATTCAAGCGTGTTTACAGCAGTTGCCAGAAAAGGCGAAGACCGCAGCAAATTCCCAACTGCTGCAGATATTCCCTTTATCAGCGCCGCAGTTATATTGCGATTCTGCATCTGCTCGCCCCTAAACAGTGGATGTACTGCAGCAAACGACTGAAACTTAATCTGGGCAAATATCACCCTCTCAGGAAGGCCATGTCCCGACAGAGAAATCAAAAGCCTTCTTCCGCAGAGCGGCCACCTTAGCGAGAGAGTTACGGCAGCAGAACAGTTTGCTAAAGTCCACACCCAGGGTTTCATCCATCGCTGTCAGGGGAATAAGCTCATTCCAGCTGTCTCGCTCAAAATTATAAAAGCGGCTCGGCCAGCGTGTTCTTGGCTTCTCAAGGAGTTTTTACAAGCTGAAGGCGATAATGTAGAACTCTGCACTCCTCCTTTGTAAGGGCTTCTCATTGTTTGTGAGAAGCCTGGATGTCTTCTGCCTACCTTCATCTCAATACAAAGAAACAATCATAAAAGATGAATGAACTTTATCCCACTAAGAGATCATGGATCCTGTCCAATGTTATTCACTCCTGTGTAGTTACAAGTGGATACAGCAAAGGGGTGAAGAAGAACAAGCCATCACTTGCTGGAAGTTTTGATCTCTCCCTGCCTCTTACACACACACACACACACACACACACACACACTACTGCATATGGGTGTGGCAGACGCTTCACAGAGGAGCAGACCAATCAGAGCACAGAACCAGAACCTCTTCTGCCGTCATCTGATCTCAGTACAATCGTCCAGAAACACAAGAACAAGAAGGACAAAAAAAGACAAAATATGTCAACTGTCAGTGTTCTCTTTATCGCCACGGAAGACGTCCAGAGGAAGAATGTATCGATGTGTGTGAACTGGAGCTGATTATTCATCAGTGTCACGTTTCCACGGATTCAGTCGGAAGGGCGCCGTCTTGACTGCACGTTCATAAATCAGACACAAGCGGAAACACCAACTGAACCTTAAACTAAGCATGTAAATACATGCTGATGCCTGTTTGGATATGTAAGGTGGCATATAAATGCACATCCATTTAACCAAATTGCATAAATGATCAAAGGAGGAGATTCAGGGGCTTGTGTAAAGAGATCCTGAGGAGCTCATGTGCCTTAGCAGCCATTAGAAAGCAGATAGTGCTGTTGATTCGTTTTTCTCCTGACCCCTTTAGTGAAGCATTTTCTAGCCCTGCTCTTTAATAGATATAGGCAGAGAAAGAGGACAGAAAGAGATCTTAATAAAAAAATTCCTCTGAATCCCCAGTGGAGTCACAGGACACTGACGCCTCAGTTTGGCATGAAGTGTTTCTGCTGGAAAAACACCTTACGGAGCCCACATCACCCTGAACCCTCCGCCATCATTAAATGGCAACTAACAAACTGTTATCACTAATTTTTCACGTGTCGGTTATCAACACATAGTCATCCAATCAGATGCCAGCACACCATGCATAATCATACGATTCCTCAGTCAATCAAAGCACACCCTTACAGGTCAATTACATCTACCCAGGCGATTACTCTCTCACTTACACAAAATCACATTTAATCGCACCCATCCCTTATTCTCTGTTTTACACGTAATAAATCAATTATTCTAAAGACCGAGTCCAGTTATTTAAACACCCTCAATAACCAATCAATAACTTCAATCACACTAATTAACTCAATCAATCAGTCAGTTAATTACATTAAATAACTTAACTGATGTAAACCGACTGTCCTATTCTACAGTATTAATTGCTCAAGAGTATAATTTAGCGGGTGCATGGCGGACTCAATACTGAACGTTATGGAAGGTAATGAAAGAGCTCAATCAGCCTTTCCTAAGATGCTGGTCGCTGTGGTACATCTACAGGTTAACTTCTGCCATCTTTAAACTGGGAGTTACCAAGGTTACAGGAATCGCTCCTGAGTGGGAAATGGACAGAAGGTACCTGATCAATAGTGAATTACCCACCACCTTAATTAGCAAACACCGTCTCCTGACGATCAATCAATGGAAAGTCAAGAAAGGCGCCTTAAATGAACCCTTACAGCCATTCTCTTGGCCTGTTTCCAGCTGTGAATTACTGAGAATGCAGCTCCTCATTCAAAGCTTATGGGAATCCTGCAATTGCTCTTTTTTAACACATTATTTGGAAAAGATATGAATCGCTAATGCTGTTTATTATTCATTACGGATGTTGTAATTATTATGCGCTATTATCATTATTATATAGACATTAAATAAAGGACAGTTGGGAAAACAGATACAAAAAAGTGAAAAATAAAGGAATTAATAAAAATCAGCCAAGTGGAAAGCTGAAGGGTAAGTATGCAGCACGGCGCTGTCCAAGCATCTGTCACGGAGCTTTCTATTCAGCTATACAGATGCATGTTTAAACCTCTATGTAAGTCATGTTCAGTAACTGTCAAAAAGTGCTCCTTTTAATAGACTTGGCATTATTTCATACGGGACTTTATGGCACAAACGCAGACATGGAATTAAAATCAAGCTGCAGATTTCTTTCCCTAGGACACTTCAGTCATTATCTATTTATTTATGAATAATTATTTTCCTAATTTTCACCATATTAATGCCATTGCATCTCTCTAATGCAACTCAAGTAATGCAGGCTTACTTGCAGAAGTAACGTTCACGGAGAAAGCAATAGGACAATAAGAAGAGGTACATTGGAATGCTTCATTTCGCATATCCCATCTTGATCTCCTTTGAGACTGAACCACACACACACACACACACACACACACACACACAGCTGAGAGAGGCTCGTGGTCTGAGCACAGGGTCGGCCATGTACCTGGCACTCCTGGAGCATTTCAAGCAGTTACAGGCTTTGCTCAAGGGTCCAGCAGTAGTGCAGAGACTTTCCCGAGCATGGGATTCGAAGCAACAACCTTCCGATCACAGATGCCCAACCTGCTGACCGATTGGTGGGTGACGAGTGAACACGGTGATTTAACCCGCTCAAAATAATGGGAACCCGTTTGCGTTCTCGGGGAGTCCTCGCCATACTCTATATTACTTCGAGACCGTTATTGAAGCACTTGCATCAACAAAGAGTCATGTGACAAGTCCGGAGTTGAATGGACTGAATGTGCTACAAGAACAAAATTGCATGATGGATCTATAGGTGCCATGTTGTCTCGGAGATACATGCTTGTGTTAACATTTCTTTTCGGTTTTTTGTAACAGTTAGCATCAGTCAGTTCCTGATCGTATTTTGGGGATATTATGAGAAAACAATCCAATGGACAGAACCATGATGCTTAGAAAAGTCAGAAGCTAATGAAACGTGAAAGAGGAGGAAGACGACGGAAAAAAAGCTAGATAGATTCAGCCATAAATGAACCTGTCACAGGGAATCCTGTAATTCTGAAATTTCCATAGTTACTATTCTCTTTCATCAGTAAGCTTAAAAATACGATATTGCACTGTGTCCTCATTAGTAATTTCACAAGAAATAGATGTTATCGGATCACGACCCCATCAAACACGCTGTTCTGCAGCAAAACTAAATAAAGTCATCTTCACAAACAAATGAGTAGGAAGCAGTTTGCCTGCAGTAAGGTCTTACGAACTACCATACTGTAATCCTGTTCCTTATTAAGTACCATCAATCAGTGTAAAACTTTTAAATAATCCACAGCCATACCGTACATAATATACTTAATTATTCTGGTATTAGTTACTGTGGAATTTACTAAATCATATGATTAAGGATGCATAAGGAACTACTAATAATAATAAGATTTTATTTGCTTTAACAACTCACAGATTAAATTAACACACACACACACACGTCTTCATTTTTAGGTTATATATTCTTTTTGCTTATATATAGTGATGGTTTATTTACATATATTATTGATTTCCTCCCACTTTTCTATGTAACATGTACGACTTTCTGGTGGTTCTGCAAGGATTATCCTTAATGGTTTTCTGCACAGCCTCCCGGCCTGTGACGTTCAGACTGGGTCAGCACATCACTGAGTTATGCATAGTCAGTTTGTAGCCAGTAAAAAAGCTTTTATTTATTTTTAACTGAATAGGCCTACATGAGTGGAACCATAGGAAAATGGCTTTTTGTGAAAAAGGTATGCAATGCACTGAGATTCTTCTCACCAGTATGAATTAGCCTCCCAGAAAAGATCCAGGCACTTGCTTATCCCACACCTCTGAGCCTGAGACAAGATTGCAGCGTTCCTGTCCATCACCCCTGTGCTCACTACAAAATCTATCAGAAGTGGATAATTATATGAAAAGTACAGCAACACCCCGTTATCCGAGTCAAACTACTTCCAATCTGCGTGGTTCCCTGTATGAACATACAGTAAATACCGGACAGCTATTTTCCTTACATATTATGGGGGGAATTCCATTTTGCTCCCCAAAATATCCCTTCACTGAAACATGCAGACTTCAGCATGATGAACACCACCTTTAAACAACATTTACCTAATTACTAAACAGTAAATGAGGAAGGGGATAATGTGGGAGATTGCAACATGGGGCAGTAGCATCATGGCTTATTCCTAAAATGGGGAATGAGCTACGGTGATGATGTTCATACTGCACATGCTCGGTAATCCCCCACCCGCCCACTCACTCCCGGAAGAAGGCAGTCACATATGAGCATTCCTTCTGCCTGCAAAAAAATAATTTTCAAAGGTAAAAAAGCATTTTTTTAGTGATCATAGTTTTTGGCATGCTGTCTAAATTGTGTGAAGCACTGTAAAGTTACATTATTTTAATCAGTGATTTCTTAGCTTCTAACAGGCATCGCTAGCATGTGTCAAAGCTATTGTGTCAGGCTAGTATAGCAAGTTTTATGGTGCCTGTCAGTGTAAAAAAGTGAAGGAAATGCAAAAAGTGCTGCAACCGTCCTCACTCTCCCCTAAAAACATTGGCCTGTGTGTTTATTTACAATCTTTTTCCGCAGTATAACTAATTATGTTTAATAGTATTAGCGGTAGACCATTTATAGTCACATTTATATAAAAGAATAAGAAATACGAATCAAAATTAGAAAGAAAAAAGGTACATACTCTGAGGAAACCCAAGTTTGAATTTCTCTGTGAAAAAAGTAAAAATTGGTAAAGGTCCATCCATCCATTTTCCAAACCGCTTATCCTACTGGGTCGCGGGGGGTCCGGAGCCTATCCCGGAAGCAATGGGC
>JAODJX010000037.1:10946472-10960808 GCA_026776945.1 Isichthys henryi
ACCCCCCCCGCCCCCCCATATGCGGCTGGTCTTTATCAGCATGGGCCAGGCGTTGTCCGAGGGCACTCCCCATCGCAGTGGTACTGTAAGTGCTGGCCTCAGATGCCCGTACCCTGCGCTGTGGCACCATTCACGGGGAGAGACCTGTACGGTGCTAGAAGCGGATCTAAGGGCTGCTGGGGCCAATGGGAGTGAATCTCCAAAGTGACAAAACAAACACTACATTTCTGTTTACTGTTGTAATCGCACATGCTATTACGTTTTTGTTATTTTTCCATCTGCCCAGAGTAATGGTGAGTCTAGAGCCTATCCCAGGCAGGACTGAGCACAAGGCCGGGAAAAGCCCAGGTAGAATACCAGGCAATTGCAAAACACACACCCACAATTTTATGGGCCATTTCAAGATGCTACCTACACTCTCAGAAGAAATTTGTACCTTTATTTGTTACTGGGGCTGTACCCTTGTAATTGTACCTTTTAGGGTACAGAAATGGACTCTGAGTAACATCCCAAAAGAATAAACAGCATTAATGTACCATCAATGGTACAGAAATGGTCCTCAGAGTCCATTTCTGTACCATAAAAGGTACAAATACCTACAGTTGAGTGAACATTGGTAGAACCTCGAGGGTACAGCTTCAGAGACAAGCAAAGGTACACATTTTTACCCTTATTTCTGAGAGTGTAATCCAGAGTAGGGAGTTGAAATCGAACCCACAACACGCAGTAGGGGTAGCCAGGGCATCCCGTAAGGAGGAAGCAAGGGGAAGAGGTTAAGGGGCCCAGACACTGGGGGGACGAAGGGATTGTTAGAACTTTTCAGGGCCCCAGCCATGACTTTGTGCTGCCCTGGGGGGGCCACCACGGTTCCTTTAAAAAAAAAAATCTACTTTAAATACATAATAAACATGAGAGAAAAAGTCTGAAGTCCCATTATGAACCGCTCAGTGTTCTCCAGACCATAGAGGGCTAACAGGCTGCCATTAACAGTGCGAAAGGTCAAGCCTACTGACAGCGTTTTGTGAGAAATTATCATTCATGGCCAGGGGAAGAATCCACGTGGAAAGCTTACTAATATATCTCCATTCACTCCGATGCTACAAATATTACCCAGGCCACCCGACGTACATCACACATTCAGAGAACAGGTCGGGGATATTAAGGAAAACGGTAATAAAACTGCGCATGAACTCCAGCTCCCCAAAGCACTTTCAAAATGTTCTCTGCAAAGAAACATTGCGGTTTTTAGGTTTGCGAGGGTACCGGCTCTTTTACTCATATAAAGAGGCACTAGGAGCAAAATATTAGCAAAAAGTAAGTACGGCATGAATAAAATCGCGATCGGCATTTACGCAAGAATGACTCATAAATTTAATTTTAAGTCACTATGAGATGTTTTCTTTGGTAAAGCTCTTCTGTCATATCACATAATAAATAAAATGTATTAAATCAGGACAACATGACATTCACTTCTTCATAGTTGAAATTATGTTTTTTATGGGCATACTCAACCTAACAAACACACAAAAACACCGATTCACCACGATGCGGCGCTTTTCCAGGGATGCAGGCAGTTCGTGTTCGATTAACCTGATTACAGCTCGAATTTCTGATCAGCAACCTGATTTCTGTCATTTGTAACGGTGGTCGGTAGCGAAAAATTACTTTAGTTTCTGCATATCGGTGAATACTGCATTATTTTCCAGTTAAACCTTATTTATCGCAGTCAGCCCATTATAGCCGTGAGAGTCTCAGAGCTGCTTTAAAAATCCATTACCAACTATTTATTTATTTATTTGTTCATTCTCTTTTTTAACAACATGAAAGCCAGATAATTTCGCAGTTGACGAGAACAACCAAGAGTTACGTGGGAGAGACGGAAAAGATGAATTTGAAAACTTCTTGTTTCCAACTTGCTGTATTAAGGACATAGATATTTATCAGGAGGAGCGTACACAGTAACCCACTAGCGCATACTGCATGCGGAAGGAATGATTTATTTAAAGTACGTTTTCGGAAGAATATTATCATATTTACAAGAATACTTACTAACCACATCACGTACCTGCAGCAATTTTCATACGGCCAGACAACTAAAGCATAAAATCTGTGGCTATAGTTAAATTACTCCCAAAAGTTATTACAAAGGGTTTAATTTATCTACGGCTGAAGCGGTTGCAGGTTCACTTCCCCGCTACTGAAGGTCTGGTCAAACGCATTGCAATGTTATCACGGATACCGCAAACACCATGTAAATTGCAGGTGTGTGAGGCAGATACTGCCAAGCAGACAAGTGCATGACTTTATTGAAGAATTATGAGAAAAAAAGATTATTAATAGTGTACAAGCCAGGGGATTAGTGTTGCAAGTATGCCGGGATTTACAACTGCCCAATGTTGTAACCGTCATTAGCGCTTAGTTAGTCGTTACCCACCCCAAATGAGCTGAGCTGACAGTTGCTGACACTCACACAAACTTGGGTCTGATGCAACATGTGGACATCGATCTTGTTTTTGCTCTAGGATGACAGAACTCAAGTAGGCCGCACTTACCAGACTGAAATGCTGACATCATGTGTGGCATCTTCAGGGGAAAGGCCTACTCTGTACTGCTGAGTTAGCACTGTTTAGAAAAGGTTTTCAACTAGTGCTTGGAGACACCCTGCAGGTCTGCAAAACCATTTTTAAACTTAACAAAATGCATTGCCGCATGTTATAAGCCACCAGCACCATTCCCAAGTGAAAAATACTGAATACCCCCCTCAGCCATTAAGGCTGATAAGGTTGGTCCCTCGGCATGAATTATGGCCCCTCTAAGGCCACCCCCTCCCCCACACTTAAAAAAAAATCTTAGAATTGCCCCTGGTGGGAGTGGATTCCAAGCTCTGCAGGACCCTGCATTAAGGTTGAAGATATCTGGTCTTGAGGAACACAGTCCTACGAGATGCCTAGATTCTGCAGTCATTATCACGGTCCCGTTTCATTCAGGAAGGTAAATATATCCACGCAGCAATGGTAGGATGGCATACGGACTCTAATGGCGCTTTGAGAACAAATGAAGGGCTGGAATGAGAACAAACGATTTAATTTCAATCTCTCCCCTCTCCTAGAACAGCTATCCCCCCAACACATAGAGTACCATAGACAATAATGAAATAAAATGTAGGTCCACCCATCGGTCTTTCTGTAAATAACATTGATTTCTAGCTTACGGCTCAATACTCTGGATGGATTTTGTGTTTTATGCGGTCAATTTAGCTAGCTAATTTACTTGGGAGAGGTAATCAAACCTCACCTTCTACATCTGTCGGAATGTGTTGGACGCCCAGGATTTTGCTTTGCTTTACACACTGACAGCTAATCGCCCTGCATGAAAACTACAATCCAAGCGAACTAACCTGGGACTTAAGCAGCATGTCTGTGCTTATTCCAGCAGTAGGCTGGCTTTGTTTCATTATATAAACTTTTTATATAATACATTTCCAAAAGGCAGCTGCTGGCATTAGAGTGAACCTCATAACATCTTTGAGATTCTAATGTCAGGGTCAGCTGACATGCCAGTCCCTTCCTGATTGGCTGCACCGATGCTGCTTTACTTAGCAGTGCTGTTTTTGCTACTCTTCTTGAGTGACTGATTTGCCGGAGTTCGCTCCATCCTGTCACACTATATCTAGTATCATCGATATTGTTGACCAGCTGACCGCTGAACTGCTTGCCAGTGGGGGGGTGGGGGTGGGTTGGCAGTCTGGCAGAGGAACTTCCCGAGATTGCCGGCGCAAATTAGTGGAATGACAGTACATATGTTGTGGGCCAGTACTTTGAAGCCTCATCTATGTGAATCAGCCAATAGAGACCTTCGTCCTCCACTATGGAAAAATGCTAAACACCCAATGCAGTTGTTTCATTTCAGTAGTTGTGTCTGTAGCGTTGGCACTACAAACTTTGAATAACAATCAAGTTTAAATACTGGCCAGTAATATATGCCGAAACTGACACTTTGGATCTTTTAACAAATATCAGCTGATACTGATATGTTAACTGATATATTGTGCATTTTTGGATCACACATATCTGATGCTGGATAGTACATTAAAACTGGTGTCAGACAGCCTGCTGCCTGACAGCCTGCTGCCTGACAGCCTGTTGTTTTTCTGTCTTTGAGCTCTCCACTAACTTTTTACACCCATTATTATTTTTTCCCCAATAGCTTTATCCTCAGGGCACAAAAATCCCTGTCCAGGGCTCCCAGCATTTATTTATTGGGTCACTCATTATTTACTGAAGGGTGCCTCTGTTATTTGAATTCCTCTTTTCTTTTGGGTGGTTTTCACATCCCTTGCTAAACTTCAGTGTGTTGTTTGTTCTTCGCTGTACCTTGGGCAGCATCAGAGGTATCCACACCTGAGGTTACTTGGCTCCTGATTCATGCCATGTGACCAGGCACTGCAGGGGGGGGAATTCTGGCTGCCTGCTCAGCTCGCCCCCATACACGTCTGGCAAGCTTGCGGCCTTGCTAATTGCCAATCAGCACTTTGACTTACACTCAGCTGTGCCTTCGACTCCATCATCAGCAGGGGAATAAAACTCCCTGAGCTTTTACTGAACTATATCCCCTGCAAAAACGCCAAGAACTTCCTGCCGATGGCCAGCGAGCCTTCAGAAGTGCCACAGACTGTGAGGTTTTGTTGGGTACTGGCCCCTAAAAGCCACCTATCGGGCTCTGCGCTTTTGGGGCCATGTGTGTCTCAGTGGGTTCGGCCTTGGTGTCTGTGCTCAGAAAGTCACTGCTTTGAATCCTGTTTTAGGAGAATAGCCTCAATTCTGTTGGTCCCTGGGGCGAGACCCTTAAGCACCAAGAAATGCTCCAAGGGTGTTAGATGGATAGCGGACTTTTTACTCTCATTTTATTATGTGACTTTAAAAATGAGAGCAAGATGCAGTATTTGAAAAAGCACATTCCTATGTACCCGTTCTTGTGTAAAAAAAAAGAAGCTTTATTTCATTGATGTAATGCATTTAACTAATTTATAAAACCACATTTAAATAAAACCAGCTTTTGATTTTTTGCTGGATGTGTTCCTTGTTTGTTATACCACTGTCTCTGCACCCAGTCCTTAGTAAGCCCCCAGCAGTCCACATTTTTGCTCCCTCCCAGCATCCAGTGCACATATACCAGGTATTCGGTGTTCTTCATTGGCTGGGAACTGGGAGGGAGTAAAAACACGGCCTGTCCGGGGGTCCCAGAGGACTAGATTGAGAATTTCTGTTATATGTCTAATTGCAGGTAGTCTGATCTGGGCAGGTTTTCTGTTTTGATCCAGCCGTCTGCTGACTAGCAGTGACTGAGCAGATGTTCCAGCTTCCTCTGAGCCTGGAGGGACTCGGCCCACTACGGCCATCAGTCAACCTGCTGTTGGCGTTTTAATGTTACTTTCAATGGAAAGGTCACTTTGGCGAAAGAGCCCAGCCTTTAACGACATTACGGGTCTTGATTCGGGGCAAATGTGCCAGTCAGCAGCGCCTTTCGAGAGGTGAGGCCAAGCCAGGATATTCAGCCAGATGAACGCTTTGCTGTCTCGCTGAAATTCAGGGGTACCGTCCAGGTCCCCGGACACGACCTCTGAATCTCATCACCCTGGATATGATGGCTGACTCACTCTGAGGTCAGCTCATAGAGGACTCTGATCTTTTAGCAAATTTGCCAGCTCCATGCAGACGCCAACTGACCTGATCACTCACCAGTAATGATTTTCAGGCCGAACTTACGCTTTTATAATGGTTGTACCAGCGAATCCATGCCACGACCCGGCCCTTCATTGCTCCGTGGCCTGTAAGGAGTCAAGCGCATCTTGTTTAATGGCTCACAGAGAGCCCTCCTCAACCTAAGGGGGACAAGACGGTAGTATGGGCCCATATTTTGCTATCCTGCGCGCAGGTATTCAATCCCGCTCTGATTCAGCCTCCACATCAGCGGAGTGGAAAAAAAATACACAAATTATTTAGCATAAAACCTAGCTTCAAATTTATCGAGCAACAGTCATCTCTGGTCTCCCCATGTTTTCTTCTATGTTGCAATCTTAATCGTTTTTTGCTGTCGAAGCATTCAAATGAATGCAGCTCTTAATAGTAATGTCAAGATTGTCCCCAAGAGAAACTAATCCTTCTCCCTTTCACCATTCCAGTATGAGAGCAGCTCTGGTTAAGATGCCTGCTTCACAAATTCTCTACAGATTCGGAACCCTGTACCACCTGCCCTGCATCCTAAACTGCGCTGTCGCCCCCACAAAGAGAATTTGACCTTCCTGGCAAATTTACTGTGCTTTCACACCCTATCTTTCAGAGTACAGACAGAGTGACAGCGAATTAAGTATAAAGGAGCCTTCTTCAATCAATAATCAACACCAGTTCTAATTACAGTCCTTCAAATCCATCTTCTAAGTGAATTTATTTTGTTTTTATGCTGATGGCGTGATCCCGGAGTCCTGAATACCCCATCTCCCTACCTGCCTTTCACCACAGCTCAGGAGTGTTCAAACTATCATGCATCACACCCACTAATGATTACCCCAATGATCCCACAGCAGGGAGAACACCTGACAGGGCTTTTATTAAATAGCTGATAGTATATTAAATTAATAATCTATATATCACCATGTGCCGAATAAGCAACAGATATTACCGGTGAATTATTGGCACTTAACACAGTCCTGTTGATTGAAATGGAGGCTATTTGTTCCGATTTACGACAATCACGTTATTTTTTCTCAAACACTAGCATCGTGGGAGAGACCCTCAGGGCTCCTTCACTTCCCTCCTTCCCCAACACGTCCGGCAAAATGGCCGACAGCCGGATCTGTTTTGTCATTCAGGCGCTGGTTCCTCTGGGAAGGCTACCATCTGACGGTCGACAGAGCACCGGGACACGGAGCGATTAACTTTCAACCCAAGGTGTCCTCACTTGCACCCCCTTCAGGATGAATTGAGCAAGTTCACCTTAAGGTTAGCGTCCCTGTGAGCTGGGATTCATTACCTTTGTTGATGGGTCGCTTAAAGTGATGTACTCGGAATATAGCAAGAGCTTTTCAACACAGGCTCACAAGAGCCCCCGAATCAATCCGATTAGTCCGGGCTTTTCCGTCAGTGGCAGCGAGCGGCCTCTAGAGTGACAGGAAGCTGTGTTTAAAAATCTACGTGACCCTGAGGCTGCATGCACCGTTCCTTCCAACTGGTTCCTCCCCTGAACATTAAAAGGAAGCTCAGCTAATATCAACACACCACTATGATCAAAACGTGAAACCCCCCAATGGTCCTGTAGGAGAGGGCGGCTCCACACTCGTAATGCCAGGCCAGCAGGAGGCGATCACAACCACCCGCCACGGCAGGCCTTTGTGAATGCGATCATTGCTGACCTTCGCCACCGCAAAACAACATCATGTCAGAATGTTTAAGAGAACATGGCTGTCTCTTTTTCTCTCTCATTCATTGTTCAGTTCAAGGAGTTCAACCATTTTGCGTGCAATCCAAATCACATAAAGGCAGAAATGTCAACATAACAACATTCTACACACACATACTCTAACATACCATTACACTTGTTGTTCTCTCTACTTCGAAAACGGCAATTACATTTCAGTGTCTCTTTCCTACTGAATTTGACTGACGGACAAACTTTCAGGTTTGGCTCACGGCTTCACTGTGCACACAGACACACTTTAAATAAATAAAAAAAATCAACCAAAAGCTTATTTGCCAAACTCTCACACAGAGAATTCATTTACATATATTGATATATTTCACTTTGAAGGTCACTGTCCCCAGAGTTAACAGTTATGATGTTTTTTTTATATGCCTCATCCTCAATATATTAAAATGGCAAAAAGGGTGCAGTCATCTGAATGGAAATCATTTCATTTCACCGTTTATTTCATTTGCATCTCTACCAGCTCCTAGGAGTCTAAGCACCGGCCGGTTTACACGCTTGGACTGCAGCTCAAGCCAGATCCATCTCGTCTGATAAACCGTCGGGACGCCGCAATCATATTTAACGAATGGATAGACTCAGAGGCATCATTAACAATCTAAGGGGGCATGATGTGCTCTGCCAGTGCCGACCGGCCTCAGATTGTCCTTCAAGCCACCTCAGAAGCTTCCGAGGCCTCTCAGGAAGCCTAGTAGGGTTAGGGCTTCCATCAGCTTCAATTTTCGAGGTCCGAGCCCATCCGCCTGCCAGGCCACATGACTTGTGTCAACAAGAACGAGCACAGGCTGGATTAACCATGTCTTTCTCCTGTCAATTTGGTGACTCCCACCTTCATCGCTGGGAAGAACCTGACTGATGCGACGGTGAATATTTCCTCAGCACGAGAAGATTTTGGAGGATGAGGCAACTGTATTTAGTGTCTTAATGGTCTGACTGGGTGGGCAGAATGAATAAGCTTTTGCCTGCAGACTCCCAAAAATCATACCATTGTTCCTGCACCCCCACCCCATACAGAAAGAAAACTTTATTTATATACTTTAGCAGATGCTTTTATGCAAAGCAATATATACACCAATGCGCCAAATCATTACCGCTTTCCGTTTTGTTTATACAACAGCTGACTACAGTATATTACTCCCCCTCAAAAAAATACCCTAACCCTCTCACATCTCAGTGGCCTTAACAGGCCTGCGGTCTTTGCAACCCCATAATAAAACTTCCTGCCCAACACTGCTGAGTGCCATCCCTGGGCTGTGCACTCGGTTAGATAGCTGTGGTCTCAGGATATCCATTCCTGCTTTTCTATTATGGGTCATTCATTAATCACAAGTTAAGCAAGGATCCTGAATAAATATAATTAACATGAATGGGGGCAGACTGGATGAAAAGCAGATCTAGATGTTTTGTGCCTAAAAATGCCTATAAATTCTTTGTTTGTGAGACAGTGGCTTTATTGGCATACAGTAATTACTACCGCTGCCATTGCAGACATGATGAATTTATATATACACACACACCCACACCCACCAACATTTCCCTCAGGTACAAGAATTGTCATCCTTTATCATTTTACTTTTTTTTTTGTTTTTGCTTTTCGATTTTCACCCACTATATTTCAGATTGAATCAATACCAATTCCAAGCCCCACGTAATTCTAATAAAGGCTCACTTCATCGAACTAGTCCAGCTGGAGTGACATTTACTCTCGTGGTCTGACAGGAGAGACCAATGCCACCGTCTCTGATCTCTCCAGCTTTCAGTCACTGACCAAGCATTGCCAAGATCTTGAGAGTTAGTGCTTTCCAGAAATTTCCCCCAGACTTGGCAAACCTGCGTCGTACCGCCACCATGCTAACCTGCTGTGAATAATCATTCCTTCAATCTTCTGCCTAATTACTCTTAAGCACGTTTGAGCAAGAAAACAATAAAACTGTTCAAGCGAAATTGTTTTAATTATTTAAACACCTACACTGGTACTTTAAATTCATTTAATAAAAGCTGCGCATGAGAGGCCAAAGTGCAGGGCTCCTGGTCCGCTGGCTGGAGTGAAGTGTTCTGAAGCAAGAATGTCAGAGGTGGATGCTGACCCAGTAGCCGAATGGATGAGGCATTGCCCTCTGTTGCTAGGTATTTTAGGTTTGAGTCCCATTTAGGTCAAGAACATTACTGCTTACTTGCGGTGGCATGTGGTTCTACAGATTAAGAGCTTGTGCCCATATCCAGAAGGATGGCACTTTGGATCTTGCGGCTGGTAGAATAATTATGTTTTCCTACATTTCCTTCAGGAATAACAAAGTATCTCTTGACTTCCCATCCTGCAATTGTGAATGCAGTTGATTGGCTAGAGCAGAAATAAAAACTGGCATCAATTTGAAGGGGGTTAAACATCAATTAGGCCAGATTAAAACTCACTAGTTTTTTTTTCAAAGCAGAGAGAACAACAAAGCCACGGGGTCGTTTTTGGGGGGGGTAGCCGGGACTGAGATGAGCAGCAGGGAGACACAACTCTGAAAGCAAGATTAATGAGTAACAGGACAACTAGGGGGCTTCAGTTATTAGGAGTGAACGTCTGCCGCTGAAAAAAGCAGCAAAACACAGCGACCGAAACAAATAACATAACTATACATGTCCATGTACGATATTAATTCTACTGCAGCGCACGTTATTGAAAAGATACCAGAGGCCGCTTTCTGGTCATGAATACAATGCTGTGACCAAAACGAACATGGACGCCGCCATTGAACAAGCTCAGTTCTTACAGGCAACAAGGCACCGCAATCCTGTGAAGAAGTTTTCCTTCACACCGGGATGAAAGGAACAGAAAAAAAAAGATTCCTTCTGTGGTTTGGTGTGGAGAGAGAGAGAAAAATAAATATTTAGCTTAGTTTGACAAATATCAAAGTCCCAGAATGTAATTTTATTGTTTTTTATTATTTTTTTCAACCCAGAGGCCTCTGAGAAGCTGTGCCGGTTTATGTCATTATCCGCACATCATTGGGACTGTTTGATGTGGGGGGGCATGGGGGTCATTATCACCTTTGCTGAAGCTCAGCCATCTCAGAGCTCTGTAGGAGCGTGACACCTTCTATATAATTACTTTAATTACAGTCGACTCCTCTGCGTCACGACTTTCCCTCTCGCAGTTACAATATATCGCATAAGAAATTTAACAGGAGTTTTTGGGAGTTTTACAAAAGCCGTAGAAGGTCAGCCTACAAAAAGTTTCATAACTTATAAATGCATAAAATACATATACAGTTCTGGTCTGGAGGCCACCACGGGTGTCTACGGCAGCCTGTCAAGTGAAATCTCGCAGGGATCTTTGTATCGCGTGGCACTTCGCTCACTAAGGACGGTTTTTCCAGACCGCAGGAGGTCTGCGTCTCTAACCACCATGATGATGAAGGGTCAACTGGATACAATTAGTACAACTAGAGTTGTTTTTTCAACCAGAGTGGAGAACTTCATATATTATATACAGGTAGGTAATTCTCTGTTTATTTCCTGTGACTATATCACTATTGTAACCCTCCCCCTTCCAGAGGCTCGTATGTATATCCATTCAAAAATCCACATACTCATTCATCCATTGATTTTGGTTAATCTAGCCCAGGGGTGGTGAACCTGACCCATGGAGAGCCACTGTGGGTGTGGCTTTTTGGGATGACCTCACAATCAGCCAATAAGCCCGGTTCGCCACCGATGATCTTGATAAGTAGAGTTGTGGTGTCCTGGAGCATAACTGAACACAGGTGGGTCCTTTAAGTCTTATGCAAAAAAATTTACAAAAAAAAAAAACAACAACAGAGATGGAGAAAAACTGGTCCTGGAGCAGCAGACTGCAGGGCAGCAGACTACAGGGCAGCAGACTGGAGGACAGCAGACTGCAGGGCAGCAGACTGGAGGACAGCAGACTACAGGGCAGCAGACTGGAGGACAGCAGACTGGAGGGCAGCAGACTGCAGGGCAGCAGACTGCACGGTAGCAGACTGCAGGGCAGCAGACTGGAGGACAGCAGACTGCAGGGCAGCAGACTGCAGGGCAGCAGACAGCGTTGTGACTAGACTTGGGTTCAGGGCCAATGGGCAGCCCTGGCTGAAGCCAAAGAACATAAGACAGGCCTATTTTTGAGAGAGATCTCCACTTCAAAATATTCAGTAAATCAATGAGCAATTAACAGTATCACCAAATCACGGGCTACTGATTCATCTGCAAATGCAAATTATACTTAATTTCAAAAGTAATACAAAATGGGCAACTGATATTCCAGAAGTGCCACGCCATTAAACAAAGCCACAACAAGTGTATCACATTAGGTCCACTTTAAATTAACGTAGACTGTGGTCTAATTGAGTATACTCTACATAGGCGTAGTTCGATGTTTTCACTTGGGGGGCAAAAACCCTGGATCCTGCTTACCTTATGTGTTAACACATGTATCTGATGCACACATAACCTATAATTTTGTCTGGCTATACGGTACCAAACAAACTGCTCATGCAAAAGTGCATAGTGGCAGCGCTGAACAAGTGCAATGTTGGTCTTGCCAACTGATTGCACTTTCACCCTCCCCCACCCAAACGCTGTGTATGATTCTGTAGTATTTTATTGTATATTACTTCCGCACTGCATCTACCACTGTTTGCTGTACTGTTGTGCATTTGATGAATAAACATTGATTTGATTTGAAATGCGGTTAGGGGCAGAATTAAGCAATATAGATACATAATACGCTTTCACATCGCATAGATAATACCAAAGGCACTTTTATTGTGAAAAGGGGATTCCTACGTTAGAGATGGTATCTTTGATCCATCACCTTGGTTACATTCACATGCCAACCAGACGTCCAGAGCTGCTCTGGACAGAATCTGAGGACTAACAGGCATCAAAAGAAAAAAACAAGCACACAGGATGTCAGTCTATACAAAAAACCCAATGAATATTCCGAAACACAAAGCCGGTGAGCATTAATCGAACTTGTAATTGGGTTTGCTGCAAAGATACCATTAATGGGATATTGATTTGTAGCATGTACCAAAATTATGACCTTTTCTGGGTACAATGAGACAAACCGTGCTGTTCACTGAGCTACTTTCCCTGTGTAGCCTGGCTGCTATACTGTATAACCCAGGGATCCCAAACTCTCTGTTCACATAGCACATCCCAGTAACTGCCCCTCCCCCGGTTAATTAGTCAAATTAGTAGTTAATTATGCATTACATTTGCATAATGCACTTCCCCCTAAACACGTAATAAAATGCCATTTGCACATGGGACAAGATGGCCTGAAAACTTGAGGCAAATCCTTATTGGCTCCCACACACCCATGGCGAAGCAGGGATTGGTTGATGCCCATGGCACAATATCTTTTTCACATTCTGCAGGAAAACGCCCGAGCAATTTAAGTAACAGAGGGTTCAAGGATGTGAAGAAGCCCAACATGAGCAGCCATGGTGGCAGTGGCGCCTGAAGATCCGTTACCACAGATACCAAGGACACATTTTCAAACGACTGCTTTGTTCGCGCTCCAACCCTGACATCCACCACCAGACTGATACGGATACTGAGACGTGAGGAACCACAGCTGGAAAACTATTAGAAAAAGGCCAATTATTTCCTCCTCCTTCTCTGCAGGAAAGAAGTTAAGTGTCGATCATTAGTCAGACACGTAGCCGGAAAACGATCGTATGGCATGTGGTCTCTTTGCTTAGTCAGATGATGCTGGGTTGCTAGGAGATAAGGAATCAGGAGGGTACACGGAGGGGGCGTACACATGGGCTCCCCCCCAAATGACTGTCTGGAGCCTCCCAAAAGATGATAAAAAAGAACCATTAAGACTTATATGCAGGTACAGGTAAGACAACTTTACTCTTCCCACCCCCCTCGCTCAACAACTTTTACCCATCCTCGCCCCCCCCCCCCATGAAAATCCCAGCCATTAGATTTGACCTGCTGCTCACACTGAAAAAAAGCAAACAATACGCCCCCCCCCCCTTCCCCCGATCACTGATATCCAGTCTGAGCAGGTCTCAGAAGAACATCTCATGCTGGACTGGTTCACCTTATCTCCTGGGTTTACAGGGTCTCTATGGAGCCACACAGACAACACCGGCCGGCTGCAATTACAGCCTTGTCACCCTTCATTTTAAACTGATTTAATCAGACGCTATACACAGGCTGCCATACAAATGAGATGAGGGATCAGGGTGCCAAACTGGGTGTCCTTGGCATTAGCGAATGGGTGCTAGCAGGACCTGAGCACACACAGCTCAGTAAATAACCTGACAGCTTCTAGTCTGAGAAGGGAGCCACACACATGTAAAGACGTACACAATCACGGTACAAATTCTTCTAAAGACCCTATTGTTGCATTTATTCCAGGAAGTGGCACTTGAGAAGCTTATGGGGACAAGCAGAAAAACAGTTATTGGTAATTTATCTTTTCAACTGAAAATGTTTTCTCCTTTGTGCTCACAAGTGTGTATTAGTTCTCCGGTTTATAGAGCATGGTTGGCTTGTAATAGAAAAGCTTATGACCAATGTCAAGCTATTTATGGACTTCCGTCAGCTCGGCGGGAAAGGAAATATGAGGGGTGGCATGCGGTGTGGCTGCGGAGTCTGCAAAGCCGTAATGTGCGCGTTCCCAACGGCTGGGAGTCACAAAGCGCAGTCCCACTTGCCTCAGACCGCAGACGGCATCGCAGAACAAATACAAGGGGCAACTACTTCATAGGTCAAAATGAACACAAAGTATATGACGGAGAAAGACCTTTACCAAGGGGGCGGCATGGCGGTGCAGTGGTTAGCACTGTTGCCTCACACCTCTGGGACCCGGGTTCGAGTCTCCGCCTGGG
>JAODJX010000037.1:10970859-11001308 GCA_026776945.1 Isichthys henryi
GTAAATGCATGATGTTTTTTATTTTTATTTGTTTTTTACTTGTGTAAGTGTTTTTTAAAATAGAATTATGGCCACATTCATACCAAAAATCACACTTGACATGTAAGGTACCCAAGGGAAAAGCCTATAGGAAAAATATACTTTTACATGAACTTTACATTTTACCCTACATGATAACATATGACTTGAGTATGAAATACATGGTTATTGCTTGTTTTTTTCTTAAATAAAGTTTCATATTGCTTCCTATTATTCTAATGGAAGGCGTGTATGATCTTTCCACATTCAGCTGGTTTAATTAGACATTCGAAAATTCAGCACGACTGTTATGTTCTCAGAAAACAAAGTGAATGTATCAAAGAAAAAGAATGTTTCCTTTTCAAAATACCCGGTCTAGTTCTGTGGAACCGCTGTCCATGATGGCGCTGAGTTTGTTGAAAGAATTACGCCTAAAAACTAATACTGACAAAACATTCATTTAACAATCATCAATGTACAAGTTTCATGTTTAACAAAACAATGTAATATGCGTATTACATTAATAAAGGACATATATGACTAATGACACATCCATTTAATATGGATTGTGCATGAATGTAAGACTTATATGTTTGACAGTACATTAATTTCATATGTACTTTACATCAATAAAGGACATGTGTCAGGAATGGTGCCTGTCTGGTCCTGTCCTATGTGTCTTGTTCCCGTTTGGCCAGCAGGTGTCGCTGCCCATCCTGTTTCTTCCTCTGTCTTGTAACCCCTTTGGCCCTAGTGTGTTTTCTGCCTCATTGCACAGCTGTGTGGCTTAACTGATTGGGTGGTTGGTCACTGTCCCTAAATTCCCCTCTCGGGGTTGTGAGTTCAAGGATAGCCAGAGGCCAGTAGTAATTAATGTTTGTTGATTTTTTTTGAGTTCTCCTACTTTAATATTTGTATAGGTATTTCAATTACAGTGCATTGTGTTGCTCCTTATTTCCCGTTCCTTCGGTTGTCCTAGTTTCATTTCTCTTAGTGTTTGGTCCTTTATCCTGTATTTGTTATCTGACCCCTTGATCCCTGTTAATTGTACTAAACCACTTGTGCCTTGTTGCCCTTAATGATCAGTTGACTTGATTGTCCTCATTTACTCCTCAATGACCCTAGTTCTGTGTAGACACACCTGCCACCTGTTAGTCATTGTTATCAGTGTACTGTATTTAAGCGCCTGCCTTTGCTCTATTTGTTGATTAGTCATTGTGAATGTTACTGTGTTCAAGTTACTCTGTTGCTGCTCTACCTGCTTCTGATTGACTAAACTACAAAACAAAAGGACCAATGTGTTTAGTTTCCCCAATAAGCCCCTGTTGTCTCTTGGAGCCGCAAGTGAATCATCACTTTCTTTTTCCTGCCTGCGCCGTGCCACGCTACTGTAACAATATATTTAATGATACATTAAGTTAATGCACATTGTTCAGTGCCCTCCAAAATTATTGGCACCCCTTGTAAATATTTGTAAAAAGGGTTACGAAAAATTCACCTTTTACTGAAGTAGCTTCATCTCACACTGAAAAAATGAGAAAAAACCCACCCTTTCATTGAAATGAATTTATTGAAAGAAAAAAAATCCTTCATCGAGAAATAATTCTTTTTAACAAAAACGTGTGCCACGATTATTGGCAGCCCTGGAAATGATGGTGGACACAATGCAACTGAAGCATGTTTCCCTTATGAATCGTACATCTTTGAGTTGATTGGAGTTTGTAGGACCATTCAAGCTGTAATCCATGACTTCCTGATTAAATGGAGACAGAGGCCAAATTCACTTAGTCATCCATCAACATGGGAAAGATAACAGAACACACAGACCAACTGAGGGAGAAATGTGCTGACCTTCATAAGTCAGGGAATGGATATTGAAAATTAACTATTCGCCTGAAAATGCCCATTTCTACTGCTAGGGCAATAATAAAAAAGTGGACAACAACTGGAACTGTTACAAACCCGCCTGGAAGAGGGCCTGAGTTTATTTTCCCCCCCATGTACAATGCAGAGGATTGTAAGAGAGGCAAAAAAATCCCCAAGGATCATGGTTGGTGAATTACAAGACCAAATAAAATCTTGGGGTTACCAAGTCTCAGAAAAAAACATCTGACTCCACTTTCATGCTAACAGATTATTTGGAAGCTGTGCCAGAAAGAAGCCTTTTCTCTCAGTTAACCACAAACATAAGCACCTGGAGTTTGTGAAACACTCCTACAATTTTAACTGGAACCAAATTCAATGGTCTGATGAAACAAAAAAGGTGGACTTGGTGTAAAAAGAAGGATGGTTATAATGAAAAGAACTTTATCCCAAATGTAAAATATGTTGGAGGTTCTGTGATGTTCTGGGGCTGTTTTTCCTCCAAAGGCCCTGAAAACCTCGTTAGGGTACATGGCATTACGGACGCCATGAAATACCAGGACATTTTAAATCAAAATTTGGCTGCCTCTGTCAGGAAACAAAAACTGGGCCTTCATTAGATCTTTCAACTGGACAATGATCCTAAACACATGTCCAACTCTACAGAAAAATGGTTAGCTGACTGCAGAATCAAGCTTCTGCCATGGTCATTTCAGTCCCCTGACCTGAACTCCATTGTAAACTTATGGACTGAGCTGAAGAGCAGAGTGCTGAAGAGATGGCCTAGGACCCTGGATGACTGGGAGAGATTCTGTAAAGAGGAATGGTCTCAGATCCCCTGCTCTGTATTCTCCAACCGACTCAGTGCTGTTATACTGGAAAAGGGACGTTGTACGAAGCATTATATCCAGGGGTGCCAATAATATGGCACATGTGTTTTTGTAGAAAATAATTATTTCTTGATGAAGGATTTGTTTTTCGCTCTATAAATTTATCTTAATGAAAGGTTGGATGTTTGTCATTTTTTTCAGTGTAATATAAAACTACTTCACCAAAAGGTGGGTTTTTTCTAACCCTTTACAAATCTTTACAAAAGGCACAAATAATTGTGGAGGGTGCTGTACATTTATTTCGAGTGTCACATAAAGAGGTTATATGATTTGGGTAAAACAATATCAGATGTTATTTTTAAAAAACCTTTCCGTATGGGAAGGCTGATTGTCATCACGTTCTTCAACAAATTAAGGAACAACGTGCATGAACTTTGAATCCAAACATGTTGATCTCTGTATCCTTACTGCCCTTCTCCTATACGCTGGCAATATGCATCTGACTTATAAAACACAGATCAGACAGAAATGACCTCTGTAGCTTAAAATATATAAATTCAGAGTAGGTATGATGTGCTGACATCTTGCGAAATCAGGTTGTTGAATGAACCCCTCCATGAAGAACCAGCACACCAGTCACTGACCCCTCCCACATGGGGCACCACCTGTTCCAGAAAACATGCTAGAAAACACCCATAACCTCCCCCCCCCCCAAATGACTGCCATCTTACTGGCTACATCATGAGAGCAGCCTTCAAGGTTAAAGAATGACTGTGGCTGAATGAACCCCCACCCCCCTCCCTCGCACACGCACACCCACCTCCCACACGATCATTAGCAAGCTGGAACAGGACGGGATCTATTGTTGTTTCAGTCCGTTATGTATATTTATGCACTCGTTTGCAGTAATTTGCAAGCCTACAAGCTGATTGTGTAGTTTTTCTGGAGTTTGCATGTCTTCCTTTGTGCATGTGCTTCAGTTTCCTTCAGTTCCAAAACACGCAGTGCCTGGCATCCAGGTGGTCCCTTGTCTCATGCCCTGAGCTTCTTGGGATAAATCCAGACTCCGTGAGAGCCTGCACTGGATGATGTGAAAATCAGATGGATGGCATCATATGCCTCTGAAAGTTTACCCTCTTTATCCTTGATCGAAAGGTTATTGGTTCAAATCCTGTGGTTGGCAGAGTGATGTCACTGTTGAGCCCTTGAGGAAGAGACTCAACTCCAATTGTTCCCTGCTCTCTGATACTTGTAGGCACCCTGCTTTGGACGTCTGCTGGATGGATTGTATTACACCATCCATTTTATTCACAGTATTTTGTTTACATTTGCTACTGTGTACTGTGTGTGATGTCAGGACCAGGAAATGCATCGGGGGAATTACACAATTACGTGTACGCAATCATGTGGTTGTTCAATAAAGTTCTAACATCTGGCTGGATTCTAACAGAAATTCGGTCCTTCCGCTGTATTCTGTTAAAAAAAAATTTTTTTACCACACACTCATTCAGAAAATTTCTAATGAGATTACTCATCTTATCCAGCCCAGATAGAAGCAGCCAATCAGGAATCAGCATGAGGTGTATGAGAAGAAACACTTGTGACAGCAAACAGCAGTCTGCCACAATCACACGGGTCGCCGCTTTAGCCGTTCAGTATCTATTCCAAAAAAAAAAAAAAAAACACATGCAGGGGTCCAGGTCCGACCCCCCCATCCTCAGAATACAGAGACAAGCAGCACTGTCCCTGCCGAGCCGCCCCATCCTGCGTGTTCTTTTTAAAAAAACTGGAAATACAAACCTCGCTACACCTCATTAACCTCACCTCATTACAATGTGGAAATTGCCAGTTATGTAACATAAACATTTCTATTTGTCCTGCATTTTTCCCCCAGATAAGTAAATTCAGTTAGTAAATGCCATTAATGTAATTCTGCCTGTTTCTGTACGTGCTTTAGTGATATTCCCAGCAGGATCATTTGTCACCTTTTACGTACGTATGCTTTCATATCATGAAATTTACACTGAAGTGAGCATCCATTCATAAATTTTCCAAACGCTCATCCAGCACAGGGTCACATGGAGCCAGGTGTCACCGAGCATAATGCAGAGATCACTTCGGGCAGGACGCCAGTGAGTTGCTAGACACACATATGCACACACTGTGGAGAATTTATAGACGCATATCTGAATATTTTTTGAACAGATGGAAGAAACTGGAGTGTACAGAGGAAAGTCCATGTGTTTGTGCAGGAGAACATGCAAACTGGGGGGGGGGCAACAGTGCCACTCACTGAGCCAATATGTCGCCCTTAACCCTGAATATCTATCACCTGTTATGGAATATTAATAAATGACGAGAAACCCCCACCTTCACCTGGTCATATAAGTCAGATGTATGGTCACAGTTATTTCCCCAAATATTGCTAGTAGGATAATGAACATAATTAATAAATGGATTAAATACTATTTTTACATTAAATATTGTGTTACATTGCATTTTTACATTTATGCCGTTGACAAATATACATTGAGAGAATAAGCAGACATATTTGGTAATATATTTTCAAGGTATATTGAGGTACTTTGAGAACCAAACGGGAGTGATAAAGTCTGCAGGTTCCTGAAGAGATTTACTGTTTACATCTAGTTGAGCTTCAATTACTGTTAACAGAAAAGCCTGACAGAAGAAGTGATGCAATTGCTGTGTTGGTTTCTATCCAGGAAAAATACTAAATTCTCCTAGAAGCTCATTCTTGAGAAGCTCATTAATGTTGATATATTACTGTTCTTTTCCTCTGGTTGCACACAATACATACATCAAATTTTAGGGTGTGATGTCTGGAAGGGTTGTGCAGTACTTACACCGGCTTTTGCACATAAGCACATAGATAATTCTTTATTTCCTAATTTTCACCACACTCTCGCACAAGTACCTACACTTTAAAGGAGCTAATCTAATCATGCTTGATGGCATGCTGTAATGATGTGTTTCCAGTTGTTAAAAACTAATGAGATTTTATTACATGCTCGCATCTAAATCTTGTTAAAATTATGACCTGCACTACGATATACTGGAAACTATTCATGGATGCACTTCTGGGACTTCCCCAAACACCCCAGCGAGGGAAGACGATCTCAGAGTCATTCATCTGCCAAGGACTGACCATACCTGCCCCCCTACCCCCATTACCACTCAGGCTGACCATAGCTACTAGACGACTGAGCTAAAGGCCCACCTCGTCACCCTTCAGTCCAACCTTCAAAGGCACCATTTGCCCTGTCCATATGAATGCATTTCTATTGTTTTATTGATTACTTAATATCCACAAAAGTGACAAGAGCGAAGGAAAAAAAATAATTTTCTCACAGATGCTAGAGAGTTCAACTCCCTCAAACGCTAAGGAGTGATTACCATGCTAATCTTTCGCCACAGATTTCGACAGGGGTAGGAATCTGAGGATTTCACGGAATCAGCTACCAAATACGGCGTGCGATGAATAGCAAGCTCAGTGCTGCTAAAGCTAACGCCATTTGATGGGTATTAAATAAACTGGGGTTTGAGCTCAACACAGAGAAGAAGATCCTGTACAAGCCACATGTATAAAAACTGAGTGGTGTTTAAGCCAGAGTTCAGGTCCAATGGCAGGTTTGAACACCAAAGTAACATGGGAATTTAGCCATCAATGTCAATACTGCATGGAGTGTCAAGCGATGCCATTACTGCAAAACAGTGAGCAGCATATGTGAAAACAGTAGGTGACTGAAGCTTCTCTTCAATTTGTCCGTGACGCGACTGTTGGCACCAGAACCTCTCTTAATCCGTAACACCCAGCGCGAGAGAGGAAGCAGACTGAGCCACACGACTCACAGCGTGTGAAACGTGCAAATCCCACACTTCCCATGCTAGTATTCGTCACACAGGAATTACAGTGGTTCACCAGGAAACTAAATAAGTGTGTGTCGTCTCCGCATCTCCACGCGACGGAGCCGTAACATCTCCGCGACCGCTTCACAAAAGCCCCCTTTGTCACCCAGTGCTTTCCCAACACAGAACAATCACAGAAACCTCACTGCTATTCACTTTTATCTTTTCATACGCATTCCGCCTATCGACTCCGTATAAAACATGCCGACAAAGTCTGTACTGTTTACTGAGCGCTCCGCAAGACAATTTAAACCGGTCGCCGTGGGGAAATCTTTTAAAAAAAAAACAAACTGTTCAAGGTCCTGGGTTCCATTTATTCCTGTGGCAGTCGATTGGGTACGGTGACGAGGAAATATCCCTTGAGGGAATCCTGTGCAGCTGGAAGTGTTTAAAATGGCCATGACAAGATTATATGGTTTTCTATAAATGTGGTGTATTGCAGAGCAAAAGAAAATTCGACTTAATTTGAAATCTGCCGAGTTTTCAATGATAGATGAGACAGACGCAGGGTAGAGTGGCTAACTAGCTACAAACCAATACTCCTGTTAAACGGCTTGAAAATTCCCACAAATAAAAGGTAACTCTTACGACATGTACTTTTCCAAAGCTATTTTCCCAGGTCTATTTTTCAATAACTTACTCCACAAATGAGTGCAACTACTGTAATAAAACTACGTGAGGTATGTGGTCCTACTTATTATGTAGCCTAATCTGGGAAATGGGGTGAGCAGTAATACAGCCCTTATGCGTTTAGAATGAGGTTTCGTTTAATGGAGGCAGTATCTGAAGCATGCAGTCAGTTTGAGTAATGATGACGGTTTGGGCAGGAACGCTCGGCTCTCGGCATCCTGCGCACGGGCATAGAGCAGCGAGCGCGCGAGGCTAATAACATACGCTAATAACACGCCAAGTCCTCCCAAGCACGATTTGCAGCTCTCGCCCAAGACATGCCTTTGAAAGATCGCTCCAGAACAGCAGAGTCAGATCTGAGGCTCTTATAGTCATATCCAGCAGGACCCGTGGGCTTAAGGCACAGGCCCTGAAACTCCAGCGGACACTCCTTTGCATCATTTTCAAAGAGATGGGGAGTTGAGATATAACCGGGGAGTAGAGTCTCGCTCGAAAGCAGGGATGTCTCTCCGGAGCGGGTTCAGTCGCATCCCTGAATCTCCTGGGTTATTGTTTTATATTTCACTCCACATTTCACCCCCTATTCATCACCGTGTCCAATTCTGTGTCAGAAATAACACAGCCACTGATAGAGACTTTGTTTTGGTGCTAAAGGTCTTGAAGAAACTGGGTATTTTGAAAAAATAACATTTGTGCTCTTTTACTGATAACTTAATATTCACAAAAATTTCACAAAAAAAAAATTCACATTTTCACAAAAAAAATGCAACATTCACACAGATACAGAATTCAACTAACTCCAATGCTAAGGAGTGATTACTATGCTCATCTTTCAGCACAGATTTAGATAGGGGATAGAAAGGAGCTTGAGGGAGTAACTGAAGCGGATAGTCAGCAATTAAGCAGAAAAACCCCAAAAGCGGTACAGCTAGAAGTGACTATTTGTGAACGCTGTTCATCTGAAGCCTCCCTGCTCTAAATAGCACCGGCACGTGTCAGGCCCAGAAGCTCATTTCGGGTTTTGAATGTGCGTGACACAAGCCCCGCAGATAGCGTCAGATAAACAGGAAAACGCTTAAATCACGAAGGACAAAGAAGCCAAGTGCGGACACTTCCCAGCGGCAGGGTGAAGCAATTTTACAGAAGTACGAACAACTGTGAAGAGATCTCAAAGATCGTGTAACTGTTGGACTATGGTCGATGCTTACGACTAAAACAGCCAGTAAAAGTTCAAACAATCTGTTATGTAAGTGAAAATGGATGAGGGTATTTGTACAACTAGGAGCTGTCCATGAATATCGCTCATGCTCAGTAGAACATCCATTCAACTTCCAACGATGTACCCTGGTCAAGCTGAGGGAGAGACCAGAGTCTTTAACAGGCAAATAGGGCAAAAGGTGCCCCCAGAATGGGATGCCAGTCGACTGCAGGGCAAACACTTTCACAAACTAGAGGATATGTAGAAACACAGGCAGAACATTCAACAGATAGTGGAGAGGATGTCAAGCCACCAATCCTGAGCCACCATGTCACCACGAGCAAAACATATTTGTGGGATTATTCGCTAAACAATAAAGGAACAGGTCACAGAACTATAAATGACAAACAACCTATTAAGTACACAGAATAACATCTTCCCTCATTTGTTAGACACACTGTTTCAAATTGGTTATCAGATAAACCCGGTACATCTTCCCACTTTCTGGGTCATATGCGGAAAGCTTTTCTCTCTTTTGTTTGTTTCATTTTCCACAATCCAACAAATCATTATTGTATTAAAGATAAAAAGGATTTGCTGGGTAGATCTGATCAACTTTTGGACTCGGGGGCAAACAAGTAGTACTATTCTGAGACAGTAATCCTTCTCTGGGAGAGAACGAAGATGGCGGGGGTGTTACGAGGGTGTAAAAGAAGTGCATATTCCTACACAAAGCTGAAGAACAAAAAACACTAAACCACGTTAATCTATTCACTCCCAGCCATAAACCATAATGGTGGAGTAATACTGTATGACAAATTTAATTAAAAAGTATTAACAATGGGTAGAAAACTGTGCTAATTATTGTCATTGGATCACCAACAGCTGGTAAGCATGAGAGAACAAATCATCTGCTAACTAAGGAAAGAGTTAATGGCCAGATTTTATTATTAATTAATTTTTGAATATTGGTATGTGCACATCACATTCACATACAGTCAGGTTGCCTGAAAGGCCTGAGTGTCCATTCATGCTACAAAGGGTGTAATAACTGTTATAATAACTCTAAGACAACATGACACAGAGACATCTAGTAAAGTTTGCTTTGAATTGGTGACTTTGGGGGACAATGCACCCCCCTTTTATTTTCAGATTATGTATTTCTATATATTTTTACAGTACTGTATTACTAATTACACTCTGTGCATTCCATGTGCATTGGAGTAAATAAAGGGCTTGGTTCAGCTGCTCAGATCCTCAGCAATGAGGATTCCGCGAGCCGGATCACCCTCAGGGAAACGTGCCACATGGCCGTAGTGCCGTAACTGACGCTCCCTCACAATGCAGGTAACGTGCCTCATTCGGGACTCCTCTAGCAACCGCTCATTCAACACAAAGTCAAACCAGTGGTACCCAAGGATTCTCCAAACATACATATTACTAAAGGAGTCCAGTCTTCATCGCAGGTCACTGGATAGAGTTCATGTCTCACAGCCATACAGAAAAACAGGGAGCACCTGCACTCTAAAGATCTGAATCTTCGTTCATCCACAGCATAAATTTATTTAAGACCAAAAAGAAACCTAAACAGAACATCCATTCAACTTCCAACAATGTACCCTCTTACAAAGATACCAGGAGCGCCACACACCCCTTTCCAGTGACCTCATGGCCCTCCATGCTGTCTCAGTCAATCTACTGACTTCATAGGAAGACTCACCAGAGACATGAATGTCGCTGCCGAGGTTAGTGAACTTCTTGATGTGCTCGACATTCTTTCCACAGACAGGCACACTGCTGATGGCTGTGCCCAAGAGGTCATCAAAGGCCTGGATCTTGGTTTTTATCCAGGACACTCACAAGCCCAGACACTCAGACTCCTCACTCAGTCTCTCGAGAGCCCCGATCAGAGCCTCCATTGACTCCGCGAAGATCATAGAATTGTCGGCAAAGTCAAGATCAGTTATCTTTCTTTACCAACAGAAACCCCACAGCTGCTGGACCCCACAACCCTGCCCAGCACCAAGTCCATGCAAGCACTGAACAGAGTAGCAGCAAGAACACACCCCTGGCGAACCCCAGAATCAACTGTGAGGAATGCGGAGGTTCTCCCTTTAATATGCACAGCACCCACAGTACCAATGTGCAGGCCGGCCATGATGTCCAGCAACTTTGGGGGGGGGGGTCTGTGAAGTCTCACGATGTCCCACAGGGGAGGATGATCAACTGAGTCGAACGCTTTTACAAAACTCAGCAAAAGCTGCAGATAAACTCTGCCAATACTCGCGTTAGCTGGTTGAAACAAAATCATGGTCTGGATTTTTGCTTTCTGTACCTGAACTATTCACCTCTGATGATAATGAAATTGAAACTAAAAACAAAGGAAGCAAAGCACACGGTCCTATAGCCCTAATATCTGGCCTTGATTGGTTCCCTACTAACATTGTCACTTTAGTTAAAACAAACAGACTTCATAGTAACACAGAACCATTTAAGTATATGATTATTCGTTGGGAGTGAAGCTGAGGCAGACAGCTTGATTCTCCCTGTTGATGACACCTGATGACAGTCCTCTGTCATAATAAGTCGGCAGAAATAAATGGACCCTGAGTAGCCATGTGTCAAAGAAAAGGAAGAGTGCCATCACAGTTCAGAGTTTCAGACTTTAATCCTACAGGAGAAGCTGTCACCCGGATATTGTTGAGTAAGAGATTAACAATGGCTAATGCTTGCCCTAAGAAAGTGCTACCTTTGTATGACATAAGCCAGGACAGAAACTCAACAGATAAAAGAATTACCCAAACTGTATCCTTCCCCCTGGGTCCCCCTCCACAGAGATGCTTCCCAACTCAGTCCTCAGGGACCCACAGGCAATCTACGTTGGAGTAAAAATGTGGACTGTCTGGCAGGGCGGGAGAAAAAACATCGACCATCTGTGAGTTCATAAGCACCTGGTTTGGAAACACTGCTAAACAGTCATAACACTTTTGGGAAAACCCATAAGCTCTTTAGTTCAAAGGCTCAATTTATGAAATGAATAAAGTCTGCTCAATAACAACATCTTGAACATTTAACTTTCCGCCTCAGAAAAACACATCTGCCAACATATTAACACCTGACCTTCCATGTATGTGAAAACAGAGCAGAAAAGAGAAAACTCTACTTGTACTGACCGTCTGTAATTCAATGTCAAAGCCACACGTCATCCGCTACGAGCTGCTCATTCTATTCTATCTTCCTTTTATGCACTGTAACAATGGCCATGACAGTCACACATACCAACAATACCTGTAGCCTTGGTGAGTTCAGAATACCGGGAGAGAAAACAGAGCCTGTACATGCAATCATGCCACCATCTTCCATTTAAGAGCCAAAATGTCCACACTGTTAGCAAAGCATACAAAAAGGATATGCAGTCATGTCTTTCCAGCACCATAAGTAGAACATTTTTGTAAACATTAGTAACATGAATGGATAATAGAATATCTCCCTCAATACTAAATCTAAGGTGTAGATTTGGGTCTGGATGGTAGGGACATACCCCCACCAATATTCTGAGGGTACCGTGTATGCTTAGGGAGGGCGGGGGATTCGGGGCTGATTTGGTTCCTACCAGTGTAGAAACTAAACGTATGTTTTTGCTGATTCCAGATATTTATCCCCATCTTTTGTAAACATTACCGAGTTATTAACATGTCCCATCCAGGGCTACGCCTCATGCCCTCATATCCTAGGATAAGCTGTCTGTGGTTATGGAGTCCAGAGAGATGCTATTATCATCCTTGACAGGAATGATTTCCAGGCCTGAAATGTCAACACTGCACGCGTGATGACTTTCTGATAGCTAAGTGGATGCACCATTTCCCAAAAGTAAGTAAACATCCCCTGACTAACAGTGATGTAGACTGTAGTGCCCCCCCGTAATCTTCCATCTTGGTCTCTGATTGCCTGCCGGTGACTGCGCGACCCAGCTGTGTGGCACTGCAAGCGGATCTGCATTTAATACAATCTAAAATGTGTCCTGCGCACTGCTTTGCCCCGACCCTCAATGTGCACTGCAAATGCCCCCACGCCGCCTTGCCATGGGTGTTCCTTTTTATGTGTAAGCCCACCCTGATTATTAAAAATGAAAGCATGAAATATCTATGCTAAGCAAAAACTGAAAAAGCGAGCAGGCCCTGTATGCAGTAACAAATCATCTCTACCCCACTGCAAGCCTTATATCTGTTTGTCGCAACAACTGTGCTGATGCCAACAGAATAGAGTTGATCAATGGTAACACATAAACTCTTACCGTAATCCTGATTTTTACCTTTTTCCCTCCAAAAAGACTGTTCTTATTTCTCTCAAAAGAGGTACAGCATAATACTTGATATGCGGTGGCAGTTTCCAGGTTGGTCACCTGTCTGCTTTTTTTAAAGAGCCTATGAGTGATCAGAGTAACTCACAGAGGGCCCCCAGCATATGAGGACAAAGTCAAAGAAAAAAAAAAATGGAGGACACACCGATACATTTCTAAAGCTGATTAGTTTGCAGCACGAAAGGTATCGCATTTCCTGCTTCGCTGGAGGTGAAAAGCGATTTCCTTTTGCTCTGCTGCCCCGGGAGGCCATTTTCCACCAGCTCACCGACGTGAAGGACAGGAAGTCAAACGTACCGGCGCAGGAAACGGGGCTCCGCCTCGCAGCCGAGAGTTCTCAACACGCCGGGGGGCTGCCATCTTGGACCATGCCACGTTTCCTCACTGGAACCTTCGCTCAACAAAGCTGCGTTGCTGCTTCATGTCACGGCACCGATGACATAAATCGATGGCAGGAAAGGCTTCGGGAATTCACCTGGGGGGGGGGGGTCTAACAAATCTAAAGTGATTCGTCTCGCATGACTCAGGTATATCCTTTTAGTGTATACTACTTTATTTCTGGGAGACGCCAGCTGCAGATTCACTCATCAAACTGCTAGGGAGGCCCCATGGGGAAGCACTTAAGAATAGGCAAAAGGTGCCCTACCATAAGGTTAATGTCCTGAAAAAAAAATACATTAGAATTAATTTAAATCTCAAGATCCCTTTTTTTTGCCTGGTTCCTAATGCAAATTTACCAAGATCAAGTTCCCCAGTTTAATTAGTGGTATGAGCAGCAGCATGCCAGCACAGTGGCTTGGTGGGTAAAACTGCAGTGTCACGCCAGTAGGGGTTGGGGCTCAAATCCCACCCCAGCTCTTTCTGTGAGTAGTTTGCGCATAGCAATTTCTAACCCACAGTATGAAGATGTGATAATGTGAATGAATGAGTCAAAATTATGAGTACGAACCCTACAAAGGATTAACATCCTATTCAAGGTATACCCTTCGTGTGATAAGTTCAATGTGACCTGTACTACATAGGTATTAATGGAAGTTTGTGGTAGAAGCACTAGATATCTTTAGTGCTATTCTCTGTAGTATTTCTGGCTGTCAGTGTCACAACTGTGTTGATGTGACTCCCACTTAATCCCGTCTAGCCTTCTCTGGTGTGAACACAGAAGACTGTTCAAAGACGGTGAAATATAATGAACGGTCCATAAAGGTTGCTACTGCAACCTCGGTTCAGCGGGCCGCATGTAGAAGGTTGATAGAGGCCAGCGAGAGCGATTTTGAAGTGAAAAGAGATGCTATCATCTCACCACCTGTGGGGGCAACGCGGAGCATTAACTTCACATGGAAGAAGGAACAGAACACGATAAACTGCGGACCAAAAAAAAAAACACGAAGAAAAGATGCTGATTATAGAAAGCGAAACTCAAATCCATACCAACTCGAAAAAAGCTCAACGACCCAAATTGGCAGAAGGGCTCGAAAATCATTAGACAGAAAGCAGTCTGTGAGAGGCGAAATCACTTCCTTGCAGTTACTACAGAAGGCTGGCTTAGATACATTCAGCACTGTTGTAATGGCTGATATGATACATATTCTGCTTCCAGCAATGGAGTACAATGTACTGCATGTCATGCTCCCAGAGTGAGGTCACGGCAGATTTGGGAAAAGGGTGGAGCCCTAAAATTTGATTTTTGAAAACATAGCGTGCCAGTCAAAAGTCTGGACACACCTAGCCAAGTCAAGTCAGATTTATTTATAGAGCGTTTCAAAAGCAACACTTTTGCTGTATAATGCATATGGACAAATTCACATGATAAAAGTAAAAGGTTAGAAAGAAAAATAAAATATACACAGACAGTTCTTCAGTGACATTGCATCAGGGTGTTTCAAAAGCCAAAGAATAAAAGTCTTTAGAAAAGGATTTAATGGAAATATTGGAGGATGACCTATTGTAAAACGGAAGTGTGTTCCGTTACTGAAGAAGCCTGATCGCCTTTACATTTTAAGCAGGTTCGGAGAATGGATAAGAGCAACTGATCAGAGGATCTAGGAGTACATGGTGTGGAGTGATGGTTTAGAAGTTCAATGATGTATCGTGGGACCAAACCGTGCAGTCAGACTTTTAAATCTATTCTATACCTTATGGGTAGCCAGTGCAAGGCGGATGGTTCACTCTCCTTTCGTGGTTCCCGTTAGAAACCTGGCTGTAGCATCGAGGGCAAATTGCAAGTGACACAAGAGGGCCTGTTGTATTCCAACATAAAGTAACAACGACTAGAGAACGACTAAGCACACTTCAAGGTTATGTAGTAAGTATTATCTTGTGAACAAGGTAAGAGATGGAGTGCTGTGACAGATGACCGGTCTTAAACCCCACAGAGCTGGTAGGGGATGAGTTGTATTGAAGCGTAGGAGAAAAGTAGCCCAGAACTTGTGGAAAGTGCCCAGAACTTGTGGAAACTCCTTCAGGACTGTCAGAGATACATTCCAGGTGGCTACATCTGGAAGATTGTTGAAAAGGAGCTATTTTAAAGAGTCTAAAATGTGAGAAAAAAAATTGATGTTCAACCTTCTTCTTGGTTAGTGAGACATTTGATATGTATTTCATCATTGCTTGCATCATTGCTTCAATGTCTTTTACTAAGTTTAATAACATTGCTAAAATAGAGACAAATGCATTAAATGCATGTGTGTCCAGACTTTTGACTAGTACTGTACAAGTAATGAGTTATGTGAAAAATATACATCCGCCTCCGAACCACTTACCCAGAACGGGGTTGTCGTCAGCCTGATGCCTGTCGTAGGCAGCACAGGGCACAAGGCAAGGGACACCATTTTCCCCAACTGCACAACATCATAATCATGAACATTTACACAGATATTCTCAGGGGCATAATTGGTGGAATTGGTGGGATGCTGATAAATTTGTGAAACCTCCATATCGGCTGATTTTATGGGATCAAGGGACGTCACTCTACCTGTACACAGGACAGTCTGTATACATTTGCAAAACTTGATGTCACTCTCTCATTCCTGGGAGACTCACTGGCAGAAATGGAATGCGATTGCTGGTCCCATCATTTTGAATTCTGATTCCTTTGCTGGTGAGGGAACTGAGTAATAAGCAGCAAATTAGTCCTTTTGTTTCCAGCGTGCGGGTGATAATCTATCTGAGCACTTTCCTGTCTTCTAGCCTCTCCTTAATCTCACCATTTTCACAAAAATGAAGTTGTCTGTTTGTGCAGAAGTAAAAAAAATTGCAGTATACAGATGTTGGTGTTTACTAAACACAGAATACTATGGAGCAAATATCCTACAAGTGAAAAAACAGACCTTTTGCAGAGAGTATAAACTCAACTCTCCACAGAAATTTCTAGCACATATGTTCAGCAGCTATTTTATTAGGTACCCATGTGAAGTATCAAATAAGACCCCCTTTTGTCTCCAGAATGATTTCGAGGGTTGACCAGGTTGGAGATGTCTCTCTCTTCACTGCTGTTGTGCTGATCTATTTTAGCACTTGTGGATTTCTTGTTAACTTTAACAAACCTGGTCATTCTCCTCTGGCCTGTCACAATTACAAGACGTTTTCAACAATGGAACTGTTTTTATTTTGTTCATGATATCATTCCCTATAAAGTCTTAACACTGTAGTCAGGGACGGTTCAAAGATTTTTCTAAGGTGGGTAGTACAAGAATTTCTATAATTCATACAACCTTACCATTAGCCAATCATATGTTTTGACTCGGTGTGTGACAGGGAGGGGGGGGGGGGACACTCTGGGATCCAATCAGCTTTCAGCTGGGACCGGTGCCCTTGTAGCCCCGCCCCTGTATACGCTCCTGACTTTGATGTGCAAAAATCTCTTAATGGTGGCCGTCTCTGAGATCGAGGAACAATCAGATCTGGCGCCAACAATCACACCATATTCAGAATCACTCAGATCAGGTGTGTGAGCTGTTCAATCACAGCAAGTGACCCTTTTGACTTGGTGTCAATGCTGTATGTATTCAGTTGGAGCCACATGATTCACTATTTGTATCTAATATAGCAAGCAGGCCCCTGCTCCACATACTGCAGCGTCCTTGTATTGTGATGAAAGGATCCATCATTAGAGGAAATCAAACTACTCAGACATTCAAAGTTATTTGTTTCAGGATTCTCTGGGTAATCTCCTGCATAACAGCAGTTACTAAACACACTGGAAAATTAAATCCAGCAAACAAGGCTGATTCTTAAAAGGCACATCCACGGTATTTCAGACACACGACGGATGGAATAAGGAATAAGCAGGTGTGTTATTTTAGGGGGATTGGGTCTAAAGAAATCTGTGATTTACCGTAAAGATTTCGTATTATTCCTGACCTTTCAATCAGAGGTGATGCTGATTCCCCGGTAACAATGTGGCAAATCTGCCACACAACAAGCTTAAGACGCCGTAATTCTCAGTATCAGCAGTCTGTACAATGCAACATAAATCTCTCTCCTAAAATCATTCCTATTCTTAAGGCATTTCCATGCAAGAATAAGGAACAGCACGTAAAAATGATGAAAAATCATGAGGTGCAAATAGTTATTGGCTATTTAACTGACAAAAACTCACTTAATGCCCTTAACTTGACACCTCAAAATAAGGGACTGCGAAAACTGTTTCAGAGATACTGGATTCAGAGAGAGCAATTTGTTCAATTCATAATGTAGAAGGATGGCGGTTCGTGATGAAAATAGCAAATGTCTCTAAGTATATAGTTTGAAGAAAGAATAGAAAAGTTATCTAAAGAACCAAAATGTGCTCAGTAAGTTGTTAAAATCCTCTTAGATAATAATGTAAAGATACCAAGAAGATATCCCAGCATTGAACAAGGAAACCCTTCCAAAATGCTTTCAGCTCAACACCACTAAATGGGACAGTTTCCAAGCTAACAAAGGAAACGTGGCCTTTACATGTAATAGTTATGATCAGTAACATAACATACATTTTTAAAAACATACACATCAAACAATGTAATAATACTATTTTTTTGCAGCTGAGTATTTTAAGAGCAGTTCAGATGAAGTACATTTGATAACTGCAACCCTTCATGATGCAAGTCAGAGTCCTCAACCACTAAGCCCCCTGCTGTTGGAAACGCGAGCATTCACTGCCACGATCAAACAAACACTGCAGCCTGAATAATAGACAGGACAACTGTATAACGCACACAACAGTTACATAAAATTTGTTTGTCGGAAGCCTAAAGATAATTTGAACAAGAAGGCATATCAATATAGCAGCATAATTAGTGTAGGAGTTTGTGATAACAGGATGTATGTGTAATTATGCAAATCAAAACTAAAAGCTAAATTAAAAACAGAACTCTGATGTTATTAAAACAACATATTATACCTTTTACTAATCATGTTACTCATATGGGAGGCAGATCTGGAGAACAGAATTGCAGTAACGTTAATACAGAGCATTCAACACACCTGCTACCGGCTCTTTTCATACCTCAACTCAACCCGAAGGTCACCGTCACATTAATTCCTGACTCCACTGTGCTGGCTGTGTTACTCATAAATAAATGTTTGCAGAGGTAATTACTGTAACTGTCTGGAGAGTCTTTAGGGTTGCATTTGTGACATTGCGGGGAAACATGCATACAGCTGTTTAAGAAGAGGTCTTCTAACCAGTCTTATATGTCAAGCGCAATCGCACTGTTAGTGACACATGACGGACAGCGTGCTGTCAGCCACCCTGGAATGAAGGGGAAATATTCACAGCAGGGAACGACTTTAGATATTCCCGTCAAGGAACTGCAAGTGCTCCAGTGACGAGACCTGGAGAGGAATAATGGCTTTGTGCTGCCACTGGAGAGGTAATAGCACTGTGCTGTTGGACGGGATTACAGCTCAGTCCCCTGAAGCTCGAGACAAGGAGGAAGGTGTGCTGTTCCTGGATATTCACACGCTTAAGGAGGCGGAGTATGTCTCAGGATCAGGCAGCTACATCAGCTGAGGATGAGAATCTTCCACACACTGCTGGGACATGACCCTTGACCCTTACTGTAGCTAATATGCATTGCATCTGGGCATATTCTGCCAGTAGATATAAATTTACATCCCCCTCATGTTCCATAAACGCTTATCCACTACAGGGAACAGGAAACGTTGGGCACACTGCAAGAGGACACTCTGGATGGCCAGCAACACCAGCACATACAAAATCACACGCTATGGGCAGTATTGTGGGGGAAACTCATACAAACAATGGGAGAATTACTCCATACACAGAGCCAATAGAAAATATTTTTTAAAAAAAAGAACAGCGCATGTAAATACTAACCCTCTTTCGTCATCCTGGAGGCAAATGGGTGACCATCATCACCCAACAGGCTGCACGTCCCTATGTAATAAAGTTCTTCCTCCCTTACTGCTGCTTTAGTTATGCCCCACACACCGGAGAAACAGGCTTTTCAATGCAAAATCTCACTAAACAATGTCTTTCTCTATTTAGCAGACAAAAAAGCCTTCAAGAACTTCGTAATAGATCTTATCAGGGCAGTGAAAGTGTGTGTGTGTGTGTGTGTGTGAGAGAGAGAGAGAGAGAGAGAGAGAGAGAGAGAGAGAGAAAAACTCGAATCAAAATGGTAAGAGTTCTTACTATTGTAATGTTATCTTATGCGAAATTGACAAGCATATTATTTGCCAAAAAAACTCATTCTCACGGAAAGCTGAAATGAAAGTTAGTTGCCTTAGAAAAAAACAATGCAAAGAGACAGTTGGGAATCAATTCCCTGGTGAATCACGCAGGTCAGACTCAGGAATATGTTTACACGAATAATTTCCATCACAAAACATAAGTACAGGTCCTCACGTCTGTACTGTACCAAAATATGGAAAAAGAAAACAATTCCTTCCATTTCCATTTCCATAATAGCGGAGAACGTCACTTTGTGTTACTCACCCAGGCTGAAACAGCGATCGGTGTAGCGAGAATAATGATACCAAGCCCAAAGGGCGCTGACTTCCAGGGGACTCCAACATACTTTGGACTTGCACTCATGGTAAACAGAGTTGCCAAAACCTTAATAAAAGCCAAAGTTTGCTCTAGAGATACCCAAAGACGCCAAAAAGGAGCCGTAATCAGCGAAGGTGCCGAACATGTTCTTATCCTCACGACCGAAAACACTGGAGCAGCAAAGGGAAAATGATGCTGCTTCGCATATAAACACCCTCAGTGAAATTCCGTCTGTAAAAATAAATCCCCGAAGACAGTGGGCATATCAAATATCCCATATTTATATGGAGTGGGTGACTTCAGTGTGCTTTATTTTTAGCATAAAATGAACATCTATATGAAAAACAAGGAAGCGGAGTTTTGAGAATGAGGACAAAAGTTGTTTACCGCAAAAAAAATTTAAGAGTAAAAGCATATCTCAGACACCATTTCAGTGCATTTAAAAATTTCAATTATGTATGTAATTCGATCAAATTAAATAAAATGTATTTACGATATGAAATCCTTAAATATTAATATCATACTTGCAGGCTGTATCGTGCAACACTGGGGTTTAAATATTTAGTTAGGATTTGGTCTTAGTAAAATCACAGCTGTGTAACTAAGGTGGACCAGTGTTTTTTACCTTTTCATTGTCCGGGGGTTTCTGGCTGGTTTCAGGGGCACCTTATATACCACCAAGAATTACACTGGCATGGATGAAAGCTTTGGTCTGGGAAGCTTTTCTCGAGCCAAACTTAAAACTTTCTTTGAACAGTTTATAAGAACTCATTCTGCATTGCACCGAAATATCACTAAAAACAAGTGCTTAGGTCATCAAAAGCCACCAGTAAATTCAAAACTTAATCACTCGCATGTCATATAGTATATGTGCTTTAATTAATGTGAATATAATGCTGTATGTTGTTGTGATCGTTTTCCCCTAAGAGAAGGCCCATTAACAGCTCCGCAGTAATATCTTTCAACAATCATGGCATCCGCTTTCAGTCAATTATTGATTTTATACATATGCTATTCGAGATTAACAGGACACATTTCTGCTCAGGCACATTCTGACCCTGCCTGAGCTGAGGACCTCATTACCCTACCTGAATGGACACGTATCGCTGACGTCACTAAGAATTTAGCGATGGCATTCTGATATTCACCTATGGCTTTTCTGTCATTAGAATGCTACACCATAATCGGGAAAACTGAAAACTTTGAGAAGATCGCTGCCTTTCTGCAGACGTACCGATTATATCGTTTCATTTTAGAAGATGAACTTGTCAGATAGCAGAAAGAACAGAAAAATATGCTGCATTGCCGTATTGATCTCCGGCATGAGGAAATAAAGTTTTTGTTTTTCTCTTTGCCTTTTCTTTTGAAGTTAGTTTCCACGTCCAAGTTGGGAAAAGTATCCACCCCAACATTGGTAGGGGCTAAATCTGCCCTGAAGCCCTCGACCCCCCCCCCCAAAAAAAACCACACACACACACACACATGCCACTCCCACAAAATTGGCTGGGACTTGGGACATGAACCTGCCATTTACATCCAAATCTACGCTCTTGAAACAAATTCCATTGTTTTACATATTTCAGAATTTATTTTTCTATGAAGTATATATGCATATTGAATTATCTACATCAAATACAGTGTACAAGTGAAAGCACTCATTAGGTATGTTGCAAACTGCTTTGAAAACTGACTAAACCTGGCATTTTCATTATTTCTTTTTCATCATATCCCTGCTATTTTAATTTGTACAGTGCCTGTATGACATGTGTACAGTGCACTGAATAAGCTTATGCGTGACTGTTTGTACAAACAACATTCTCAGGGATCCACCACATATGGACACTCTAAACATGCATTATTTACAGCTATGTTTACTTATTTAGCCAGTAAAATGTGCATTTTACCTCCACCGCTTTCAGTGAAAAAACAAGCATAACATTCACTCGTTTCACACAATAATAACCTATAAACCGTGCTTACACCTCCTTAAGTACAGTGATCCCCTGCAGAGTCCACGTAGCTAAAACACCCTTCGTCTGATCATGGATCTGTGTCACTGTCAGCTTTATAAACCTCTCTTAAAATATATTTCATTCGATCCCACTACGCCTTCCCCACCAGAGCCTATTATACACAAATGGTCAGAGATGACATTTGGCTATATCACTCTTCTTAAGCGCGCAGTGTGTATGAGAGCGCGAGCGGACGCTCCTCCACAGCGCTCCCATGCACAGCGTACTGTATTAAGCAAAGGTCTTCCAGTGCTTGCATGGCACACGCAACTTCACGGACTGCTTCTTCGACTGCTTGATAATCAATTCCAATCACTGAACCACCAAACGTTAAGCCAGTCCGTATCTTGTATGGTGACTTAGGCTATTTGTACACGATACTTGTCGCTTGTTAAAAACGAAGTACCTAAGCTACTGAACAAAAACAATACATTATTGCAGAGTATCTATAATAGAGGGTAGTTACTTTACAGTTGCATAGACAAGCAACAGATGATTTGGACCTATTTTAATACTACGCAGCCATTAATTGCTAAATAATAAACTAAAATACCCCTATCAGTTGGACGCCAGCTCCACTAGGTCGTTTATAAGGTTAAATACTTGCCAAAAACATGCAATATTCAGGTGAACAGTATCGTGAGTCCTCCACTGAGAAGAGAATCTGGGCTGTTTAATAACATCGGTCTTTATGTGTGATTTGGGGCAGCTACAAATATCTGAAAGTTACGATCGGCAAAACATTACACCATAGTAGCCGTCGTCACACGAATGCACAGCAGACTACAACTACAAGTAGTTAATATTTTAATTGAAAATGAATTATGCACATGTTTACTCAGGCTGGGCGTTTTCTTCACCAAGAAATATAATTCACTGGATTATTACACATCACACGTTCCGACTGTCATTATCATCATTATTCTACAATAGGTTGCATAATACTCGCATAATCATCGCTATTTACATTCCTAATTTTATAATAAAGTAATCATCCGCTTCAATAAAACAGTTTCTCTGTTTCACACAGACTATGTAAGCAACGGGCAACAATAATAGGCTATAGGACCAAAATGAGACTAACATCTCTAAGGGATGTGTAATGGATCGCAAACGGCACCTTCAAATACTACGATCGCACGAAAATGAGCGCAATAAATAAAAGGGGGAAAACTTTTCTATCAGGAAACGCCAATCCTTTTGCGCTGCGGAGCCCTATGCTCACGCTACACGCATTTAAATTTGGCAGTAAGTGGAGAAGGTGCTGGTCGGCGATGCACTACGTTCATCTCACATTTACTTAATGGCAACGCTATTTCACTAAGCAATACTGATTATTGCGATCAGAGTATTTTTAATGCTTTAAATACCGAAGTCTTTTACGTTTGATGTGCATGTTGCCTTGCCTTCGGTGTGAAATTTTAATATATATGCATCTCGTCTCCGTTTTATGCACTTTGAAAACACAACACGTGTGATCGCTAAACGCTAAGAATAATGCGCCTCTCGCTCGAGCCATAAAATGCAAGATACGGACCACTAGGTTAAATATTTAAAAAATACGAACGACACAACCCGCCGTAACAGCGGGTTGTGAGACACAAAGGCTTAATGAAAGAATACACTGTAGCCCGGGATGATGACAAACGCGGCTGCCGCAAAGTCCTACGCTGGAAGTATGACTCCAATAGAGGACACGTATAAGGCTTGGAAAAAAGGATCAGATCGGAGTGTTTCAAACATTAAGAACCTGCTAATGAGGAACAATAAATGCTCTGCTCACCTGAGAAGAAATTAAGTAATTAAATAGAGGAGATCTTTAACCAGAATCTTCCATGGCAAGTGCTTTAAATGTTTGCATGCATTTCGCTTTACCCACATACCCGCTGCGCCACGAAAGAAATGATGTATTAATAGGAAGATAAATATACTTGCAAGTCCCGATGTCTCCATCCCGCTGCTGATGTTACAGCAGATCCCCAATCGGCATCTGCGGCCAGGAGGCTATCTGTCTCTAGTAAAGGCGAAAGCTGAGCGGACGGCGGCGGCTTTAGTCTGACAAGATACCCGCCCAATCGGAGGCTCAGAGAGCGGAGTTGCGGCCAATCCTCCCGACAGAAAGCGAGCCTGTGCAGCAGGGTAGATTGTCCTTTAAAACGTGTCATTTTTTTCTCTCTCACCTAGTTCACTTACAGAAATTCTGCGCTCCACACTTCAGATACTTCAGCACATTCAAGTGATGAGAGGTTCTATTGGGGTTATTTTTATACGTCTTGTGTGCTTTTCTTCAACTAGGTTACGCGTGTGATAATAATAATATTAACGACAACAGCAACAACAATAATATAGTTAGAAATATTTAAGGGTTACATGTGTTATAGAAATCTAAACCAAACGTTATCAAATCTGTGTCTATAAAATGATATTCATCAATCAAACAACCCTTTGTTGTAAATATACTACAGAATGTAACTGAATACCAATATCTTAGTATTTATTAAATGTAACATCGCAACACAATCCAAAATGATCTGTTCACGTTTGAAATGCCGAGTAAATTGCATTCTATTCCTCTTATCGTAGACTCGTATGGGTGCGCATTTCAGAATAATGTTTCCATTTGAAGTCTTATAGACTGTGTACAGAAAAGGATATGAATGATCTGTGCTTTTATAACCCATTGATTTTCACTGATTGACATTGAAAGTTGTTCTGATGTGTAGTAGAGTAGCGCGAAGAGGGAGACAACGGGGATCCATTCGCATTTTATGGATTTCGATTTATCTTCCGACCTGTTAGCCTTAATATTTGTTTAACATATTTTTCTCAAACGAATGCAAAAGTGACAGCAAATACGGCGATAAGAGCAGAAGAGACCGCAGCTCCCCGTTGTTCTATTTAAAATAAGTGAGTTCTATTGGAATTACGCTGTGACAAATAAGGATATTTTTTGTATTCGAACGTTTAGAGGATACGGAATCCCGTCCAAAGAGATGTGTATGAACGCGTGTATACAGTCACTTGCCATCTTATTAGGTACACCTTGCTAGTATGGGTTGAACTCCCTTTTGCTTTCAGAACTGCTTTAAATTAATAATTCTTGGCATAGATTCAACAAGGTGATTTGTCGGCTGTACCTTAGTGATTCGAATCTCCCATTCCACTACATCCCATAGGTGCTCTATCGCTGAGATCCGGTGACTGTGGAAGCCAGTTGAATATAGGAAACTCATGTGAGGTTTGAATATAGAATATATGTATATAAAAATTGTATACAGTTAACTCATATGAGGTTTGTGACATGGAGCGTTATACTGCTGGAAGTAGCCATTAAAAACTGGGTAGACTGTATTCATAAAGGGATGGACATGGTCAGCAACAATACTCAGGGGGGCTGTCGCATTTAACCGATGCTCAATTGGTGCTAAGGGGACCAAAGGGTGCCAAGGAAATACCCCCCACACACTTATACCAGCAGCAGTGGCCTGAATTGTTGATGCAAGGCTGGTGCCAGATTCCGCCCCTGCCATCTGAATGTCGCAGCAGAAACCAAGACTCATCTGACCAGGCAACGTTTATTTCCCATTTCTTACATTGTCCAGTTTTGGTGAACCCATGTCTGCTGTAGCCTCAGTTTCATGATCCTGGTTGACAAGAGTAGCACCTGGTGTGTTTTGTTACAGCTGTATCCCATCTGCTTTAAGGTTCGATGCATTGTGCATTCAGAGATACTCTTCTGCATATCTTGGTTGTAGTAAGTTGGTCTTTGAAATACTGTTGTCTTTTTATCGGTTTGAACAAGTCTGGTAATTTTTTGTTATGGCACGGCATGGTGAAGGAAAGAGGAACGATCCAAAAGACTTTATTAAACTTAAAATAGAAGACAAAGGGGACATCGGAAAGTAAAAGAACCCTGAGGGACTGTGTCGCCCACGTGGCATGGAATTAATCCTTCTACTGTAATATTCTGGGAAGTTGTGATTGTGGATTAATTCTGATCGTTTGGGGACTAATCATCCTGAAATTCAGATAAATCATCCATGATTCACCCAGAATATTATTGAACTGCCCAAACATGTTATATATTACCGATCTCCTGTAAAACCTATTTTGTCATAAATACCCTGTGTCTCATAAAAAGAAGCCAGGATGCTTATCTGGTCCATTAGATCGGCATGCAGGAGACAGGGGAGGGTCGTTATACAGCATCTTATATTGCCTTCAGTCACCGCTCATGATAATAATTCACATTTTTTTATTTTATTGTTTCTTTTCCATATATACTTGTTCGTATGACATATACTATTCTATATCCCTTGCAGTATTAGGTTATTTTGCATTGCTTTCAATACGATAGCTTGGTATTGATATCAGTGCAAGGTTATTTTGTAGCACTTATTCAAGTGTTTTTGAGTGAACCTAAACGTGCCTGTTTGTTTCTTCGACAGCCCGATATCCCTCTCACATCCATTTTAATACAGGCATCAAAACCAGAACAGAGTACAAGACTATAAATTAATCGCAATGAAAGCAAACACTAATCAGGGAACCAGAGCGGAACTGGGAGCAGAACTGGGAGAAACACACACTGTAACAACTACTGTACAGCTACTGACACACAGTAACTTCTACAATGACAGACTAAAGGACGGAAGGAGGTCAGACACTTAAATCTACACGGGAAATAAAGGCTAACGATGGGCAGGTGTAGAACACAACCAAAAACGATCAATCAGAACAGGCAAGGGACAACAAACCGCAGGTTAAATAAGTCACAACTAACAAGCACTGGAACTAGGAAATATTAACAAACACTGAGAGCTACTGTAACAACGTTAGGAGAGAAGGGGAACAAAAGTACAAGGAGAACAATAATAAAAAAATAATAAAAGCACAAGCAGGGTAGAACAAAAACAGGGACACAAAGCCAAGACAAAGAAAAATACAGAATATTAAGGATAAAATAAAACCAATATACATTAAACAAAAGGTGAGGCTGGCCAGCTTGAACTCATGACTGGAGAGTTTCAGCCTCTGAACAACATACTAGACTCACCGAGCTACGCAGCAGCCGAGGGAGTGGGGAAACACACTAGGGACCGAGGGGCTACAAGATAGAGAGGGGGTAGAAGGATGGACAGTGACACCTTCTGGCCAAATGGGGACAGGATCAGACCACCCTGGAAATTCTTCTCCAGTCTTTACCATAAAACATCCAGCAAACTGCCGCTCACTGGATATTGTTTCTTATTCACCCCATTCTCTGTAAACCCTAGAGACGGTTGCGCGTGAGAATCCCAGTAGATCAGCAGTTCCTGAAATACTCACACCAGCCCGTCTGGCACCAGCAACCCTACCACACTCAAAGTCACATAAATCACCTTTCACTCCCATTCTGATGTTTGATGTCCTGGCATGTGATTGCCTTACATATGATTGGTTGAGCCGATATTTGCTTCAACAAGCAATTGAACAGATGTACCTAATAAAGTGGCCAGTGATCAGTAATCAGGTCAGTGGTCCAGTGTAGGAGCTTAAGGCGAGATAAGAACAATATTCCTATTTTGACTGCACCACGTTATCTGTTTGTGTTTGCGTCTGGTGGGGGGCAGGGGGGGTGCTACAGTATATTGAATATTGAAGTTAGGTGCATTTTTAGTTTCCATGAGTGTCTCTTCTGCGGTGTGTTGGCGCCTGCCCAGGGTTGGTTCCTGCCTGCGCCCATTGTTCCCGCCATAGGCTCCAGTCCCCCCCCCCCTCCCCCGCGTGCCCAGTTGGGAATAAGCAGTTTCAGAAAATGGATGGATGGATAGATGGTATCTTTTACTGCAACACAACTTGGCTCTACTGCAGTCATAGTAATAGGCAGAAGAAATTGCTGTTATGTGTCAACTTCACTTATACACATTTTTTGAATTCATTAGCACCAGCTTGCCACATTTAAGAAGAGGGCATTTAAATGTTTCTGTGCACTAATAATTGTCTTTATTTTCTTTTCTGGTACTGTATCATGTTTTAACACACACCAGGTGCAGACTGGCGATTGGGAAGTTCTGGAGTTTTCCTGGTGGACTGGTCTTGTGAGGGCCAGTCTAGCCAGAGGCACCCAGAGGTCGATCTTGGTGTGTTTCCAAGGCGATTGCAGGAGATGATTAAAGGATAATGGAAACCCTATTTCATTGGTGGCCAACCGGTTGATCGCAAATGGCAAAATATAGCAAGGGGGACTCCACTGGCCAGCAGCAAATTCCCAGGCTGCTACTGGTGCCAGTTGCACTACACAGAGGAAGCAATGCAATATATTGATCCCCAGAGGGAAGATATGAATGTGAGTCATCCTGGAAAGTAGTCCAGCTTACAGTATACACACTGTTTCTGGTTTGTAGAAGGATATTAGGAGCCATTTCACTAGCCAAAACCAGATATCTACACATTTATTTAGACTGATGTTATAAGTCAGAAGCAGGACTGACTGTACCTTTTCAGCGGTCCTAGGGGGGCTTTCCCTGAGAGCCCCCCCCCCCACAAGAAAACTAAGGATCATTACGACAGAGTAATCCAAGGGTCCTAGGCGACCCCGTACCCTGCATATAGCTAGAGCCCCCTGTCAGGAGTCTGCATTCCCTTCCAAGAAAAATGGGTCTTTAAAAAATGTAAAGCATTTCCACTCAGATATAGCTGTATACTCTAGAAGTCATCAGGAAACAATTTCTATAGAAGTAACAGCATTATTAACTTTAATCTCCTATGAAGAAAGTGGGGAGAGGACTAAGAATGAATCTGTGTTTTATATGCGTTTCCTTTGTAGTAATATTAGTAAGAGCATTTAGCATGGAGACGCTAGACATTAAAATATGGAGATTTGATCATTCATTCATCCATTTATTACCTCCTGAAAAACCCAGTAGCCGGTGATCAAAATTTCTGCCTTACTCCACCCAGCTGGGGAACACTTAGTGCAAATTCTCCTCCTTCCCCCCCTTCTGTGTACAATGGTTTCATCTGTACTGTAGCTCCAAGCTTGAGTGTCCCAGTATTGTATTAATCACGATAACCTTGTCCAGATTTGTACAGGGTAACTCATGTACAGAAACGTGCACCAAGCTTCACCGCACATGCATGCTAAATCTGGCTTTTTTTTTCTCCTCTGCAGGCTCTCAGCCTATCGGGGCTGAATGAACGTTATTCAAATATTAATATTTCTGAGAAAATCTAGGAAATGGAAGAATAACACTGGTCATATAATCTTGGTTGCAGGACATTCATAATTTGAATTGCCTGAGGGTGGAATATCGGTAATGGGTTAATAGGGAAGGTAAAGTTATTGTCGTGCACAATCTTCAGTTAGCAAAACGGAAGTCATTAAAAACCTGCAATAATTAGATAACCTGCACTCTGCAGAGACACCAGGTGGCAAAATCTTAGAAAATGAGATAAGATTACATGGTTATTCTTGAACGTCATCGATGCTACTTAAAAGCAACTAGCTGGAAGACAAAGTTGTGCCAATTCAAAATTTTAATTTCCCTTCACTCCGCCAATCAGTCATGTATGAATCTTTTTCACACCACTAGGCAAAGCGAAGGCGTCAAACTGTCTCTATAAAAGACCGTGGTTAATCGGGAGTCAGGCGTCTTTGAAAAGTGCAGACACTCCTCTACTTACAAACTTTCAACTTACGAACTTTCAGACATACGAACGAAGAGGACTGTAAGTCCAAATTGTGTTCCTTGGGCTCCAGTTTCCTGTCCTCAACATCAATTTTTTTTTCCTGTGCACCAATTCCGCCTAGTACGGCTTCTGGCCACTTCTCCCGCCGTGCAGCAGCGTAGCGTGCGTACTCCCAGCATTCCGGTTCTTTGTACTTGCATATACCCTTACAATGATGTTGAATAATGACTTACGAACATTTCAAGTTACAAATGGGCGTTCGGAACGTAACTCATTCGTAAGTAGAGGAGTGTCTGTATAACAAAATAAAGTTTCAAATGTCAAAACTAGTAATAAAATTTGGTATTGAAAAGACAGCATTTTATATTTGAAATCCTATAATATTATTGTATTCTGCATTTTCGAGTGGAAATGTAATAATATTATATAATATTATATTCTGTTTTAATAAGAAGGAGACTAGGAAGATAATAATATTAAATAGACCCCACCACATATTGTCAGACTCCATACAGTAGGCTACATTACAGTTTGAAAATTAATAAATCCTATTTTATAAAATCAATCCCAGTAATTACCCATGTCATGTCAATGTAGAATATTTTATACATCTACTAAAACATGGACCATTAAAAGTTGTGAGCACTTATTTCAAGGTAAACTTTAGAGGGGCACCAAAGCCATGCTTAATGATCCTCAGCACATTCAGACCCCCACAACAGAGGATGAGCCCTTGACCTCTTCACAAGACTGAATAAACCAGGTGCGTTGAGGTGTAGGTTACAGTGCCCTTCAGAATTACTGCGACCTTTGATAAAAATAGCCTAACGAGGCTATGGGAAAAGAACATTTCAAACTGGATTTAAGGGAGCACTTCTTTACTCAGCACGTAGTCAGAGTATGGAATGGTCTTCCTGACAACGTAGTGCAAGCTGAATCCTTGGGT
>JAODJX010000037.1:11010217-11028378 GCA_026776945.1 Isichthys henryi
GTAAACTGTCATCTTTTGTGCTCTGATTTGTTTCTTCTTGTTTCGTCTGACTTTCTCCCTTTACTTCAGTTTGTTGACCTCCACTGACAACCTGCACACATTCTGTGTTTGTCTGTTCACTGATTATTTTCACTGCGTTCGTTTCACACACATCACATGCTAGTAAACTGTCATCTTTTGTGCTCTGATTAGTTTCTTCTTGTTTCGTCTGACTTTCTCCCTTTACTTCAGTTTGTTGATCTCCACTGACAACCTGTACACATTCTGTGTTTGTCTGTTCACTGTTTATTTTCACTGCATTCGTTTCACGCACATCACATGCTAGTAAACTGTCATCTTTCATGCTCTGATTTGTTTCTTCTTGTTTTGCCTGACTTTTCCCCCTCACTGCAGTTTGTTGATCTCCACTGACAACCTGTTCACTTTCTGTGTTTGTCTGTTCACTGCTTGTTTTCACTGCATTCGTTTCACGCAATGTTTTCAAGCAATCCGTCATCTTCTCCTCCCTCACAGTGGTTTTTTCCTTCTTTGGTTTATGTTTTTTCTTCTTCTGTATTTCTCCTCTGCTGTCATTCCCAGTAGAAATCCTTTCAGATTCTCTCTGTTTGCCCATGTTCTGTTCACTTTCTGTGTTTGTCTGTTCACTGCTTGTTTTCACTACGCCAGTTTCACGCACATCACGTGCTAGTAAACTATCATCTTTCGTACTCTGATTTGGTTCTTCTTGTTTCACCTGACTTTTCCCCTTGACTGCAGTTTGGTGATAACCTTTGACAAACTGATCACTTTCTGTGTTTGTCTGTTCACTGCTTGTTTTCACTACACTGGTTTCATGCGCATCACATGCTAGTAAACTATCACCTTTTTTACTTTGAATTGTTTCTTCTTGTGTCACCTGACTTTTCCTCTTTACTGAAGATTGGTGATCTCTTTTATTAGCTTTATTTTGCTGTTGAGTTTCTATTTCTTCAGCATTGGAAACCAAGGAAATTTTAGGCTTTAAATTCTGAGTTACTTTTGGAATCATATTTCTTTGAGGCTGCTGCCGTACCTGCCCCAGGTCGTGTGAGGCAGGCCAATCATTTTCAGCCTTAATAGAAATATTGCCTTCATTTGTAATGCTTTTCAAGCTGTGGACAACATTTTCTTTAACAATAACGCTTTCTGAGCTGGTATTCAACACACTAGCAAGTTTCTCAACGGCAGTGGACATCATCATCTTGTTTGAAGGCTGCAGTGCTTCGGGGGTAGAGTGGGATTTAACAGAAGAAACCGATGCAATCTGTTGTTTTAGGGAAGAAGTTTCAGGCCTTGTAGGACACTTGGGTATAGTTTGATACAGAACAGAAGCAGAGACACATTTGTTTTTAGAGTAACTGTCACATTTCAAAGATTCAAAAGGATTTTGTTTAACTGCAGAATTTGGATGCTTTGCTAAAGGGACCTTTGGCTGTGTTGATTGAAAAGATGGATCAGGTGATGCAGTGTCCAATGTGCCTTTAGTCACAGTCTCTTCCTCATTCCGCAGAAAGCCTTCTGATTTAATTATCTCCCCTAATTGCTTTGAATTTTTGTCATCAGCGATGACCCCTTGAAATGCACCGCTGGAATTCTCATTAATAGCGGAAGTCAAAATGAAGGAAGAGACTCCTATCTTCTTCTCATTTTCTTCTTTCTGTTTTCTGTACTTTTCCTCTGCAATCATCAGTGGAGTTTTAAATTTTCTCATATAGGGTTTTTGTTTTGTGGATTGGGGCAAGGGATCAGGTGTGGGTAGTTTTACTGGTGGAATGAATGTCTTCTGTGGTAGACAAGGTAATTCCTGCATAGACTTTTGCGACGAGATTCCAGCAGACTTTGGCAGGTCAGACTTTGCACTTTTGAATGTAGTGGATGCCTTCATTGGTTCCTCAGTAATTTTTCTGGTCTTTGCAGGGAAGTCGCAAACAGGCATAAATGCAAATTCTCCCTGTGAAGGTGGGGGTGGTAAATAGTCATATCTTGACATTGCTGCTGGAGGAGGAGATGGAGGAGGTGGGAAGTGGTCAGCTTCAGACTTCAATGGCTCCATAGGTGGAGGTGGTGGTGGAGGAAGATCACTGTCTTGCCTCATGAGAAGTAGAGAAGGAGCGGCAGATACCTGACTGTCACATTCTGGTGGTGGAGGTGGAAGAGGAAACTCTGGGTCAGGTAATGGAGCAGAGGCTGACAGTTGGAGGCATAATCTTGGTTTGGCCTTATTTTGTATTTTTCTGCTGTTCTTATGAAGATCTGTCCTAAGAGATTTAACCTCAAGGTTCTGGGTGACTGTTGTTTGTTCTGATGTTTGTTTGACAGTCCCAACCTCCTGTGTCTGTTTTGCAGTCATCTTCATTTGTGATGAACCTCTGTTGATTCCTAATGCCACTCTGCTTTTTGTTATATGGGAATGGTCCATCTCAGTTGAAAAACTGCTCTTCACTGGTTTAATGAGCTTTTTCGTGTTTTTATGGGATTCCACACTTAGGGATAAATTCTTAACAGCGTGAACTGGTTTTACACTGGTATGCTGCTCTGTCTTCAGTAGGCTTTTTACTGCACTTTTATCATCTCCTTTGATCATATCCTCTCGTTCCATTTCAGTTTGCTCCTGTATGTCATATAGAGACTTTACAGACACTTTCATGTATCTGTCTTTGATGGGTTTATGCTGTTTGGTTGCAGTTTCCAGTAAGAGCTGTATGGTGTCTTTAACATTACCCTGTTCACTCGCTTGCTGATGGCAGACCTTCCTTTCATTAGAAGCCTCTCGTAAGCTTTGCTTTGCAGATTGAATGTCCCCTTTAAGAATTTCCTCCTTCTCAATCTCTTTCACAGCATGCTTAGCCATCTCCAATGACTTAATGGCACCTTTGATATCACCAGGTACTAAGTCTTCAACAACACTATCAACATTTGTGGCCATTGACTCTTCAAGAGATCGAAGTGCTCCCTTGATGTCACCTGGGACAATCTCTGGCCTTTCAACTACCTTCTGTTGATTCTGGAACTCTTTGAGTGACCTCAGTGTGGTGTTGATGTCACCTTTCACCAATTCCTCTTTCTCAATCACAACTGTCTGCTTCATGGCCTGTTTTAGAGAGTCCAAGGCTGATGTCACATCCCCCTTCTCGATATCCTTCTTCTGCACATTGGCGCTTGATGTGTCCGGCTGAGTCATGAAAACCTGAGCAGTGTTGTGGACGTCACCCGGGACGATGTCATCCTCAGCTATGGTGCGTTCAGTTTGCAGCTGACTCCTTCTCAGGACAAGCTTTATCTCTTCTATGTCACCACCTACAATTTGCTCTTTCTCTTCCTTACCATTGTGAACCTCATCTGGTTCAGCTTGGAGCTGTTTAAGGTAGTCTAATGCACCAGACTCTATACAGGTAGAGTAAAAACTAACATTTCCCCTTTCTGTTTCACCTACTTTTATTCGCACAAGTTGCTCTGGATTATCAGGGTTAGAAAAGAGCCTGTGTAGAGTCCCTCTTACATTACCTTCAACGATGTGCTCTTTATCAATAGTAGTACTTCTATTATTATTGAGAAGAGAATACATAGTCATCTTTATATCCCCTTTCTCATCCTCCTGAATAAGTATACCCTGTCTTTCAGATCCTTCCTTTGTCAGTAGGCTGTTAATGGCCTCCTGGATATCTCCTCTGATGATTTCCTCTTTACTTACATTGAGCCTTGTGTCCTGGTTGAACAGCCGTTTCACTGTTGTATCGATATCACCCCTTTCTTCCTCATTTATTGTAACTGCGCTTTTAGCAACTTCCTCATGCTTCAGCAAATTCATTACTATATTTTTCAGGTCCACACCGATGACTTTTTCCTTTTGGATTTCTGGAACTTCCCGATTCATGAGCTTGAACTTTGCCATTCTGACGTCGCCAACTTCATCTGCCTCTATTATTATTCCTTGTGAGCTGGCTGCTTTTTGACAGTTCAGCTTTTCAAGGGTCTCTCTGACGCTTTTGCCCACTATTTCGACTTTCTCCACCCTGTTTTCATTAAACTTGTGGAAAGGTGTTGTTTCAAATAGCCACGTTGTCGTTTTCACATCCCCTTGTGGAATCTCCTCCAGGTTCATGCCAGCGTTGGTCGTGTCGACGTCTTTAAGCGTGTCAAGAGGCTGTTTTTCAAAAAGCCATACCGACTGCTTGACATCCCCCTTTAACATCTCTTCTTTTCCTACTCTTTCCATCTCTCTGCATTCTTTATCATGGATCTCATCGATTGTATTTGTCTCAAACATCCACGCAGCACTTTTGACATCCCCCTTTTGTATTTCACTGGCGCTGACCATCCTCACAAAATTCTGAGACGTGTCACTGTTCTCGAAGTGCTGCTTGTTACTCCTAACATCCCCCCCTTGAATATCATCCACAGTCCTAACAAAAACTTTTGCGTCTTCAGAAATCTCATCAAGAGGCTGTGTCTCGAACCTCCACCTGGCTGAGGCGACATCTCCTTTCTGAATATTCTCCTCCGTGACAGCTTTGATAACATAAACCTCGTTTGTGTCCTTTATGGAATCAAGAGGTTTGGTTTCAAACAGCCATCTTGTTCCCAATACATCTCCTTTTGTCACATCCTCCTTGGTGACAGTAGTGACCTCATGGTAATTGCCCTCTTGATCTCTGATGGCATATAACGGCTGAGTTTCGAACGTTATGGTGTGATTTTTCACATAACCCTTCTCAATCTCTGTGTGGATAGACTGAATATCTGTGGTTTCTGATTTGGAGGAATCCTCCTGGATTTTATCCAAAGACAACGTCTCAAACATAAAACGACTTCTATTGACATCGCCCCCTTGTACATCATTTACAGTGTGAGTTTCCTTAGCTTCTTCAGAATTTCCATGGATGTTGTCTATAGGCTGATTTTCAAACAGCCATGTGCAGTTAATCACATTTCCTTTCTGAATATCTTCCGGCGTAATATATTTTAGCTTTTGCATAGTCTCCTCTGAGCTTGAGGTCATTATATCAGAGGACTGGTTTTCAAATATATACTTCATCTTAGATACATCTCCAGACTGAATATCAATATCTGTGACCTTCTTAAAAGCAGCAACCTCTTCTCCTGTGATATTTTCCAGGTTCTCAGTCTCAAAAAGAAAACGTGTCATCTGGACATCATTCCCTCTGACATCATCCAGTTTGACGGTGTATGTCTTTATGTCCGATTGGGAACTGTCTCCGATTGTGTCAAGGGCTTGTGTTTCAAAAAGCCAAGTACATGTTGTCACATCCCCTTTTTGGATGTTTTCCATTTCTCTGTCACCTTTCCCCTCCATTTTCTCATAAAGAACGTCCATGGGTTGAGTTTCAAACAGCCATCTGCATTTCTTCACATCCCCTTTCACTACGTCATTTTCAGAGTCATTGTCCTCAACCTCCTCATCCTTGGCGATGCTGAAATATTTGATAGAGTCCAGTGGCTGCGTCTCAAAAAGCCACTTAGTTCTTTTAACATCACCTGATTCAATCTCCTCTTTGGATATTCCTTTTATAAGCTGGAACTTGTTCATACTCTCATAAAACCGACCAATAGGACATGTTTCAAACATCCACTTGAAACTTTGGACATTCCCTTGCACTATTTCCTCCCGTCGTACCGTTTTCACCTCATGGTAACCGCCTGAATTATCCTGCATGGCATAAATGGGTGTAGATTGAAAATAGACTTTGTTTGTCTTCACAGAGCCACTGGTTATACCCTCTACTTCCATTTTTTGAATTTGGTCATGTCTGCCTAAATTAGTAGTTTCAAATATTTCCTTGCAGTTTGAGACATCCCCCTTGTCATTTTCTTCAAGCTTCACAGTACGCATTATCTCCCTTTTCTCCTCTCTGATGTCCTCAAGTGGTTGGCTCTCAAAGAGCCATTTCTGATGTCTAACATCGCCTCTCTCCTCTTGTGATGCTACTGCTTTTTGAAGTTTGCCTACCTCAGACATGTCCTTGAAATGCTCCCCTGGAGCACCTTCAAAAAACTGTCTGGTTGATCGGACATCACCTCCTATAATTTCTTCTGTATACCGGGATTTATCATTGGAATGATCTTTCAAAGCATCCATAGGCTGCATCTCAAACATCCTGCAATGCTTGTGGACATCAGATCCAATTATTTCCTCCTTTTGGAGCCCAGAGTTCTCCCCATCCTCAACTTGAACGGAGTCTAAAGTTTTCATCTCAAAAAGCCATCTGCCCTTGTTCAGCCCACCCTGATAGTTATCCTCCATAGACACCCTGCAAACAAGTTTCACCTGAGCGGGGTCCTGGTTGATCATGTCTAAAGGCTGGGTTTCAAAGAGCCAACGGGATGTCTTGACATCCCCTCTCTCAGTTTCCTCTCTGCGAACGGTTGTAATTTCTAGCATCTCACCAGCTTCCCCCCTGATGACACACATAGGCTGGGTTTCAAACATGCTGGTTGTTTTCTTGACTCCTCCCTTAATCTCCTCAAGTTCTGATTTTAGTTGCAGGAAATGGCTTTCATCAATGGTCTCTGTATGACCCAGAGAGTCAAGGTGTTCATTTTCAAACAAATACCTGCCATATTGCACGTCCCCTCCAATCACATCATTTGTGCCAATAGTTGTGATTGGCTCCTCCTCCTGATAGATTGTATTAAGCGTGTCTAATGGCTGTGTTTCAAAGAGCCAAGTAGCAGTGCGGACATCTCCTCTTGCCCAGTCAGTTATTTTGCCCCTGTATCCAGCTGAATCTGGGGAGCTTGTGCCCAGTGCATCCATTGGTTGGGTCTCAAACATCCATGCCGTGTATTTGACATCATTCCCTGCAATGATCTCCTTTTGGGCAATGTTCTTTATGTTGTCATCATCAGGGGAATATTCTCTTATTGAGTCCAGGGGTTTGTTTTCAAATATCCAGCGCATGGACTGTACTTCTCCTTTGAGGATCTCATCCCACTCCATGTACTCTAGTTCTGGGCTTAAACACTTACTTGGACTGCTTCCAGAATTCTCAAACATAAATCTGGCCTGTTGGTAATCATCTGTGGTTCCACCATGACTCTCCAACTCATTGAAAAAGTCACTCTCGAGACTCTTACGGACCTCTGGATTAATGTGCTTGTACAAGCGCTTGAACTCATACAGATTTCTCTGTTTAGAATATTGTTCCTTTGTGACTATGGGTTTAAAGTTCAGTTCTACTGGCTCAGGTGAGTAGGGACGTTCAGGAGCCTGCAGTAGATCTGATGGCGGAGGAGGGAAGTTCTCCATGCTCCCATAGGCCGAGGTTCTCCCCTCCACTTCCCTAATTATGGATGATGTTTCATACATTCGCTCTGTTGAAGTTTCAGATGATAGATTTACATCTTGGCCCCACTGAAACTGGCTGAAATCAACATCAGTCTTTTGGAGAAAAAAATTATTGTACCAATCAGCATTCATTAATATTAAGCATATCTTTTATAGTACAAACCATATGTATTTACATTCATGTGTGTGATTTTTCAGTAGCTATAAATACTGAATAAGGCTGATCTGACTCAGAAAGTCTGGTACTAACAAAAGAGGGAGAAAGAGGAAAATGAATGCAGAAAGATATGTTTTTATGGCGTATTGTGCTTCTCTAAATTAATACGTAACATCCAATATAATTGACCGGCAAATTGGTCCATCATTGATCCATAATTGTCTATTCAGCCAGAGGACAGAAAAATCTTAGTAATTGTCCCACAATATAAGCCAAGAAAACACAACAGGGGTTTGGTGTATGCCCAGCTATTTGCTGATAAATTTTATTTAGGACTTGTTTTGCTTATATATCATGTGTTTTTCTTGTAATTTTGTAATAAGCTTTGTGAATATCTATACCAAAAACAACACGTAAAAAGCTATTATTTTACAAGATGCTGACTGATACCATATGACCTGAGGTTAACACGTAGCATGTAGATAATTTACCTTAATTGGTTTGCTTGGTGCTGCCTCTTCAATGGTTTTTTCATACTGCTGCTTCAAAGCCCTGGTGGAAAGTTTTGGTAGATCCTCTCCTTCTGATGCCCTCACTGAAAAAAAGGCCAGAATGCTTATCAGCACTTGTGCTATCTACTCTGAAGCACACTTAAAACCAAAAGCTTATCTTGGTGGCCCATATTTGTAATTGTAGTCGATGTTTTAATGAAATAGATTAAATAGTTTGTGTATGTTTGTGTATGTTTGTATGACATGACATGTGGCAGTACTGTACTGTACCTGCTTCATCATCATGGTTTTCATAATGGGCAGCTATGTTGCTCTGGTGAAAATTTTGGTTATGTGAGACCTGCAAAAAAATAAATGAAAAAAATCACTGCCTAAGCATAATATGATTACATTCAGTGCTTGAAGTGGGGAAAAACAGGGGCTGATACTTTCCTTGTTACTCAGCATCAGGTGCCAGTACTCCCCTTGTTACTCAGTACCAGGTGGTGGTACTCCCCTTGTTACTCAGTACCAGGTGGTGGTACTCCCCTTGTTAATAGTACAAGGTGCCTTTACTCCCCTTGTTACACAGTACCAGGTGCCAGTACTCCCCTTATTACATAGTACCAGGTGTCAGTACTCTCCTTCTCACTCAGTACCAGGTGGCAGTACTTCCCTTCTTACTGAGTACCAGGTGCTGGTACTCCCCTTGTCATTCAGTACCAGGTGGTTGTACTCCCCTTGTTACATAGTACCAGGTGGCGGTACTCCCCTTGTTATTCAGTACCAGGGGCCGGTACTCCCCCTGTTGCTCAGTATTAGGTGCCAGTACTCCCCTTGTTACACAGTACCAGGTGCCAGTACTCCCCTTGTCATTCAGTACGAGGGGCCAGTACTCCCCTTGTTACTCAGGTGCAGGTGGCAGTACTCCCCTTGTCATTCAGTACCAGGGGCCGGTACTCCCCCTGTTGCTCAGTACTAGGTGCCAGTACTCCCCTTGATACACAGTACCAGATGCCGGTACACCCCTTGTTATACAATCCCAAGTGTCAGTACTTCTGTTGTAATTGAGTACCAGGTGTTGGTACTCTCCTTATTATTCAGTACCAGCAGATACTGAAAAGTGTTGGTACTCTGAAGAGAAAAACAAAGAAGTACTGGTACTACATACTAATGAGTATCGGCCAACTTCAACCACTGATTACATATAAATGTAACAAAACTCAATGGCAAGTATTTGCTAAACTTTACACTAAAAAGTGCTTTCAGCTCTTCTGACATGACTACCTATACTTTTTACATAGAAGGTACTACTATAAATGAAGCTTCCATTGTACTGTTCTGTTACTGGCAAAAAGGGTGAATTATGGCAGTTTCCAGGACTGAACACGAGGTTTAAGTCTTTATAATTTTACACCAATTTGGGTTTCAATAGAACTTCTTCGTCTCTCATTACCAAAATTGTAACAGCAAACTACCCAGCAGCATATCACCCCTTTTGACCCTGCACCTTCCTGTCTTCTCAAATAAAATGGTGTTTTGTGTAATTCACTCATAATCTGCTTTGCAAGGTGATTCAATTTTCCCTGATCCCTGCAGCTACAGTAACACGGGCAGCATTTTATTCAGGCCTTCATTCATATTTTTGGTTGACAAAAATGAAAAGCTCCGTAAGATTAGTTATGAACTAGTGTAATTTATTGTATTTGTACAGTTACAGCTATGGATTTTGCAGCAAATTAAATGTGATGCCAAACAGGAAATTATAAAGTATTCTGAAGTATTTCAGATTTCAGGACTCATACCGGTTTATGACTTGGGCCAAAATTAATTTCTGAATTCTACCCAAGAGATGCATTAGAAGCTTATTTTGGACAAAAAGATGTCCTCCCAAGGAAAGCGAATTGGAGGATGTCTCCTTTGAACAGGTGGCAAGATCTATTACCAGGAATAGTCTTCAGTTACCATGAAAAGTGGTTAATTGCTGTGGGTAAAAAAAATGACCTCATAATTCAAAACTAAGACAGGCAGATAGATAGATAGATAGATAGATAGATAGATAGATAGATAGATAGATAGATAGATAGAATCTGACGAAAATTTATGTAAAATTCAGACCAAATTTGCAGCTTTCACTGCATTGCCTATCCAGAGATTCAGATCAGACTACTGACCTGCAGGCAGATGGACTCACAAAGCTTAAGGGTTTATTCTGTGTGCAAATGGTGCACATGCAGGCACCCAGCTGCAGGCCGGGACCCGTGCAAATGGCCTGACCCGTCACCCGTGATTAGCCGTGATGCAGCTGTTCTGCCTGCAGGGTGCGCCCTCGCTCCCCTGCCTGTCCCGCCTAATCTCCCGCATACAGTTTTACCTCTCGCTATTGTGCAAACGAGACCTGCAGAGAGGAAGGGCCAGCTGCCCTGGAACTTTTCCAGAATGTCACCGTGGTGGTGGTGTGACAGTGGGGGGGGGGGGGGAGACAGTAAGCATCGGTGACGCACACGGATGCTCATGGACACGCAAGGACACGCACATATGCTCACGGTGGGGAACCATCTCGCTCCTCACAGTCACCGCTACTCGCAGCTCCAGAGGGACCAATTAATGTTCACGCAGAAGCAGATTAATAAGAATAAAAATGGCTTCAGGAGTGATGATAAAATCACAAATAATCTCGCCGGAATGACAGTAATGCAACACTTGTGCATAGCTTTGAGACAGTTTACCTAGAACCCATGTTACTGCACAGCGGGGGAACCAGCAGATAGTCACATTGATGGTATTTAATAGTTGATGCCCCCCGTGTGTCTGGTTTTCTCTAACGAATCTTTTTATTAGAACGGGAGGCAGGCATACGGATGCGCTGTCTCCAGCCAGCATGACCCACGGATCTTTTATTGTTGTGGATCGTACAGCATAAACGGAAAGAAAAATAGTATGAAGAGGTTAAGCTGTAGCCCCGTGAAAATAGGACATTTTGGCACAGTAGAAATGTCAGTGTTCCATTCCAAATCTGGGGCAGATCCTGGTGAGGGTGACATGGGCAGTAGCCCGGGGTGGCATCTTCTGAAGGGGCTCTGACTTAAGCCACCCGCCGGTTCCACCATCTCCACATAAAGGTTTTGTTTTGTCTGCTTTCACTGCAGCTAGGTTCACATGTGCGCATCCAAGATGATGTAAAATTAGGCACTGAAATTTTCGTGGGTGGGGTGAAGTTTGTCTATAGCACCACATGGGCGTCAACTGGCACTGGTCTGATTGCCCCCTCCTCCTCACTCAGGTCATTGCAGATCTTGCACTCTTCTGCTTAAATTCGATATGTTAGTGAGAGTGAGGGGCATGAAATCCCTACAGGAGGCTGTCTGTGCGGCTGCCAGGTTGGCGGATTGGGCGGGGTTAAAAGGACCACACTGCTGGTGCCTCCTTATTTCCCCCGCTGCCCCCTCTCACCCCGGCGTGGCCCAGGATGCCCTTCTGACCATTAATTACCTCCGCAGGCCGCTGCTGAAGCTGTGCCTGGGTGGTGCCGCTCTGAGACGAGGCGATTTCCTGGCTCTCAAATTGCTTCTTGACGCTGGCGAGCCCCCCAGGTAAGGAGCATGGTTCAGACTCCCCCAGGACCTAATGAGCCAGGAGACGCACTGTGAGCACCATCGCTCTACATGACCTGCAAACCTCTGAGGCAACTTTAACTGTGCCACTGCTATATATGGCTCGCTCATCCATCCATCCGTCCATCCATCCATCCATCCATCCATCCATCTGTTCATCTAGTACCTCAATAATTCAACCTTGCCCTGGTGCTACTGGTGAGAAACAGTCCTCTGGCTTATCATTTGATTTACATTGGTCTTTACTACCCAATCCAAGTGCATTACAGCCCTTCAGTGTAATTCCGCTTCTGGGTATAGGTATGAGTGAGGGCTTTCCAGGACTGCCCTGTAGGGGGCGCAAGAAGGCTTCACGAAGTTATGCTGACCCCTCGTACTTTGACTGTTGGATTCGCTTTACCCCCATTCTTGCGAAATGAAGAGTAATTGAGAACGGCCCATTTGGCAGCACTCTGTTTCCCTGACAACCCAGCAGCGGCCCATTAAGCAAAAAGGGCCCAGACTTGAGCATCTCCCTCTACATGACATATAATTGGGCTTAATTTTATGTGCTTTGACATGTTCTCCTGGCCACAGGTGTTTGCTCGAAAAATAAAACAATAAACAAAAAAATCATTATGTGCAAAAAATAGAAATAACACAATATATTTTTGCAAAATGGTCTGTCTGCAGACCAAAAACATTCCATTACAGACTTTTCTATGATCTATAGACTGTATTCTTGCACACACACACACACACACACATACTGTATATACATGCATAAACTACTAAGGCTGACGCCTGGATTTTTTCCTTCTTGTGCCTGTAGCTTCTGGAATAGGCTCCGACCCCCAGGTTCCTGCTGAGGACAATGAAGTATGGAAAAAGTATGGATGGATGAAACTAGTAATAAACAAAATAAATTTAACTGTATTTGACTCATTCATTTACATAAACATTTCTAAAAGCCTGCATTCTCCTCACCAGTTTCATTTTCAATTATTTATGATTTATTTATAATTACTTAAAGTTTCATAGCGATTAAAAAGAATCAAGTCCAGCTAATTCATTTTACTTTGAAAATACTGAACTCCTATATATGTGTGTGTGTGTGTGTGTTTGTGTGTGTGTACATGTATGTTGTTTTTTATTTAGACATTTAGACTGTCCAGGGGCAACATTTATGGTTGCGTCATGCATGTATTTATTATTTATCAGAGCATCTGTGTGAGCATGTGCTTTTTCACTCAGCTGGCTGACAAACGCAAAGGCCGTCACATACGACGACATCATGCACGCCGCGCCACATCACGTCGTGCCTCCAGAGCTCGTCTCTCACCACACTGGAGGCACCGCTGGCATCCCGCTTGGAGACCGCAGCCTGGTACAGAGCCATGCGCTCCTTCACCGACACAGGCTCCGCCTCTGCTGGCTCGCCGATGTCGCTTTGGCTCATGTCTTCCCTGGAACGTTTCTGCCGCCTGCTTCCACCTGAGCTGTCCGCAGCTGCAAGGAACGCCGTCGTTAATTATTCACATACCTCTCACGGCACTTACACATTATTACCTGTAGGAGGCGACGAGATGACTCTTTCGTAATAGAATATGATGTGACCCCCACACACTGGCTGGATCACAGCATATACTGAGATGGGAGTGAGTTTAAAAATAATAAACAAGGACACATCCAGGTGCCCACAATGTGTTGAGAATTAATGAATCACCTGACCTTTAAAATACCATCTGCCGATACTCTTTTAATGGTATGTGTGGCCTCCATTGTAATTTCATATGAAATGTAGAATAGAAATATATGAAATGTAGAAATATATGTAGACCGTTCTGTGAAAACATTTTTTCAATGCAGATGGCTGCCTGAGCTCTGACTCTTGATGACATTGCCGATTTATCACTTAGGATAGGAGCAAGAGCAAGAAGATAAAGGGTTATCACAGAACACGACAGAAAATTATATATATATATATATATATACACACACACACACACACATATATATTCAGCTGCAATTGCAATGCCTGATTCCATAATTAAGATTAGCGGGTAAGGGGCAGGAAAATAGAACCTTTAATCTCTACATTAAATTTAAAGCTTCAGTCTTTTAATTCTAACATACTTTCATACTTTAATTCTAACTGTAATTCCCCTATGTGACTAATCAGACCCAAACGGAGAGCATCAAAAATCATAAACAAGTTCTGATTTTTACTACACCCCAGAACCATTGCATGCCTACTTTTTTTGGTCTGATTAATATGCCGATGGAGGATCTCTAATCCTACCCTGCCGATGGAGGATCTCTAATCCTACCCTGCCGATGGAGGATCTCTAATCCTACCCTGCCGATGGAGGATCTCTAATCTTACCCTGCCGATGGAGGATCTCCAAGCTTACCCTGCTGGTGGAGGATCTCTAATCCTACCCTGCCGATGGAGGATCTCTAATCTTACCCTGCCGATGGAGGATCTCTAAGCTTACCCTGCTGGTGGAGGATCTCTAATCCTACCCTACCGATGGAGGATCACTAGGCTTACCCTGCCAATGGAGGATCTCTAATCCTACCCTGCCGATGGAGGATCTCTAATCTTACCCTGGTCTCCAGATGCGAGCCCCATCACTGGGCTTAGAGCTACTCAACACAGCGTTGCCATCTGTAAGACGTTTTCTGCACTCCAGCAGCTAAGAGAAATTTGCAAACTTCTACCTACTGAAACCATTATCATTCACACATTTTCAATTAGACCACAGGAACAAACTTCTCTCATCTAACTCACCCTCTCACAAAGTGACATCACCCTATACCGGTTTCCTATCTATATCCATTCTGAAACGAGGGATTTAGTATATTGACTTCCTGGTTTCCTGGCAACTGAGAGCAACATCATTCCTCTCCAATACAGAAACAAAAAGACTCCCCAATAAATCTACCTCTGACATGAATTAATATCCACATATTGCATAATTCAAGCTGAAAATTAAAAATGTGCCAAAAACTTAACTTAAAAAGATGTTACGTGATTCGCGACATTTTGAAGGAATTTACGACCTCCCTACATACGTGAACATTACGCCATTCACTGTGTAAATATGTGCACTTTCTGGCAGTGGTGAACCTTGGGGATAGAGCTTTTCATTTTCACTGACTGCACATGCAGGAAGAAACTTGTACCTCCCAGCAACAGGCCAGTAAAAAAGACAGTCACCACGTTTTCTGCTGTGCATTCATTAATTGGACCTCATATGACAGCATTAATTTATATGGGTAGGTAGTGAGGTAAGCTTATGCAAAGATATTTCCTTGAATGTCTTCGCACCCCAATGCTGGATTACCTCACCGAATCTCCTGTAGCCTGCCAGGAATATATTTCCATGAAACTACAGCAAAGACTGGGACCAATAAAGTGGTTTTTTTAAGTAAAGGGTGATTTATTTTTTAAAGAAATTGCTTAAATCCCATTTCAGGCAAGTTGGAAAAATGAAGACATTGAGTTAATCCTTTCCGATAATTTCGTTTTCCCCACAGCTTTCCAAGCACGTCCCCACTGCAGTTTTACACGTCGACGTGTCCTTGGATGCAGTAAAGCGATGCATTTCCTGCAAGTCCCACCACCATCCACTTTCGGTATATTTCCGACCGTAGCTGCTTCCTTTCGTGCCACGTAATGCGTTCGTTTTGCTCACCAATTTTAGATTATTAGCTATGGTGAACATGTGCAAACCTATCGGCCCCCCAGGAGCGAGAGACTGCCCAGCTCAGCAAACTCCTTAAATAGCTGCGGTTTTTAGCCACTCTGTCCAGCAGATACTGGCCAGACTCATGCCTCTGAAGGTACAGTTATGGGTTCTTTAGAAGAAAGAAAAATATATATGAATTATCATGTACTTTAGTGTATCTACAAGTGCTGGACCATACAGTATGCTGAGAGAGAAATGAGGCATCATCGCTAAAACCGCCCCTCCCCCATGCTGAGAAATGAGATGAAAAAAAATAGACCGAAATACATCAAGTCAAGGGTCAGTAGCTTGTGTAACCGAAAAGTTAAGCAACCCCGGTGATAATTCCGCCTAAAAAGTAAATAAAGACTTCTCTGAAATTCGGAGTTTATTTAGCCTGGGCTAAATGTCCCTCCCACATGCATGACTGTTGAGAAACAGAAGCGCCAAACATGAAACACAGTATGCAAAATACTGCCATCTGCACGCCTGCTTCTGTACAGTAACTTGATTCTTTTTATTTCTGCCACTGGGACGTCTGCTCAGCCATCAAGTTTAGATTCAGGCTAAACCGGTTTCCTGCTACAGAAATTTATGAAACTGCTTTTGTCTTTGGAATACAGAGTTAGCCTGGTTCATACTGCAACAGTTTAGCCTGGTTCATACTGCAATCATTCTAACCGAATTTCTTGGTTGATTTATCGATGGCAGTTGTGAGTTTAAATAAAGCATAAACATATTTCTTAATTTAGAGCATCTGTCCAAAACAGATAATTCATGTCATTCAATTGTTTGGACAAGAACAGCTATCATGCATTTAGAGTATGAGGTCAAGATTAGTTTTGGTTCACTTATCTCAAAGTACTTAGTGAACCATTTAATGACAGTCAAATAAATCATGAAGAACTTGCAGCATCATCTTAAGTTTTGTCTCCTGCCTTGTGCTCCACACTGCCTGGAATAAGTTCAGGCATGGATGTGTATTCTGATAGTAATATATTCTACACTTTTATTCATTCAAAGATTTCCAGTAGTAGCCAGAGCAGTAACATCAATTGTTTTCATAAAAATTCTCAGTTCACCTCATAATTTCAGAATGAAAATGTCCACATTCTCGTTACTTAATGCTTATGTTGTGCCAGCTGCCATAAATGAACCACAAACTATTAATCTATTATCTCCTAATTATACTTAAAAAAATTTTTTACGCAAATTGTTATATCGCACTATTTAGTCTCATATGCATTTGCACAAATGATTCGCTGCGATTGTTGATCCAAAACATCACCATGCTCCCTAAATCATCAGTGTCCAGGTAGGTGAGCGAGAGCAGCAAGTAGCAAGATGGGAATCAGAGGTGACAGACTGCAGTCTTACCTATTGAGCTCTGGCTTTCACCAATGCTGTCCGAGAATCAGATCCCCCAAAGGAAAAGCTTTCAAATCCCCTGCCCGCAGGGCGTCTCTCTTCCTGCACGTGGCGGAGACCAGCTGCAGTGACCTGAGACCTCCTCTGTGCTGGAGGACCTCAGTGACAGCTGGTTTTATTTTAGACCCCCCCTCGCCAAGTCTTGGACCCCAAGAGGTTTTTTTTTAGTAGGTGAAGTCGTTGTGCCCTTAACTTTTAAGTCACTGGCTTCCTCATTGACGGCCACTGTACAGTACTTCCTCCTCCAACTGTCATCCACCAATTATCTGTAAATAGAAGTTCTTCTGCCTAGTGTGACTTCTGAGCACGACCGGCTCTTTGCACATCAAATATCTATCACCACTGACAAGTGACATTTCAACTCCGAGGCATCATTTGAGAGAGAGTGAGGCCATAAATTTTTAGTATATATTCATTTCCACACATTTAATTTTCAAAAAAAGACTGCAATGAGTCGAAGGAATGTGACATTGCACAGCGAGCGATAGATGAATGTAATATCAAGAAGTCATTACAAAGTAACTCGAGGTCATGTGCTTGTGCTCTGGGCTTAATTATACGGAGCGTTGAAGGTACCTGAGGGGTATTTGTCGTGCAGACGGTGGGCGTTTACTGAGCCACCAGCAGCCCACGCTGCACTCGCGCACCACAGGCTCCATGCCGCTTTTCTTCTTAAGAGAAAATAAGAGGAACTTCTCCCATTATTGCATCATAATCATCTGGTTCATATGCAGCATGGTTTATAAAGTCTCAAGTAATCACATGTACGCTTCCTCTGATAGGAAAAAATCTCTCATTCTGATGTACTGTAGCACATACGATTTTACAACTAGGATAAAAGAGCATAAAAATTTAACTGGCCTTCTGTGTTAATACATTCTTGTAATGTTAAAGCTGTAGAAATAAGTTTAATTTACATCCTAAATATCTTTTTAATTCTACTACACAACGGAGAGGTACTTAATGCAGGCCATACGAATTCAGACATGGGTCCCCCTCTCTCTGAGTGAAATGCAACTAATCCCTTCCATCAAATGGACATGGGCCTCTACATACGACCGAGCGCATGCCACAGTGTGAGGTAATGCCAGAACAACAAGCCACCAAATTCATAGACGGGGAAGGAAACTGACCCTTGGATTTAGAGATCGCGGACTTGTGGTCTCCCCACATGGGCTGAAGGCCACATTAGGGTTATTAAGGGCTAATGACCCACCAACCCTAGATGTGGCTTAGTTGGTGGAACATCTGACCGTCACATTTTGCATGGTAAGCGTATTTCTTCACTGTCCTTTTTTATGTTTTCCTTTTGCACCCGCTAAGTTGCTAACGTCTGTTGATATTGATTCGAGCTAACCAACTAGCATTAAAACGAACTAGCAGCACACTAACTGACCCTGTGCATGATTTCTTGTCTGAAAGAGGTGGGGGGCG
>JAODJX010000037.1:11029523-11044171 GCA_026776945.1 Isichthys henryi
CCATCCATCCATCCATCCATCCATCCATCCATCCATCCATCCATCCATCCATCCATCCATCCATCCATCCATCCATTAAAATGCTTCCTATTACCAGTTCCCAGGCACCTCGGAATACAGGAATACATCCCGGAAATAACAGGCTACAAAGCAGTGGCCAGAATGGATGGTGTACCAGTCTAACATGATGGGGCTCCGGTACAGATTTTGGGCCCCATGAAAGGAATGATCCTTACTTTTCCCCCTTTCATGTTACTAGCCCATTAGGGACAACAATTCACCTAAGTGCTCATGTTTGGACTATGAGTGGAAACTGAAATACCTGTAAGAAACCCAGAAGCACGGGGAGTGCATGCAAGCTCCACAGAGACAGACTGGGATGGGGGGCAATCTCCCCAACCCTGGGGGAATAAGAAGACAGTGCTAATCACCACCTCACCGCGCCACCCAGACCAAGTTAATCCTCATTTTAAAATACCTTTTGACTAAAGCCGACTCTCCTCCCATACAGCAGATCACTCATAACGTCTCAGGACCTTAATGTATTTTTGATGAACCGGTATCCGAATTTATGATGCAATCTTATGGCAAATAAACATTTTCCCAGAAAACAGTGCTGTTCCCTGACAGCATTTCATTTGCCTGTGTAAATATAAAATGTTTCTTTTGCTTTAAGTGGTCTGCATGCATAAAAAAATGATCCGTCGTGAGAAACAGCAATGGTGTTTGTTCTTTATTAATTTTGCAAGCAAAGTGTGCATAAGAGAAAATGATACACATAATTTTCTCTACTAATGATTCTGTTTTGATAGTGAAAATTAATTGGATTGGATATGTTTCCTGTTAACGTGTGTGTACCGTTATATGTTGTTAAATCGTTAGTGCTAATGGTTCCCTGACATGTAAAACTTTGCTGTCGGGGTCTTTTTAGTCAAGAATCTCATCTCTGGTTTACAAGAAGTGCCCATGGTAAGTTCCTGTGCTCCTTTATCAGGAACACAATTCTGCACACTTAATGTCACTGTGCCTCTCTTTTTTTAACAGCATCTGGAACAAATACTGATTATCTAAAGGCTGCAAACCTGCACGCAGCTGATAATTTTACAGGAACTGAACACAGAATTCCTGGACTGGGACTTAAATCGGCTTCTCCAAAACCTGGCCTCACAGATAAGACCATCTGCCGGTCTGCGACTCTTTCCCATGCCAGAACTCGGGAGCTTCATCTCCAAGACTTTTGGTTCTAACGAATTTAGCAAATTTATTTCATTTTCCAGGGGACAGTACTGTTCAGCTCTGGCCCAGGTCCCTGTGTGAATGGCATTCAGATATTGCTGCAGGTACCCAAACATTCAGGTGAAGCACAAGTTGCAGATACTGCATTCAGACGGCGAAACAGGTGGAAGAACTTCACAGGCATCGCACCACGAATTTTATGACTCACAAGACACTCATGGGTCATGGGATTGAGGTAATTAGCATGAACTTGTACAGAGGCCCCATCTCTACTTGACGTGCTGAAAGAGGATCCAGTTCACAAAAAAAAAAACACTATTATAATACATTGGAAATCCCTCCCAGAGTTTCAGTTTCACTCAGCAACAGAACAAACGTCAATCATAAATATTATAACAAGTTTAGAAATATTTTGTGGATTTTCAGCAGGAGCTGTGGAGGAGTGTGTATGGGAAGGGTTGGGTTACACTCAGACTGAGAGCCAGCAGGTAACTATTGGCTTCAGGAGAGCTTGCAAAAAGGCAGAATCACTTTAAGTATAGTGATGATCTATATGTCAAACATCTGAAACCTTTATTTCTCAGACTGTCTCCACAAATACTTGGCCGACTAAGCTCTCACTTGATAACTGTGTGCCACTCATCTGCAAAGCCTTCTTCGAGACTCATAATTTTCTCAAACAAAGAAGTGGATTTTCCACGGGACTACGCCAGCACTACAAACCAGCCATCACTTCCACTGCGGTCAAGAAAAGGTGCCTTGAAGGTTTCACCGTAGCTTCACATTAAAAGGTAGCAGAGGGGGTGACGACCCGCTAACAGTGGAACGAGAATGGCATCTATCCACTGTGTTAGTGTTAGCTGTACACACGCCCCCTCAGCTGAGTAAACACAAGCTGGTAGGGGCAGGCGCTCTCCCTTACAGGATCACAGATCATCAACCAGCTACCCACAGAGCTCACTGTCACACCTGAAGGACAGCAGCCTCATCCGTCACGACCACACTGCGCATACACACTCGATCACAGCTTTATACATAGAGATACATTCACCTTTTTTCTTTACTCTGTAAACTACAACTGCAAGAAAAAAAAAACATTTACTATGTCAAGGCTGACCAGCAGAAAGAAAGTGCAAACATCATATAAAGGGACCTGTGCTGTGTTCTAGACTTAAAGCCGGAAAATGTTGTACACAGCGCATGAATATTTAGGACAAGACATTGGAATGGAAATGTGCTATCATTCATTTTTAATCAAAACATTGCCAGTGTACGAAGGCTTCTGTTGCTGACACACTTTCATGTTCACAGAAATAAAACGTGATAGTCCTCGGTCGACTGCTAAAACCAACAACACAAAATGACTTGGCTTGTAGCTGTGGGTTTTCCATTGACCAGAAATGCAGTTACCGATCTTTGGATGAAAATTAACATCAAGTCGTTAAAAGGAAAATACTAGAGAGCAACATGTGTTCTTATTCTACTAGCATTTCTCCAGCTTCACAAGAAACATCTCTGGAAAGTGTTTCCCAATCAGTTAATACATTAGGAAATGAGAGATCTCCTCACCTTGACTGGATCCCTGACTGGGCTTAGAGGAGGTCCTTTTCGGTTCCAAGGACGTGCTGCTCGATCGGCCCGCAGTGGATCTCCTGAGCGTTGGGCTGTGGGCGATTCTGTCAGCTCCTACTTCCTAGTGATCAGAGAAGGAGTTTGCAGTTATTGTAGGACATTCTTGGGAATTTCCCGAGCAAGGAAATTCTTCACATCGACCCCTTCCCCCTCGTCCTCACAAGCACTCAACTTGCCCCATCAGGGCAGATGGGGGCACGCGAAGGCTGCGATGAGGTGGCAGTACACAGCAGTGAACGTTGTGGCACACTGCGAGGCTGAATTCTCAGGACGTTTGATGTGACAGCTCAATAACAAGTCAACTGTGACCTTACTGTACAAACAGAGGTGACCCTAAGTGCAACGAGCAAAGAAGGAAGTGAACTGTCTGCCAAGTCAGTGATATTACCATTCGCAATTTCAGGCACACCACAGCCATTTATGCTTTCAAAAATGTAAAATGTTCAGCTTAATGGAGGAACTCCTCTGATCCATAATGAGTAGCGAGTATAGCCACTGGATGGTGGCGTGTTTGCAAAACTTCTGTCTCGTGTGTGAGAACTTCTGAGAACCCAAAAGAAGAAGTGTCAGTTTTATCTTCCCAGATTGGCCCTATTGGTCATCCGCAAACCTTCCACTTTTTCAATCAGGGAGCATCTTACCACTCAACCCTGTTTTGCAGTGTGATGTCAGAGATTATTGGGCGTGTGGGGGGGGGGGAGGGAGGGGGGAGTCAGACGTCTGGAAGAAACACACACATCAAAGTTCAGTGACCTGATGTCTCTGCTTTAGTTATGCGCCTGTCTGCAGACGCAGAGCGGACCACAGGACTTTCTGGATGGCTCGGGGGGGATATTTGAGTGTAATTATTCAAAAAGTGTGGCTCAGAGGGTTAGGCCTGTGACTGGAAGGTTGCAGGTTCAAATCCCATTGTTAGGGAAGCAGCCACATCTCCACCGGGCCCTTGAGCAAGGTCCTTAACCCCTGAACAAATGCTCCAGGGGCCCCAGAAGAATGGCTGCCCCTGTTCTCAGACCCCAAACTTCACTCTCACCTATGTGTGTGTCTTGAAAAAAGATGAGATGTTTGAAAACTAACAAATTCCAAAAGAACCTTTGCAAATGCAGCACCGTTTAATTCCTTCCTCTTTACAATAATCAAAGAAAATCTGTTAATAGTTGGCATTTGCCCAGTCTTGGAGAAGGCCAAGCGTAGCCCCCCCCCCCTCCCCCCCCCCATAGGTGGCCCGGTTTCTTAGACAGAGTCTAATAACATGGAGTCTGGAGAGAGACAGTTTCAGCAAATTACTCTTTCATGTAGCTTTACCCAAAAAGCCTCATTTAAATACAAATCAGGACTCTGTCATTCTGCCAAGACGAGTCTTTCCCTCTCAGGCTTCTCCCCTCTAAGCACCCTCAGGCCTCCCAGTTTGGGTTCCTCAGGCTTCTACCTAAAATTATATTAGCATTAGCATATTAGCGTTTCGGTTTGCCCAGTTACCATAATCTATAGTAATAGCATGAAAAGAAAAGTACTCACTACGCTACCTAGCTACTTTTGGTACATTTGTGATGACCTTGATCACCATAGGTTTAGCTATACCTCTAAATGTAGCATTATCTTATATTTCCTTCAAAACAATATCATCAACTGCTGTTTTCTGTAGACTTAACTTTCATATCAACACCTTCTCGATAACAGTGTGTGATTTTGACAGAACAAAAGCAAATATGCCAAGTTAAAGTTAAGTTACAATGTCATTCATTTTATAACTTACAATGTCATTCATTTTGGCTTAACTGAGGTCTTAAACCATAAATGTGGAACACATTGAGTTTATGGATAAATTTCAGGCAGCCTGGTCATGTCTTTTGAGACTGAGCAATTTTCACACACCCATTATTGGATACAATCAGATGCTCACACAGGTGGGATACTCATGCTGTGTTGGTGCACTGCGAATAGAGTCCGTGCTTGAAGAGCAGATTCAAAGGGAAAGTCATGAGGCATTTCGCATGCATGACGCAACAGGAAATTCTGAGTAGAGATATGTCTAGATTGAGACGCACTCCCGCTGATCCAGACACTTTAGCTCCTCTGCGATTATGAAGGGATTTGTGTGACCAGCTCTATCTTTCCTCTCCAGCTTGGTGCGATGAGCCTTAGGTAGAGATTTGAATGTGTAGTCCTGGGGAGACACCTCCCGCAAGCCCCCCGCCCCACCCCACCCCGCTTATATTGCAGGTTTCTATCCAGACACCTTCGATCGGCGAACAAAGACCTTGAGCGATTGCTCCCAGGGCCGCAGCACAGCCAGGCGATCATTATCGAGTTTCACGTAGCTTTCGCTGTAGAACACCGAGCCAAGGTTTTGAATTTAAGGAAGCGTTCTGTGCTGATAGGTTAACAGGAAGGGGGAAAAAAATACTGTAAGAAACAGAACGTTTGCACAGGAAATCGGCACAAAACACAGCATCACAAGGACATATTTGTCAAAACCCTGCTCTTCTTAATGTCACCACGGTAACCTTTCCTCTGAATAACTGATAAGTGTCTCTGCCACCTAAGCAGCTTCTTTCGAGGGAGCCATTGATAGCGCCTTTGCAGGACAGAAAATGAACTTAAATGAACTTCCAGGTAGAGGGAGGATGTTGAACGCTGAGAAGGACAGTGTTCTAATGATATATTATGCCTTCGTATCTCCACAGCTGGCTCTGATCTCATTCTCCTATGACTGGAAAAGTCCGTCGTCCTCCTTGCCCCAATTATCATTTTAGAGAACGCAAACTTTCTTTGTGTCGCAAAGTCCCCCTCCCCTTTCTCTCCTTTCTCGGCTGCCTTTCTGCATATCCGGAGTGGTCCATTGGAGGCTATGTATTCAAGGCTGGTTCACATGTGTATCTCTCCTCTGCAGTTTTCACCGTGGGGCCACGTGAGTGACTGCACCCTTTCACGCGCCGCTGCAGTTGTGAACCTTGGGGAGGTGCTCATCACCGTGATTTGGCGCCATACCCTGATCCCCCTCTCCTGACATGTCTGTGATATAGCCCCCCCCCAACAAAGGCATGCGGCCTCTTCTGTGTCAAAACAGAGACAACTCTCACTGAGCACAGCCAATTCCTGCATCAGCACAACAAATCATACATCCATACATTTTCCATTCCTAGTTGTGTTATGCAGGGTCATGGAGATCTGTCCCAGAAGCTATGGGTGCAAGGCAGGGAATAATCCAGGACGGGGTACCAACCCATCGCAGGGCATGCACACCATTTTCAGCTACAGACATTATTGGTAACTCCGATTTACCTTAACAAGTTTTTGTGCTGTGGGGAAAAATTGGAGGAGAAAAGAGATAACCCCACAATGCCGTGGGAAAGGTATGCAAATTCCACACACATAGAGCCGAGGATTGGGGAATTGAACCCTGCTCAAAAACTGTGATGTGAAGCAACAACACCGAATCGGTAGACTGCCTGCTATCCATATTCCTTAACCACTTGTCCAGTACTGAGTCATGGTGAATATGGAGCCTATTCCAAAACCCAAGCCAGCAAGCACCCTGTATGGGATGCCTGTCCATGCAGTCAAGACAAACATTATGGGTGATTTAGAACCTGCAATCGGCTCTCTGTGTCATACCGCTCATGTACAGGTCTGCCTGACATGCTCAGAAGGGGCAGTTACTGTATTAGGCTTTTGATTTTGATGTCAAATATCATACATGCCGGTCATTTCTCAGTCCTCTGTTCAAAGTCATGTGTGTGGCCCCACTGTGTAATAAGTCAGAGGGAAGGTATCTCATGCACAGACACTGAATTCAGAGGTCACACTGTGTTATCTTTCTGGATGCCAAGCTGCACCTTGATGAAGCATCAGGGGACAAGAGGATAGGAAGGAACAGGTTGCCATGGCAAAGCACGTTTGAACTGAGCCAGCGATGACCTACACTTCGGACCACACAACATGTATAGTCTTACATAAGGTTTTGCGGCCATTGTCACATGACCTGTGTGACACCGCAACATACAGTGGACAAGGAGCTTGCTAGTGAATAAGAGCTGAAAAAATTACTTTTGTTGAAACAAACAGATGAGACATATGAGATAGGGCAAACCCAACATCCAAGGTGGCCGCCTTGCCAAAAACAAACTGACATGAAATCTGCAGGAGTCAGAATGTCGCTTCCAGTCTCTCTTACAGTCTCTTATGAAAAAGCACCGCTTTATATTGCCAACAGATAATAATCGCTTACCAGTGTGTGAATCGATTACCAGTGTGCTTCTCCCCTCAGCACATCCCTTCCCCAGAGCACCCATGCCCTACTTCATCTCACCAGAGTTTATTGGGGACAGCCAGTTACAGCAGACTCATGAAATTTAGCACCAAGCATCCCACAAAATTAATATTTTACAGCATAAAGACCAGATTATACTCACAGCATGCATACAGTTTCATTTAACTCTCACACCTACCCTGGGGTCAAATGGACACCAAAAGCACATGTCAGGTGATTTCTCATAGTTACAATAATTGTAGGAGCGCGTAAGAGTTAAGCGTGTGGGATGACAATCGCAGGGCATGTTTATGGCTCTTGCTGACAGCCGAGCTCATTTTCTCGTTGGCCACCCGCGTGGACAGCCCCAGACTGTTTTTGCGAACTCGTTCTAAGGTAAACCGAGTTAATCATTCTGTGGGTCAGCGGTCAAAGCGAAATCACCTTGACACGTGCCCAGGGGCGCCTGCCACCTTCGTGCCACTAATGCTTAACCAGCCCCGGTCGCTGGCTCCTGTCTCTGTTAAGATAATCCACTTCCCGATTGTTGGTTTCTTTGTCGGTTTAAATTTGTCATGGCAACCAGAATGGTTCCTATTTTCTGTCAACTGAGGTCTTGAGAACAGAAACGTATCAATCAAGAATTAAGCAAAACCCCAAGCAATCAAATTAAGCTCTCAGTTCTACCTTTCCCTCCAATTTGTAAGCTATTGCTAAGCCCAGTTTCTGTGACTGTTTTTACTCAGTTCTCAGTTTTAAGATAAGGAAAGCCCCCCCCCTCCCCTTTCAAAGGCAAATCGTGTATTTACACAAAAGACAACTTTGTTAAATGCTCCCATACCTGGATAAAACCATAAAAGCTCATTCTGTGAATATGGGGAAGAGCTCGTGTCATTTTCACCCTGAACGTAACACTTGACCTCTTTTGCTTTGGCTCTGTTGCTTTTTGAGGATTTAATGTATCGTTGATAAACAAAAGGCACAAAATCCATTGATTGTACACAGTGCAATCTGATGTGAGGCGGGAGGCCTTGCGGGTCAAACTCACTCTGAGGCCTGATTCCCTGAGTCCCTGACTCCCTGACATCTCTCGCTGAACTGGGGAGATTACCGAGTCTACGCATGAGAGGAGAGTCATTTTTTTCTCCCCAGGGATCAGCCGAGAGACGGTTCCCAGTTTAATTAGCTCTCATTGGACACACTCAGATGGATTTCACAGCATTAAAATTTAAATAGTCAACTTTTTAAAAGATTACTACTCAAAGGGATTAAAATGTCACGTCCTGTACGTCAGTTTTTTCAGGTTCTGGTTAAGTTCTCCCTGCCACATCTTTTAGCAGGTGGATGATATTTTACTCGGTCCTGCTGGGTCGGTCATCCATCATGATAAGGTTTCCCAACCCTCATTCCTCATTCGCAAATCATTTGCTAATGGCACTAAGGGAGAAGTGTGGGGTTTTTTCAGGTGAGGACAAGTCTGATTTAAGGGAAGCTGGAGGACGTCGTGCTGGAAAAGCAGAACCAGCCTTGCAGGAAAGTCGGAGAACCGACAGGACCAGAGGATGGAACCCGTGGAATACAGATGGAACAAACTGACATTTTGCTCTCTAACCAAAAACAACCAAACCACAGGGAAACCACTTTCTCTCACAGAAAGCGAAAGCTTATTTAATATCAGGGATTTTCAGCCTTTCTTAAACCCGGGACCCCCCCCCCCCCCACATAAAACCAAAACAACAGTAGGGATCTTCCACCAATAATCGCACTCATCTAATTAACTAAAAACTAGGGAGCTCTGATCAACCGAATGTGTGTCCCACTGCATAAACCACATGATAATATCGGCATTTCAGCGATTTATGTAACATCACTGCGGTGCCCCCGGCAGCTGATTTATAGACGCCCCCAGGGGATCATGGGGCCCAGGTTGAGAAGGGCGGCTTTATATCCCTAACAGCTGATTGAGGGCCCCGTCCCTCCTACCCAGACTCCCAAGCCGCTTATAAGTTTCACAGCCCTATAAAGGGATTTCCTCATCTGAAGTCTGCAGTGGCTTGTGTTCTGCATGCACTTCCCCCTGTCTGTGCAGAGAAACGGGAACAGGCTTGATCCAGCGGGTGCCTTAAATGGCTATCTAGTAGCCTCATCTCCAAACCTACCATTACCCACATTACTCGCTCATAGGCTCCGTCCCCCCACTCCACGAGTGTCTGGGCCCCTGAAAATCTTCCCCTTTCTCCTTGTGGGCGGCCTTGGTGACACCGTCAGAGTGACTCTAGCGAAGCTGTTGGGGAGCTTGAGTAAACAGGACCCTCCCCCAAGTTGATGATGATGCTGATGATGAAGATGGTGATGATGACCAGCTGGTACCATGAAGTCTCACAAGAGATGAAATAATTAGCCATTCTTCAGAAAAGAAGTGATTAAAAACTGTCTGGATCCCATTTGGGTACTTCAGATCTCTCAGAATAGCAGATCAGTTTGAACAGACTGCTGCCAATTTGCATTTGTTTGGCAGCTCTATCTAAACCGACACTTAGCCGGTCTTTTGTGTGTGTGGTTGTAAACGAAAGAAAGCCGAGATTCTCCTGCAACCCTCACCGGCCGCAATCCAAGGCTGGAGCTGTCTTTAGTGATGTTGGAAGGAGCCACTGAGTTCCATCGGGAGGAGCTTCTGGGGTGTATACAGGGGCAGGGCCACAGGGGCACTGGCCTCAGCTGAAAGCTGATTGGTCCCCGGAGTGCCCCTCCCCTGTCACTCAGCAATTCAAAACATATCATTGGCTAAAGATAAGGTCGGTCCCTCTGTATGAATTATGGGCCCTCTTGTAAAACGTCCTAGAATCACGCCTGAGAAACATAAAATCAACCAAGACCCAGCAGTTGAAAAAGTCTTGATATCCTCTCACTGCTCAGGACAGTCACGTCAAGTGTCTGGGCCACCCTTAAGATCCCAAACAACTGTGAGCACAGTATGCGTAGCGTGTAATGATGAGCATCGCGTGACCCCGAACACGGACTGTACTAGAGTAAAAAGGAGAAGCACAAGTACAGCAGATAAAATGAGAGCTTGGACTATTAATAACTCGATAAACCCTGAGGATTACGCTCAGAAACAAATCAATAATCAATAATCTAATAATCAAATTAGCTACAAGGTTTATGTCTCTCAGTCACGGAAGAAGAGCCTGTATATTTGTCTGCTGCCATGAACAGTCACGCAGACACTTAATATCTGGAATAGAGACAGACAAGACATCTCGAGCTCTAAAAATGGCCAAAGAGCTAAATCAGGGAGTCTAGCAATGATAGCCTTCACACAGGTGGGTATGCATTACTTAATAATATGGAAAGAGTGCAATAATTAGACTAGAGAGTTATTAAAAGACTAATGCAGGTATTTACAGCAGAAGCAAGTGGGAAAAACTCAAAATACAGTACTATACTTCTGTTACACGTTTTTCATTTAAAAATGCTGGAAATGCATATTTGTTTTCTTCCAAATTTTGTTTTGCTTTACAATGTTACTTAAAATTTAATGGAGTATTAAAAGTAAAACAAATAAATTACTGACTGAAAATTGCTACAGAGCATTTAAGTGGAGTAGGGTATAGCTGCTTCACCCCGGGAGCACCATATTTATAAAATAAAACCACTTTATTTCTGGATCAATTTACATCATGCTCGCATCTATTCTTAAAACCAGCTAGCTGGTTTCAGGAGACCGTTACTGCCCTCACCAGACATGTGAGTGCCACCTAGTGGTGAAGTTTACACTTATCTTTGTGTCTGAATACATCGGACTCACTGGTTTGATCAGAATGAAAATGAAATTCCAAGAAAAACTACCCAAAAAACTCTATCGACCTAAACTCTACGGAGTACGATAGGAAGGTCAAACAATTACTGAAGTGCCCTTGGTCTGTTTTAATTTGAGCTGATGGGCCCCAGGCATAATTGGCTGGACGGATATAGTGGAGATTCACCTGTGCTACACTGTCAGAAAAAAAGAGTACCAGTTTGTACCTTTTCGTGTCACTGGGGCTGTTCCCTGAAGGGTCTGCCAGTTATACTCTAGTTGTAGGTAAATGTACCTTTTAAGGTACAGAACTGAACTCTGAGGAACATCCCCAAGGTACAAACAACATCAGTTTACCCCAAAAGATACAATAATGTCCCTCAGAGTCCATATTAAAAAAGTACATTTAGCTACAGCTATAGGGTACAATTGGCAGACCATTGAGGGTACAGACCCAGTGACAAGCAAAGGTATAAACTGGAATTCTTTTTTTCTGACATACAAAAATTCAGACTGAAAATACTGTATTAAACACTTACAAAACCACAAGAACTTCTGCCAGAAAGCATAGTAAAGACAAGGACAGAAACTAGACAGTTTACACTGCACAACACATCCACAGTTTGTACTACAAACTACAAACATTGCTATTTTCTGATGCAAGCACATATATTCAGAATTTGGAGCAAAAAGGTAACAGAATGGTAATGGAAGGACAGCAGGAGCCATTGCGATACAACAAATCTAAATTCTTCAAATCATAATACATTAAAACGGATTGGCCTTGATGAAGCCATCTCCTTTTACAAGAATGGAGTTTGTGTTAACTACCGCTTCCATTTGCCTAGAGACTATCTCAGATGGTCTAGTTTGACTAGAATCATAAAAAATACAACAAAGTGAAACACAAAACTTAGTTAAATATTTACGTCAGCCTGTGAGCCAAATATCTGGTCATTCATGCTGTAGTTGGAAACTGGCACCATAGATAAAGTGTGTCGTCGAAGGAACGGAGCTGTGTGAGAAGAGAGAGCAACTGGTTTTGCAACTTGAGAGTAAACGTGAGAGCCATTTTATTTTAGGATCAAGGATTTTATCATCCTCATGCAAGTGTGGTTAGCTAGGACGATGAATTCAGATTCCATTAGTATACAAATAGAACAGGCATATGGGTAAAGAGAGGCAAGGAAAAATACAGTTACTCAGCCTTCAATCGTTACATTCAATCGCTTCTGCTTTCTGTAATGCTTTTGAGGATGTCATTTAAACATGCTGCAAATAATATCTGATATGAATGCTACCATTATTATGATTATTATCATGTAGCTATTTGTCTACTTAAAATTTTTTGTTTAGAAGACAGGATAAACGAGAGCCGTATTCACTTCTGCTGTCTTCGCTTCAAAAAGACAGCACCAAATTATCGTATCCAAGAATGAAAACTCTGCATAAAACAACTGATGTAGAACATCTCACAGTCCAAAGCAGATGGCAGGACAGGCCAAGTTTAAGTTACGCCTGTCGGAGGTCCGACAGCACGGAGTAGAGTGGGGCATGTTCCTTAACTTGAAACAACAGCACTCAAAAAGTCGACTGCGTATCTTCTGCAAATAAGGAGTCGGTTCTTTTGATGTCGATGATATTTAATACTGCTCTTTGAACATCGTCGGCCACAAGATGTTGCGGAAACCGACTCAACAACTTGGATATCCTGAGAGAGTCTCTTTGAACGAGAGAACTGGGATGTACTCATGCTGCGCGAGTAAGACGATAGCAGGCTAGGGAGTGCAGGCTACTTGTAATTTGGATTGGCTTGCAGCGGTTCAAGTTCCCCTGATTCAACTCCTAATCCAAGTGATAGAGAAATGGGGACTCTGGTAATCCCTTCACAGCCGTGTCTTCACAGTCGGCCAGTAATTACGCTCTCCTGGGAGGCGGCGTTCCATGAGAATGACTTTGGCCTTGAACTCCCGGATGCCTGAAAAGTTACATTCCAAGACACCTCTTAATCGCTCTCTCTTTTGTTGGTCTTTGCCTTTATAGATGTGTGGGTATCTGTTCCCGTTTTAGCATTGCGCCACATATTGTATTTTATGGGGGTATTTGTGTGTCCGATTGTAAGACCTGAGCTATTAGTCACATTATTGTATTGCATGCGATGGCATAAGACTGTTTGAAACTGGGGGGCAGACAATAATTGAAATACAACAGTCTGTTTATTTGGGGATGAATGAAGCCAAATTAAATATTAGGGGGATACGTTGTCCTACCCCCCACGCCCCTCATTGAATGTTATTAAAATAGAGTGCCATGTCTTCATTATAAACTGTGGTCCATCTTCTCTTTTTTATTTCATAAATATAATTACACTTTGACCATATCGCTCCAATGCTAACCTCTGCGTTTCAGTTCACGCTCATTTTTGCCTAATGCACTAGCTATTTGCAATGACCTCAGAACCACTTTGGAGGAAAGTATCTGTCAAACAAATGGACGGAAAAGTATCGTATGGCTTCCCCGGTCTCTGCTCTGCCGGCTGTGTCTAGGGAGGTGGGACCACCCAAATTACGATAAGCTTTTAGGTCGCTAAACAGACTGAGAAGCACTTCAGAAGAGTACGAGGTGGGGGTCACGGAGCCTGACAAATTACAAGATTAGAGTGTTTCAAAAGCACACTGACAATTGACCATAAGTATTAAATGCTAAATGTTAAGGCTGCTGTTGTTACCTTCCATTTCTTGAATTTCTACCTATACAAAACTGAGGCTCTTAACATACATGACCCATGTTCAGCGTGTGCCGTTGCTTTTTCCATGTAGTGTCTGCATATCTGGAAATGGTGAAATTTTCTAGCCGGTTAACGTGAAATCTCTTTCTGTGATGCGTCCCTGGAAGATAATTCCAGACCTACACTGAGCACAAACGTATTTTGAGCGCAGGGACATCTATGTGAGATTACATCTAACAGACACTTTCACTCACTGCTATAAGCTGTCAGCTATAGTGAGAAATGTTTTATTGGCTGTCTGTGTGACCTTTAGTGAGAATTTTCTCTGCGTCTGTCACGCAATAGCGTAGGACTCGCAAACCCTGCTAAGAGTTTGGTTCTTCTGACACTCTTTCTGCACATTGAAATGAGCATCACACCGCTTCACACCTGCATTGAGTGAGGTCTCAGTTCAGACTCTACCAGTCTGGCAAAATTCAACCACAACAGAACATTAACACACTCATGAGCTCCAAAGCTGGTTCTTCCACCAGACCATCAAAATGTTGACCTCTGGTCAATAAATCCATTCACTGTCATCCATATCCTCCACATCCTTGCTCGTATTTATACCGTCATTCATCCAGCACTGGGGGGGGGGGGGGCACGGTGACGCAGTGGTTAGTATGGTTCCCTCACACTTCTGGGACCAGAGTTCGCTTTTCTGCCATAACCACATGTGTGGGAGGTTTGAGGTGAGTTTGCATGTTTTCCCTGTGTTGTCATGGGGTTTCTTGTGGGTCCTTTCGTTTCCCCCGTGGTCCAAAAGTATGCTAAGGTGAATTGAAGTTACTAAATTGCTCATAGGTATGTGAGTGTGCCCTGCGTTGGGTTGGTGCCCCGTCCTGGTTTGTTCCCTGCCTTGAGCCCTGCGCTAGGTTGGCACCCCATCCTGGGTTGTTCCCTGCTTTGTGCCCTGCGCTGGGTTGGTGCCCCGTCCTGGGTTGTTCCCTGCTTTGTGC
>JAODJX010000037.1:11066012-11080577 GCA_026776945.1 Isichthys henryi
CGGGATAGGCTCCGGAACCCCCGCGACCCAGTAGGATAAGCGGTTTGGAAAATGGATGGATGGATGGATGGATGGATGTTTCATTTGAATGTTTCAGTGAATGAATGCAGTTGTTGAAGGATGGACTTCCCCAATAAATGCTATGGTGTCCCATGAATGGAAATTATTATAACCACAGGGGAACATTTACACCTAAAATCACATCCACCCATCTTCCATATCCTTTCATATAATGCAGGTGGTGGCGATCAAAGGGTGATGCACACACACAGGCCTGCACGCACACGCACACACAGGCCTGCATGCACACACACAGGCCTGCACACACACACACACACACACACACAAGCCTGCACACACACACACAGGCCTGCACACACACGCACACACACACACAAGCCTGCACACACACACACAGGCCTGCACACACACGCACACACAAAGGGCAATTTAGCGACACTGATCCACTTAAGCTATATGTCCAGTGCTATCGGAATAACCTACAGCCCGCAGAGGAAATCCATGCAAAGCCATAACCCTGTAGGTGTGAGGACTCAGCACTGACCAGCCAAACAACTAATTTAGGCTCTTATTCACTTACTGATTGTTACACACTTTCTAAGAGCTACAATGTAACAATTACCTTTACATTAGAACAATGTCATTATTATGACAAACTTCTGAGTTACACACCATATAAATACAAGATACATTCCTCTTCAAAAATGTTCCATTTACTCTCTGTAATTATATATATAAATATAATATGTTACCTTGTGAGGACATTTTTACACAAGGGAAAACTCAATTTTATAAATATCTCTGAATGCAATCGAAAAAAATTAAATAGCCAAAACACTTGCATTTTGCTTGGTTACTTATGGGTAAGGTTAGGGCTGGGTGGGGGTTAAGGTCCTCATAGCTTGGATTAGGGTTATGCCCATATAAATTAATGCAGTCCCCATAGAGATATAGATATCCAATCTCTTTGTATGTGTGTGTGTTGGGTGGGGGGGTATGTATATATTACATTGTGGAGACTAAATGTCCCCACAATGTCATTAAAAACCTTTTATTTTTACGTTGTGGGGACCACTTTTTTGGGGGGAAACTCATTTTTTATAAAAATCAGTGACTGCAATCAAAAAACTAAAACAGTCAAAAGTTTCGTATTTTGTTTGATTAGTTTGTTACTTACGGTAAAGGTTAGGACTGGATAGGGATTCAGCTTGTCATGGTTAGGATATGGGTTTTTCCCATAGAAATAAATGGAGAGTCCCTACAAAGATACGAATACAAAGCCACAAAGCCGCGCGCGTGTGTGTGTGTGTGTGTGTGTGTGTGTGTGTGTGTGTGTGATTGGTCCGTGTACAGAAAGACGCCTCTTCCTCAGATGTACACGCCAGCCAGCTCCCACTGCTCACTGCAGCTCGTCCGCTTCCTCACGCCTCCCTGGACGGCTCCATATTTTTAATCCGTCTGGGGAGGGTTGGCCAGCCGGAGTCACGTTGCTGGTGTAACTCTGTCAGCCCGATCCCGCACCATTGTTTCTCCTAAGAGCCGGAAGAGCTCTCCTGGCTGCGGGTCCAGCGTGTGGAGCGGTCAGGCGGCTGCCGGCCACTGAGCCCGATTTCACAGGCGTTATTCCGCATCTCAGTTTTGTTCCGTCGTGTGGTATGTAGATAAAACATTTAACCACCTTACCAGTTTAACTAATTCGGGACGATGTGTTAAAATATCTTAAAATACATTCTCTTTGATATGCAGTCCTGCGTGAAGATTTGACAAGATGAATGGTAAGTTGCATATTGATTTTTTGCCATATTCATGGTCGGGTATCTAAGTTTTTCATATGTGGGGAATTGCGTTTGCGTGATTTTTTTTTTTTTACAGCGTGCACTCAGTGATTTGCACCAGTTTTCTCATATTATGAGACAGTGAAACAAAAGCCGTTGCGAAGCAGGGTGCCTTGTCAGCGATCTATCTGTTAAGATTGTGTGTTTTAATAACTAAGTAACAGTGATGGGAAATGTAGTGCATCATCGCATATACAAAGCGACAATGTCCTTAAGCTCCTTTGTAGTCCCAATATGTTATGAAGCTTTATTTTAGCTAATTTCTTTATTAAAAGACTCTTAATGACCACTGATTGGTACACTGAATTGACATTCTTCCGGATGTGTTTATGTTCACTGAAGATTGGATAAAACTATATTTTATTGATAGTATTCCTACTATAAAGAGTCATAACAGATATGTGCATATACATATTATAATCTCTGTAAGTCGTATGTTTGTAAGTCTGTTCTGTAAATGCTAAAAAAGAGAGACAAAAATAAAGAAATGTAATATATATCCAAGACAGCTGTTAATGTGTGCATATTACATTATGAATACATACAGTTGAAATCATTTTTTTTTTATGTGGTGCTATAATATTAATAATATCAAATTCTATGGTGAACGTTGAGGAGAATATTTTCAGTAAAATAAATATATCAATATATTATTATAATTATATATTAATTAAATATCAATGTGTAGATCTATTATATTTATAGCATTTTTGTTTATTTTAATTTTACTTAATTCTTCAATAATATATTCAGGTATTGCTCTAGTGTTTGGGATGTATCATTTTAAGCTTAATGGTTACATAATTATTATGCATAATTTTTAAATCATGTTTGCCTACAGGGTTCAATGGTATACAGTGGTGCACTATTGAACTCGTCAGTAATTGTGAATTGCAATGCAGTCCCTTTACTGAATATATAAGGCAGGATTTTTCCTCATTTGCATGTGTGATGCACATGTATTGCTTGCATGTGTTTGCCGTGCTCTCCAGGACAAAAGCCAGCATGGCATTGTCAAACTCTGTCTCTTTGACAGTCTTTATTTTACTCTCTTGACGAAAGGAGCTCCGATGTGAATGAAATAAACAACGAAACAAACACACCTCTCACCGATTGTAACAGTCATGCAGACAAAAGCTCTGATTCCCAGGGATTCCAAGGGAAATCCAACATGCTCCAGCAGCAAATGCTGTTTATCTGAAGATCACACTGACGTCGGACAGTGAATCAAGCGTGAAACGTGGTGAGAAGGCCGGTGACGTTAGTGGTCGAGTGGAGGTTGGACTTTCGTTTGCCGGTTTAGTTTAATGTTTGGTTGTTACAGTGATGCCTCCTCCTTGCCCTTGGGGCGGGGTCTCCTACACACCATAGGGCCACGTTTCACTACCTGGCCGATTCACAAGCACGTCGACACAGAACAAGCTTACGTTTCACGCCCGAATCGCATGTGGTCACCCTGCCATGGTTGATGGTGGTAATTCTGTCAAGGACGGAGGTCAATTCACTCATCTCTCTTCATTTTCTTATAGGGCCCAGACATTGGAGAAGGTCATAACTCCATCCATCGCTCATCTGAGGTAGGAGAATTCCTCTGCGGGAGCATTTTGTTTTGGGCGGGCTTGCTGCTGTGCACCGACACTCCCCGTGATTTTGTGCTGAGCTGTGGGATATGGGATGCTGGTGTAGTGGCCTTATGTCACACGAGTGTATTGGATGCAAATAACAAAGAATCAAAGCACTTCAACCACGAACCCAGAAAGTTCTCAGATGGAATCGGCTGATCTCTATTTAGTTGTCAGAGTTTCTAGAAGATTCTCAGAGCAATGTTGGTGGTTTATCAAAGAGCGCAGAAGTTGAGCGGATGGCCGTGATCTCCTGGGGTTTCAGGCTGCCTGGATGCTCTTCTCTTCTTTTTCATTGGGAAGGGATTCAGAGTAAGGGATGATTCCGGAAAGGCATCCATCCCACCTGATTTTCAGAGGATCACAGAAGGAAGCCAAAGCCTTTGTTTTCATGTGGGAAGAACGAGGGTGTAAACGCCCAGCATGGCACCACCAGTGATGTGAAGCATATTATCAGTTTTACCGCGTCATGCTTCCATTCCGTGTGGGCAGTAATCAGTCCATCCCTGACCAGCTTCTCTGTGATCACAATCCATTTATTACTGCACTCCAACAACAGTTCAGCAGGCAGCAAGTCTAGCATAATTGAAATTACCTGCAAGGATTAATTACATTTCCGAATGACTAATAAATATCCAAGTGACCATCCCCCCCCCTGTCCCATCCCTCCACGAGTTCTTGTGTTTAAGTGGCTAATAAAGGCAAGTTATCATAGGAGATGAATCTGCAGATATGGATGAGACCAGCTGGGTCAGGCTGGTTCTGGTGGCTTTGTACCAGCGTCGGCTCCTTCCCTGTCAGAGTCTGCTGCATTCTGGTCCTTCTGACAGGAAGTGTGTTAGGTGACCTCATCGCATCCACTCAATCCATGTGCTCAGGCTGCTGGGTCGAGAAGTTGTTTATAATGTGAAACGCTTGCATTTCCTCTACGGGCCGCCTTCTGATACCCTGTGAAATTGTACCTCTGCTTTTTTTTAACTGCTTTTGGGTGGCTTTCAATTCATGTGAGCTTGGAAGGTGGAGCGAAAGTTGTGTCATGACAGAGGTGAAAGGTCATCACGCAAAGGTTAGAGGTTTGCGGCACGGCCTGCTAGCTTAACATTCAGCAGCACGTGTGAGAAATCCCCCCCCCCCCCCATGCAAACACGGGATCATGTGTGCAGTCCGATGAACCCGGGTTTGTTTTGTTGAAGAAGGGATATGTTTCATCCATGGTCGTGACTTCAAGATGGCGCTGTCTTCAGGCATTGTGGGGAAACAATGGAAAATGATTGGTTTACAGATTCCCAGCCGGAAATGAGAAGGGGAGGAGAGCGAGCAGTGTGCTTTGGTTTGGGTGGATCTAAAACACAACTGCCTTTTGGGCCAAAACAAGCCGAAGTTTGGGACAAATCTGATTTTAATTAAAGATATAAAGAACACATTGAACTCAATGAATTTGACTTTGGAGCACGAGTCTGGTTTTATATGTTGGTACCATTTTTATTTATTTTTGTGTTTAAAATTTTTTAAGCATGATATTACATTTTCTAATTGAAACCATTCCAGTAAGAGTCCAAGATAAAGATCAGGCTGAAACATGAGTGGCCTTGTTTTAAAGAGGAAGGTCCTCCTTGAGTTCTTTACTGTATCCTCAAGCAGCATGTGAACGTATAAGCAGGCCAGCCTGTTTCAAGCTGCAGACGCTGATCCTTAAGAAGCCCATGTCCTCCCCAGGAGCTGTAATATAACACTGGAGGGCCTGGGTTGCTCTTTTGGCTCATTTCTTACTCTCTCTCTCTCTCGCTCTCTCTCTTGCTCTCTCTCGCTCTCTCTCCCTAACACTCTCTCCATCTCTCTGTCAGTCTCTGCCCCCCCCCCCCACATCCCTGCTCCCTGCCCCCTTCTCGGCACGTTGCCATGGCGGCTGCGAGGAATGTTCTGTCTGTCTCCAGCTTATTACATGTTCGCTATTCCAAGGAGGAAACATGCCTCTCTTCATAAGCGATTGATAGGCTGGACGTGTATGAAGTCCCTATAGGCCAGGTGGGCAAGACCAATACAGGCCATTACCTATTTTGAATAGTTTTTTTTTCTATGTATTTGATGCTAAAATAACCTTTTCCAAGGACAAATACTATGGTCTTTAACATTTTTTTCTCCCACTATGCCCCGGGAAATTCTCATAGCTTTGTTACTGTATTGATACAGTAAGTGACGGCTAATTTTCCGATAAATTAAGAATTTGTAGGACCGCGGAAAATATACCACATCGTAGCATGAATGAAGTATTGTGACATGAAGGAAGTAACATAACAAGAGTGACGCATTTATATGGATATTGAAAGCGGGATTCCAGAGTATCCGTTGCTATAGTGCATATTTAAATTAGAAGACAATGTGCATAAACCTCCCAGCAGATTCCTTAGTTAAATGAATGACTTTACTTTCTGGCTCCCATTGAAAGTAAAAAAAAAAAAAAGGCACTGCAGTGAAATTTGTTACAGCTGCTGGAGGTGGGTTCAGTGCTAATTTAGTGTCCATTTATCTTAAGAAAGTGGGCCGTTAGAGGAATCTGGCGTTGAAAAACGCAGGCGTGCCTCAATTATCTAGGCAGGGTCCATGAATGAACGCAGCCTTTTCATAAGGTGTGAGGGGTGTGGCAGATTTTTCACTGTCTTCCGTGTCATACGCCCTTTATACTGCAATACACTGTGCTTTGATGTTCCGCAAACTAACCATGAAAAAAAGAGAGATCACAAATGAAATAGCACTTAAGGTGTACAGCCTATGTGCAGAGTGCATGACTCATTAATAATAAAAAAGAAATTGCTGATCGCCTGTATACATCCTGAAAGTGCATAAAGAAGAAATGTATGTGTTTCATCACTGTAAGACTTGTGTCTCTCTATTGTGGCCTACTTTATTCCAATAATACCCCATAAAGTATTACATAATTTAATGCTTTAAAATTTCATCAGCAGTATATCTAAAAATACTCGGAGGTGTGTACCCATTGTTGATGAAAAGTAAATTGAGCAGAACAAGTAAAAGTTTTATGGAGAAAACATAAAATAAAACATTACCTTTAATGTGAAATTTAAATAAATTGTCACGTTTTTTACTTGAATTACAGCAGTTATGAATATTCTGATTAATGAGAAATGATGTGTTCCAAGCACAGGGCGCGTGGTTGGTCTGAAAAGGAAGCTTGCTGCAAATGTAAAATCAGGCCTGGTGCATTTTGCCAAGCAGTGTTTTAGCCTGCAGTAAATGGAGAATCATGGCGTTAGCATGGCTAACGCTAAACAAGAAGTCAATGGACGTCTGTCCCGAAAACCAGCCAAATTCACCACACCTGTAAAAAGCAAACAGAAACCGGAGTGATACTAAAATGAAAAAGGGAACCGGATGGATATAAAAATAATAAATAGTGTCGGGCATCTGAAGGACGGAGAGAATCACACCCGAGGATTTGGCCTTTCTTAACCTAAAGGTCGTAGGTTTGTATCCCATTCGGAAAAGGCTCCTGCATTTTCAGCTGGGCACTTTCTACAAGCTAATATCCACCAGGAGGAAACTCACCCAAATGAAATTGAAGCCGAGTAACTTACCAAACTAAAAACCAAGTAAACAGTATGATTTATGATACATATTCTTGGCCTGAGCCTTTACATAGAGCAAAAAGTGTTTGACATTCCGAGCTTTATTTATGGAATTGTAACAAGTAAATAGTATAAGAACTGACCTGTGCTTATTACACAAAATGTCATTTTTAATTTTTAGCTGGCAGACTCAAAAGGTTAGAGTAACACGTTTATATTGTAAGATAATACGTGCAAATCTTTTTAAAAGCTGTTTTACAGTGTACGCGCTGACTTTTATTGAGGAAACATAAGTGGTGATTGTGAAGGAACTATTCCTTCAATAAAGAAGGACTCAAGTACAATAGTTTGAAAGGTCATTATTTAATCTGAAGACATTCATAGATGTGCAGTGCTTTGCAGACAAACGTACGGACCTCACCCCAACAAAACATTTAACTTCAGTATTAAAGGGTGTGGATATGAATCGTCTTATAAACAAACAATTAAAACAATTGGTTACTCATCAGAAAACAATACTGGGACGGAAAAGGCTTTACAATTCGAGGTAGGTGAACGTATGACCAATCTCTCTATACCTGGTTTAAACCAGTACAGACCAAAAAAAAAAAAAAAAATTAGCTGAAGGTAAGTTAATTACATTGATTGTTTCAGTTTATTGTCGGTTCCACTATGTAATGAAAATCTTACAGGGCACTCTGATTTGGATCGCTGCTAGACGTTGGAAACCATCAATGAATTACTGGTAATAAAAGTATTTAAATACAATTACAGGTAAAACAGGTAAGCGGGTGAAATGCTCTTGTTATAAATTAGGAAAAAGGCAGTTAAAATGTAATCCAGTGGCAAGTATTTTCTTCCCCCTTGCGAAGATAACCATTATTTCAAATCTTCCTTTTCTTCTTATTGTATTAATTATTATAGTGACTATTATTATTAACAATGGCAACATTATTATTATTATTATGATTATTATTGATGGTGATGATCTTATCTTATGTCTACTTCTTGTGTGTCATGTTCAGCTGTTCAGCAGTTATTTTCCACGGGAAAAAATTCCCTAACGATCTTTCGCGTCACTGCTTTTTTTTTTTATTCCCGTCATCTCTATGGCAACCGTTTTTTAAAATGTGGGAAAGCTGTTTGGTGAGGGATCACCAGTGGCTAATTATATTTCAGCCTGTTTAACAGCCAAACAGTAGACACCACGTTAAATAAAACCATTTTATTCTGCTGCGCCGGGGTAATTTGACGGCCACGTTTACGACACTAAGCTGTGTACAGGTCCGTTTAGGGACAGCCTGTGCCGGATTCTTCGCAAGGTTACCGTGAATTACAATGTTAAAAGTACTGAGAAGTTTATGCATAGTTTAAGAAAATCACCAAATCTCCTCCGAAAAGACTAAGGCAAACACTGGTGATGGTTGTGTAACTGAGGCGTATTCGTTACTACGGCATTTTCGTCACATGTAATTTTCTACAGTCGCTCTTAGTGCGATGTCCTGACTTTATGCACCACTGTCGTTGCGGCTGTTTCGCCCTGATGGATGATAAAGCCGCACCTCCATGCGGGCTTCGTGCGGGACGCCCCCCCTCGGCGACATGCGGGATCGCCAGCAAACGCGCTGCTGGCGAGTCAGTCCGGCTGTTGAGTCATTTTCTGTGGCGTGTGCTGGTTCTCCGCGTCTAATTTTAGTCCCTTAACGTCCCTCCGCTGTGACTTGGATTTAACTTCAGCGCTGTCTGCTTCAGTGACTGTCCCCTGCCTGCGCTTATTGTCGCATGTGTAGGACAAGCAACACCGGCGTGAACTCCATTTAAACCTCTACGTCTATCCCCATATATACATATCGAGTTATATTTTTCTGTTACGTTTAACGAAAGTATGTTTTCTATTTGCTTGATGAAGCAAAGCTATCTGGGTTTATATTTTGCATAAAATGCGCCAGGATTTCTCCATGGCGACGTGTTCATAATGAGAGTCCCAGAGACCATTGAAAGAGCTTCTGGGTTTGGCAGCTCTCTTACTGCTGGAGTGGAGATTTTTTTTTTTTCTTTTTATAACTTTTTTTTTGGAAGCCCGGGAACATGCAGTCATAAAAAAAATATACTTTTATGAATAATTCAGGTAATCATTGTGATTGACACCTAGGTGAAAAAAACGTGATTATGGCGCTCCGTGACTGGAATTACCCAGAGCGCTGGAGAACCAGAGACAGTCTGGCTTTGGTTTTCTGCAACTGATTCTTTGCTGATATGAGATTATAGTTCTGTAATTAAACCTAAAAAAACACAGATAATGTTGTCAGTGTCTGTCTGGTTTATGTGGTGTACAAGTGCGTAAGTGTATGTTACGTAAAAGTGGTTTTGCTATGTGTGTGTGTGTGTGTGTATGTGTGTGTATATATATATACACACACACCATATCTTTGAGAACATTCTAGATTCCATCTGCACTATTTCCAGTGATCCTGTTTTTCCTGTTCCGCAGTGGGTCCTCTTATTACAAACATAGCATTGCCCACAGAGATTTCCGTATCATCTTTCTGTGTCTTCACACATGTGGCTCCATTTAGAGTCTGCTTGGTGAATTACGAGAAGGCAGGAGACCCTAAAACCCGAGTCCCATGCCTCGGTCAGAACCGAGCATCAGCCTCGTTTCCACTCCTCCTCTCCTGGTTGTCATTGGGCCTGGCATCCACCGCATCTGCGAATATTTCGTGTGGAAGATAAATGGTGTTGTTTTTTTTTTGTCTGGGGAGGGGACTGGGGAATATCGATACATTTGTGCTTTGCACAGAGCACCCATGCACGACGGGAGCGGGTTCGAACGGGCCGACAGCTTCGCACGCTAGCGAGTCCACATGCATGCTAATGAAGGTGATAGGAAGCCTCATTTGCAGAGATCCCTTTTAAAAAAAAAAACCAAAAGAATACACCCTTTATTGTGCAATGCCCTTCTTCAATGTGCGTATCAAACAGAATGGAACTACAGTTACAGCCATTCTCTCTGTCACGTCATCTCGATAGGTTAGCTTGTGTTGCATAGAATAAATGGTTAAACAGAGGATTTAAAAGATGGTTTGATGTCTGTCCTTTTTCCCTTCTGGTCTCTCTCTCTCTCAAAGACTTGGGTTGTTGGAGTTTCGAAAGAGGATCCGTGGCTCACAGCACGACATGAAGCAGTTTACTTCAAGCTCAAACTTTATTCAAATAAGGCTTAATGGAAATAACTGTTTGATTTGGTTCATTGGGGTGAATAAAAATATTATGAAGGCGTCAGGAAAATAAAGTTTAAGCCACTGTTGGAGTGTTACTTTGTGGACTTTAAAAATGGAGCCAAGTGACGCTCCTGTTGTGTTATACACGTAAAACAGCCATCAGTCATGAGGTGTAACTAAATGTCATTCCTTTTGGAAACGATGTCACAATGATACACTAATCTAATTGATAGACGACGTGAGCCCCATGATGTCAGGTTGAATCAGAAGAGTAAAATTAAATTAAATTTTCTTCAGAAGTTATCTTCTGCGCCAAAATTACATTTAAACTGTCATGCAATCTCCACTATAATGAAGAATGAAATTTGAGACTTTGTGTTATGTTCCGATATTTATTATTGTGCAACATTTCCAGCTATTAAGAAACTAGTGAATATAGTAGTTTGTGTTGCCATTCTGCAAGTTATGAAAATAAAGATATCTAGCCTTAGGTTTATGTGTCAGCAGATGGAAACTGTTCTGTTATGTGCTGAAAGTTGCGTTTAAACATCATAATATTTAATGTTATGGGGTCTAGGGTGGCCCCAGGGACGCTGAAATGGAAAGTGTCTTGCACATCATGTCGCTACAGATACTGCCTACAATTATGAAACAAGAGACTAAGCTGAGGAGGCTGAGCCTTGACCCCAGTGACAAATTCCACTGTGGCATTATTCTTGTGTAATTTAGGACAGCAGAAATAATGCAATGAATACTTGTTCAGTCAGCCTTTCGTTTGGCTGCATTGATCCTTGGGCGTCCTCTGATGCACATTTATGAAGCCCTCCGCCCCTCTCTGGGGAACCCCAGCAGGCTGCCATGCTTTCAAGCTCTGACTAGAGCCGTTTGTCTGGTTTAGTGAAGCGTCTGACAGCTACATCTTTCTAGCTGAAGGATTTTATTATTTTTTTTTGATTTCCCACGATTCCGTCGTCATTCCGCCGCTCCTTCCAGCCGGAGTTCGACCGCATGACGCCCTGCCAGGAGGAACGTCCTGTCACCTGAGCTCCTGGAAGGCTGATGTCATCTCTGACAGTGATGTTGATATGGGGGTTGCAGTGAGCTTAGCTGCTCTCAGCCCTGCTTGGCTTTGGCAAGGCCGCTATGGATCATGGGAGTCTCCCCCTCCTTCCTGACACACCTACTGCTCACCTTTGACCAATGGGTGTCCTCAGCTGCTCAGATTCATGAGGCACACCTGGCTGTGCTTCTTCCGCTATCAGTAGCACAACAGAAACCTTACATATCCGGAGCCTATCCCGGAAGCAATAGGCACAAGGCAGGGAACAACCCAGGATGGCGGGGCAGCCCATCACAGGACACACTCACACACCATCCACTCACACACGCACACCTACGGGCAATTTAGCAACTCCAATTAGCCTAAGCATGTTTTTGGACTGTGGGGGGAAACCGGAGTAGCCGGAGGAAACCTCACGACGACATGGGGAGAACATGCAAACTCCACACACATGTGATCCAGGCGGAGACTCGAACCCGGGTCCCAGAGGTGTGAGGCGACAGTGCTAACCACTGCACCACCATGCCGCCCCCGACTTTCAAATCATTCATTTGAAATAAATTATTGAAAGGGCATTCTGGAATCCTTGATAAGTATATAAAATGCCTGGATACTGTCTACATTTCCCAATCATTTTCATTTTAAATTCCAGGATTCAACAAAAATGGTTTTCCTGGTCCCTTTTTCGTGGAATGCAGCCTGTTCATTCTTTGTCTGTATGCAGGGGGCCCATACATGGCATGCTTCCTGAGTGGCACATCCTGCTTCCTGGCCTTGAGGCAAATTGGAGATTAGGCCATTGTTAATTAAACCCAGGCTACCTGGAGGCAGGGGTGGGGGGAGAGGGCTGTCAACTGGTGAAGGGTGCATGGGACTGAAATGCATGGGTTTCTCGTCTGTGTTGTGAGTGCAGAGCCTTTAACCCTGACAGTGATTGTGGAAGGAAAGGAGTCCGGGGTCTCCTGAGGTCAAGGTTAACAGCTGCTCTGACCTCCCCCAGGCTCTGGCAGTCTGCTAACTGTCCCGGTTTCGAAAGTGGTCACAGCCTGGCGGACAGAGAGATGCTGGCTATACACTATTGTTTTCTGGTTTGGCTTCATAATAGAGTTGAGGTTATTTCAAAGGTCTGAGTAAACATTTTCGTAACATGGGTTTTTAGGGGGATATTACTCATGTTGTTTGTGTGATGTTCTCCTTCAGGTAGTCATCACCTTACACTAAGGGGATCTGTTTAATGCCTTGGGTGAATGTTAAAAAGGATTTGAGACCATATGGGTGTAGATCGTTAAGTGGAAACTATTCAGCCTTTTTATTGAACAGCTTCTCTGGTATTTAATGCACAAATTTAAACTGGATTTCTCTAAAAGTTTGTCTCTGAATATTGGTACTACCGTTAAAGTGCATTCAATCTTTACAAGGCACCACTTTTTAAAGATTTTTGTTTTTGCTAATTTGTAAAACACATAGTGTGGTTTGTAGTATGCACAGTGTATAGAGAATTTAAGCAGAGGTACGAATTAATTAGGAGGAGCTGGGAGCACATTAACACGATTTGAAATCGTAAATTATACTTGTGAACTTTAATTATACTGTGAATGTTTATGTTTTGGGTTTTTGATAAGCGGTTAAACAAAGTCGGGTACAGCTGTATGATTTGATGGAGCGGCGTGAGCACGCAGGCAGCGTGACCTCGTGGGGACAGCGCCGTGTTCCCTTCCCTCGCAGGCCCCACTGCAATTCTGCACTGCGCAGTGAGAGGGAGCGGACCTGCGTGCGGCAGATGTCCATGCAATAGTCCTGGAGCTTTGGCGTTGGCAATGGCGGCCTTTACGCGTGTTACATTGCGGAGAGACTGGCTCCAGAGGGGAAGACTAGATTGAATTTAACTTCTGCCAGGCTTGGAAAGTGGAGTGACCGAGAATCAGTGTTGCACTGATTCAGATCCAGACCAAAATACAATTACAATTAGAATCACAATACCAAATACAATTTAATGTGAACCATGTGACCCAGAGGGTGGTTATTTTTTCAAATTAAATGTGGGGTGCCACAGCAATCGTGATATATTTTAAATGAAATTAACTAATTACTGTAAAAAAACCTTCAGCAATGTCAAGCACATATAGGACTTCATTTCAGTATGGCACACCATTCACTGAAAACGGGGTCTCCACGATGATTAGCATCGCTCTGACACGCTGTTTCGTGAATGACTTGATACATAAAGTGTTTTTCTGCAGGGGTCGATTATGTGCAAATACACTTCAGCGTCGCTGCGTAACTTGAGCTCCCCGTTGCCCCAAAGTACGGCTGAGCGGAGGTGATTAATCCTGCTGCAAACAGCCGGTGTGCTGGGCCGGCGGAAACGTCGTCTCGTGACGCTCTTCAGCTGAGCAGGAAACGCACGGGGCGGGCGGCACGGGAGATGGGGCGATAGTCGTCGATTAGCATTTCTGCACAACAGGTTATTGCTGATGACAGATAAGGGGCCAGTGTTGAAGGCCGTATCACAAACGTAGACAGGCAGGTGGCCTTCCATCTTCATTCCTGATATTCGAGCTATGTAGCATTACATAAGTATGCACTGCATGAATACTAACACTACTTGGTGCACTTTCAAAGATTCAGTAAGCTGACACCCAGGTCATGATGGTACTACGGGATAATATCTTGTACTACTGAACTGGTGGTGCATCATAGATCCTGAGGATGAAAATAAACGAGTATGAAGGCTCATGTTGAAGATGTACATGATGTATCTTGTTGTATGGCTATACAGTAACCTACAAGGGGTTCTCTCTTGCAAGTGTTGCATCCCAGAAATATTCTTATATTTCAAACTGTTGCACATATGAAGCCATTTTTTCTTATTGGAAAAATAAAAATCCACAGTTATTTTCTTTAACATATATAGATACTTGAGTATAAATGTTATTAAACTTTTAAATTGCATATAAAAACTTATGTGAAATGCGAAGCTGTTGTATTTATATTTGTAAATTAATTATATATACATTTATATAAGAATTTATATATTCTTAATGCGCATCCCATCTCTCAGCCTTTGACTGTCTCAGGTCTCAGCTGAGCTGAACGACCCCCACAAGCACGATTCTGCTGCATCCGGCATTAATGTGTGTGTACCCAGGGGTGGGGGGGGGGGGGGGGGGGGGGGGGGGGGGGGGGGGGGGGGGGGGGGGGGGGGGGGGGGGGGGGGGGGGG
>JAODJX010000037.1:11081079-11099052 GCA_026776945.1 Isichthys henryi
TTGTGACATCCACCCCCGCGGCCCCCCCCCCCCCCCCACACACACACTTCTGGCTCCAGCTGGTATAAATATCTGTAGACAGAAGCAGCAGGACTCCTAGCTCCCTCTGACATGGCGCCCATGTGATCTCGCAGGATGCCTCCTTCTCCCGTCAGACTCCAGCATTGCCTGATGATTCTTTGTGTGTGTGTGTGTGGGGAAAGGGGGGGGTAGAGAGAGAGAGGGAGAGAGAGAGAGCGAGCGAGCGAGCGAGAGAGAGAGACCACCTCCCGTTATTAAACTGTAAAGCATATGGTCCCGGCAGTGGAGTGGTGCCTGGGAAAATTCAGGTCTCTCTCTCTGTCTCCGGTGCCGTACTGCGGGTCAGCGCACACCAGCGGGCCGAGGATGGGAGCGGCTCGGTTAGTCCGTTCGCTCTAATTAGAGCCTCACGTCGGGTGTTTGATCAGCCGGTGGAGGAGGGCTGGGGTGTCAGAGGCTGGCGGCAGAGGCAGGTGAGTGAGCATGTGCCTGCCGGGCCCCCGGGGGAGGGGCTGGCTATGGTGCGGTGCGGTGGGGGTGCAGGTTCAATCGGGGCGAGGCTTACGTGTCCACTCCCCCCCCTCCCCCCCCCGGCTACATTTTCCGGTCAGAGAGTCGGTCATCCATGGGATTGTTTGTTACAGCAGGTTACAGGGAGGGGCCACTTTCTAACCGCGCCCCCCCACTGCCACACCTCAGGTTAGGCAGGAGCTGGCGTGTTTGGCAGGCAGAAGAGGAGTGAGGCGTAATCCTCCGGGGGGGTAGGGGGGGGCGGATGTGGACATGGTGGTGTTTGCTGTCCACACCCACCGTACCTCTGTATGACTCCATGCTAGGGCTGGCAGCACTCTGTCTCCCTGGGCTGGGGGGGGGGACTGCAGGAGAGAGTGCGGCTGGATGAAGCCAGACCATGTATGCCACAACAAGCTAAAGTAGATTCGATCCCCTGGAAATGGGCTTGATGCAGAAATGAAGGTTATTTATCCTTACGGATGGCAAACAGGGTTATGGCAGGATTCCTGGGTACGTGGATCATGAATTATCCCAGCGGCTCTGATGACTGCTCCATGGAGAGAGTCCATCTCCCTGCGAGAGTCTGTCATCGCTGCTGCTTTGGCCGCTGGGGGGTTTGTGCAGAGCTGTGCGGATTTTCTTTATTTTACCATTTTATTTTGTATTATTAATACAAACAAAAACACTGTTTTTAAATTGATATTGAACTCAGATTTGTTGAATGTAGAGACCACAATATTGAGCTGCTTCATATATTTAACACTGCAATTTATTAATTTTCTACGGTGCAATTACTATCAGATGTAAAATCACCAATCACGTAGGTATAGTAGCATCTCCATGGAAACCACTAGCTGTGGGAGATGGTAGTCGATTTTGTCGGGAAACACGAAGATCGTGAATGAATCTCCAGCACGGGGGAGATATTTACGATGATCCGAAAGTAATGGATACAGGCTGCATCGGAAGGAGGAGTCAAGCCATTTTCTGTTTATTTTAGGCCATTTCTGTCCTTAAATTATGACCGGGGCAAGGAGCTATGTGTCAGATTTATCCGTTTTAAAGATCACGAGGTCAAAGGTCATTTATTGAATGGAAAACACACACACACACAGAAGCTCACTATAGCACTATTCGGTAAGTGAGATGCTTGTGTGCTGCATATCTCCATTAATGATAATAATTATTGTTGTTGTTGTAATTATTGAGTATTATGGGGTAAATAAATAGTGAAATTGTTGATTAATAGTTATTATAACAAATATTAAAATAAAATTAAAGATCAGATTTAGTATTTAAATACTGACTACACTTGTGGGGATTGTTAGTCTAATTTCATCATGTGATCTTTCAGAAGGCCTGGCAATATCATGGAAAGTGAGCATAGAGTAGAATGTGTTTTATTTTGCACTTTGTGTCTTGGCTGCTATTACGTGAGAGCAGGGCTGCATGCCGACTCACAGTGACCCGACAGGCAGGGAACCTCTTCTCCCCGGGGGCACCGAGAACGGACCCGAGAGCTTGGTTGAGGGCCCCCTCCTGGCAGGGACCAGAGTGTATCAGCATCAGAATGAACTAGGAGCACCCCCCCACACACAAACACACTCCTTCCACCCATGGATTAGACCGAGTGACTACGTACGAGTCGGTCTCCCCCCCCCCTACTCATCAGGTTACCCCTCCTGCCTCCTCCATCTCAGCCATCCCTTCTTTCATTCATCTGCACGCCTTTGTCTCTCTCGCTTCATCTATACAGCAGCGGCTCTCTGTAAATGTAAACGCACATTTAGTCAGTATATGCTAGAAAAAAAATTCATTGGCCATTCATTCATGTTCCAGCTGTTTATCCAATACAGGGTTGTGGAGTATTTATATTTACATTTGAAACATAACATGTTAAAATCTCAGTATGGGGCTGCGTCAGTGTAAAAATAACAAGTTGCTCTGAGAAATTAGCTTTGGGCTGTGTTTTAATTAGCCGCGTGCTAATTATTTATGAAATCATAGTTTGCATCCTATTAAATATATATGCCGAATGCTTCGGGTATTTTGAGGTGCCACGCCAGAGACATCTGATGGTTTTGGTGACAGCTGTGACCAAATATTACAAATTGCATTATCAGATTACACACACAGGTCATGAGCTTCCCCAGTGAGACAGCATCAGCAATAACCGAACTGGCGTACGACCTTCATGATAAACTGATAACCTTTGTAGTATTTAAGTGTAGCATTTAAACTCTGTCATTTTGTTTGACCTTGTGTTCGCTGTGTAACGATATTCTCCCTGATGGACTGAGCAAATTTTAAGGGAACGGTCCCAGTGAATCACAGACCCGGTAACCACAGGGGGCCTCGTGCCCTAAATCTGTACCGTCTTTAATGAAGCTGTGCCGCTCATGATGGGGGGGGAGGCCTGAGAGGCCTCTCCCGGGCATCCCGGCACAACCGCCATTCCAGATTGGTGCTTTTCCACTTGACAGCAGGCCTCGGTGCGGCCTGCTGTTCATGGTTGAGGTACGGGCAGGTCATCTGTTACGGTCTGTGCGACTCGACCGATCGAACCCTCCGTCCATCTTCTAACCGCTTATTCCCATCAGGGTTGTGGGGAGTGGGGGCTGAAGCCCATCCCAGGCAGCACAGAGTCTGAAGCTGTGGTACACCTGGATGTAATACCGGTCCATTTTAAGACGCATACACCCACACTGTGGCACCGCTACAGCACATTCAGAGGCACTCATTACCCTAACTGCATGTTTTTGGATGGAGGATGCCCAGATGTGCTCAGATGATACCTTGTGATACATTCAGTCTTAGCCCATCTCCCTTGACCAGGTTCGGACTCTACATCATTGTCTGTAGTTACGTATCTCCAACAATAGTTAAAAATAATAAAATAATCACACAGCGCACATACTGGTGGCATGTAAATTTCAATTGAAATTCATAGCTACCATATTGTTAGGCAACTCTAATTTCCCATAAGAAGCAAATTAATTAACTCTGCAGCCAGTGGGTATTTTCAATCATGAGTCGCACCGCCTGCACTGCTATTTCAGCTGTGACGGCAATTACATTTCATGCTGCCACCTCAGACGAACGCTGATGCTTCATATTCTGTGTTCAGGCTTCACAATCCACCCTCAATTTTACAGTGTTTTTATGACGTACGTTGTTATTTTTCAAGATGTGCAAATGGAACATGGTGTCAGAATATTAAACGGATCGTTTTGGAATCCTAATCGAAGACTCAAAAACTGGACTGCTGTCTGAAAATGAAATTAATATGTGGGAATAAAGGGTAACTTAAATTGCAATAAGAAGTTCTTCTTCCTTTTACTGTTGGGTTGTCTTCAGCCGGCCAATCAGCTGCTCCGGACTGAGGAGTTGGGGGTGGGGGGGGCTTTAACTGAGAGGATTCCAGGAGCCTCCAACGTGGAACGCAGTGTTGCCTGTGGTTACGTAACAGGTGCAGAGCGTGGCCATGAGCGGAATACTGAAGAGGAAGTTGGACGAAGTGGATGGCTCCTCACCAGTCTCGTCCCTCCGCGAGTCCGAGGATGACGTCTCCAGCAGCGAGAGTGGCGACAGCAGCGACAGCGCCAACCCCTCGGCTGCCAGCCACTTCGCACGTAAGTCGCCAGCTGCATGCTGTGTTTCTCTCTCTCTCTCTCCTGGCTAAGGAGCCATCCATCACGAGCTGTCAACCTGTATGCTGTCAACCTGTATGCCCACACCGTGTCTGTATTGATGCTGACAATGCTGGCAGTAATCCTGAAGCAAGTTATCAGTTACAGTTAGAGATGTAACAGGTAAGACAGACGGCAGACACACAACGAGAAAACGTACCCCCTCCCCCGGGCTCCCTTCAGATCGATAATGTTGAGTTATGTAGAGATTTAACCCTTCATACTTAATGAGGTAGGGCTATGTAGAGTTCAGTCCTTTAATTAAGCAGAGTTATGTAGAGATCAGCCCATTAATGAAGTGGAGTTGGGTAGAGATCAGCCCATTGATGAAGTAGAGTTAGGTAGAGATCAGCCCATTGATGAAGTAGAGTTATGTAGCGATTAGCCCATTAATGAAGTAGAGTTAGGTAGAGATCCGCCCATTGGTGAAGTAGAGTTAGGTAGAGATCCACCCATTGATGAAGTAGAGTTATGTAGCGATTAGCCCATTAATGAAGTGGAGTTGGGTAGAGATCAGCCCATTGATGAAGTAGAGTTATGTAGCGATTAGCCCATTAATGAAGTAGTGTTAGGTAGAGATCCGCCCATTGATGAAGTAGATTTATGTAGAGATCAGCCTCTTCACAATTAATGACGCAGAGTTATGTAGGGATCTGCCCCTTACATTTAATGAAATAGAGTATTGCAGAAATCTGTCATTAGACGTTGCTTGGGTAGGCGAAACTCTGAATGAGTATTGTACAGAGAGTGGTGCACTTGAGAACCTGCCATGCTTTACAATGAAGCCCGAGTTTAGTTCAATTAAGGGAATGTTCTCTGACTGCCCTTGAAAGCAGAGTTTATCAGGCGAGTCTCAGCGTACAAGAACTGCAGGAATGAGATGAGTCCCTGTGAACAAAATCACCAGGCATTTTTCCTTCTTTTGCTCCTTTCCCGAAGCTCTCGATTGGTGTTCCTCCCCAGCTCACATGAGGAGGGCGATGCCCCCAGGGGCGCTGTGCTCCTGCTCACTCTCTACTTGCCATGTCTGATGCTGGATGGATGTGGGGTGTGGTAGCTAGATTTTTTTTTCTGAACTCTGCAGTTGGATTTTACTGCCTTTTATTGCATATTCAGGGGTGTCACTGATTGTCACCAGTGTGACCGCACCTACTGTAAATGTCCCCTCTATTACCACCACACCTCTCCTGCAGTCCTACACAGAAAATGTCATGTAGTATATGCTTCACCGTGGCTAACAGTTCAAGAATAATGCGAGACAGCCTTCTCATGGGTGATGTAGCACTTAAAGATCTCTGCGTAGGTGGATGGTCCTTTGAAGCTGTAAATACGTGCAAGAAGACAGTCACATCTCCTCCATCATATTACTCTTGGTAGTTATTTAAGGAAAGTATTATGAAAGTTGCGTCATGTTTATTAAGTAAGTAATTGAAAAATTGTAAGAATGGTTTAATCCCAGATCTTATTTTTCATATTTAATAGAACATAAAAAAGTACCCAGTACTTAAATAGTACCTTATCAGATTAAAGCAGATACTTAGAGTTATGATAATGATTCAAAAAATAAACCTTTAGACATAATATTGGTCAGTGTTATACAGTATTAAATGTGGTTGATTAAGAGAGGCTCATCGAGTCTTCATCCCTTAGTATCCAAAGCTTTCCTGAGGGATATCTATATGAGCATCTCCGCTAGCAGCCAGGCTCCTGTCTCCGCATCCTGTCTCCCAGTCTGCAGATCAGCAGAATTGCCCTCCAGTGGTTATGCTGCGCTGGTCTAAGTGGCACGTTTCAGTTACAACAATAAGCGATGCATTTAGGCTGCCCCTGGAGATCGTAACATCCTGTGAATTCCGTCTAAAGGACTGTCGTTTATTGGCGTCGGGATCCACGTGTAAGAGATTCTAACTACCTGCAGATGCAGTTACACGTGGATAGCAAGCTGAACTAATCTTGGATGCCTTCATAGATATGAAGTGAGGTTCCACAACCGTATGATTATAGCGCATAATGTTACTTTTTTTTTGGCTTATGCCCTTCGGTAATAAGCAGGACCGGCTCTAGCTATTAGCTGGATATGCAGTCACCTTGGACCCCTGAAGTACCTGCAATGCAGAGGAGGTGAAATGATCATTTTCTTGGAAGAGGGCCTCCCAAGTGAGGCTCTGTCTAGGAGCCCCTGAAGAGGTAGCGCCATCGCTGGTTGTGTGTGGTACTGGTTTGCAGCTGTACTTCGCTCAATACTCCTATTGTTATTGTTGGATAAACCGTTAGTGAGTAGAGTTAGATGCACAGATTTAGTCCTTTTAAGATTCTGCTTAACTACCCATTCAGTTATACAGACACTCCCTGGGTTACAATGGTCCATGTTACAATATTTTGACTTTATGGTGAGTATTCCAATTCCATTCCGTTTTTCACCTTCAGTACATTGTTCAATAACTCACATGAGATATTCCACACTTTATTATAAAATAGGCTTTGTGTTAATGGTTTTGCCCAAATGTAGGGTAAGTGTTCTACGCATGTTTAAGGTAGGCTAGGCTAGGCTAGGATGTTTGTTGGGTTAGGTGTAGTGTATTAAAATGCATTTTCGCCTTACGATAGGTTTATCGGAACGTAACCCCATCGTAACCTGGGGAGTGGCTGTACTTGTAGCTGGGTTCCTGCTCAGATGAGATTCTGCCGACATCAAGTGCTCAACCACCAACTAACCTCCTGCCCTCAAAGAACCCCGCAGTCTGACTGCACGGTGCCAAGAAAATGAGGAAGGGAGGGAGGGCCAGCACAGCACAGCATAGCAGAGCCGCTTCTGTACAGGAGATGGCACTGTGTCCTCAAGTCTACCACAGCGTTTGCAGATCTGTGCCTGGGAAAGGTGACCAAGTTTATCACGCATCTATTGTTCTGCACAGAGTCGTACAAGTTCAGTATTTCACAGTCGGTATTCCGTATTCAAGAGAAGCGGGTGATGTTTTCTGTTTGTCTGTTCTCTTTTTCCCCCACTCCACCAATTTGCCAGTCGTAATATAATTTTTGACGCAGATCAGCCAGAATTAACAGGAAATGCAAATACAACAAATATAATGAGTCATGCAATTTCAGTAAAATCTTCTATGTTTGATATTTGTTTTTTTTGTTCTGCAGCATTCAGTTATTGCATATTTCTTTTATATTTGTGCACCACCCCCGTGACGTTGGTATGGTGTCGCTGTCTCCGCACAGCATGTAATGAAAAGCATTGTCCTCACGGCGCCAGCGGAGAGTCAGCCGCTTGTACCAGATGGTCCCGGTTCACGCTGACATCACGTATGTCTGGCAGCAGAGCGACTGGGGAAGCCATACAGAATGTCACATCGGAACTGCGACGGCAGGGGGGTTAGGTGTTAGCCATGCCCCCCCCCCCAACATTACAAGAGCCAACTGGGCATGATCAGCAATAAACGAAACGGTTCTTGGAAATACAGCAATAATATGGTACTAAGACTGCACATGAAGTCAGTGATGGATATCCTGCACGATGCGTAATAGACAAGAGGTCGTTAATGTGGTCAGATTAAAGTCGAAATGTAAACACATTAGCAGTGTGGCTTAGACTAAGATTACATTGATCAGCCCTTACGGGAAATAAGCTGCCTTTCCTTTCGGAAGTACCGTGCGTGCTGTCGGATGACTGAAAGGGAATTTGCGCTCACATGTCAGTATCAGAGTCCCTATGAGGAATCATGTATGACTAAGAAGTGATGTCGGAGACTCGTAGCCTTGCAGTTTCATGTGGAGAAGCACGCAATTGGATCAGGGAGTTAGCTGTCAGATTTACCCTTATTGGCGAAATTGGATTTTCATGTGTATATTTTTAATGGTCTTTGACATAACCCGCTTCATTACACAGCTAGTGCTAACGCCTTATATGAAATAGAAATTGTCTGAAAAAAAAAACAGAGCTTTGAAACATCCATCAGTAATAAATCAGGTTAAACGTTCCTAAGGGTGATGCACTACCCTCGCTCCGTAATCAGTTTACACTTTGGGTCCTACGTTTACGGGTTTTTTTTTAATCTATTTAGCAGATGCTGTTTTCCATACAAAACGGGCTCTGGGCGAACCATTTATCCAAGTAGCGCCATGTGCTTTTAAGTTAAAAAAAAAACGGCTTGTAGCGCACCAAGAAATTAAGAATTCCCTCAACGAATTTCAGTAAAACATTATTCCAGTACTAAAAAAAAAGTGCTGACATTTCAGCCATTTAAAATTTCTACTAAATTCATAAGTCAGTTAATCACTATGCTTTATACATTTATACAAATAGGGCACTAATCAGCCAGTTAATTTGAAGAAAAAAAATAAGCACAGAGGCTGCCTGCTCTGATTAATACCTGCTCACAAACACTACATACAGATACTCTATATGGACAGAAGTACTGGGTCACCTGGCCATTACACATACAGTACAGGAACTTTTATGACGTCCCATTCTAAATCCATTGGCATCACTATGGAGCTGGTCTCCTCTTTGCAACTATAACAGCTGCCACTCTTCTGGGAAGGCTTTGCCCAAGATCTTGGAGTGTGTCTGTGCAATCTTTTACGAGTTCATCCAGAAGAACATTTGTGAGGTCAGGCACTGAACTTGGATGTGAAGACCTGGCTTGCAATCTCTTCTAGTTCATCCAAAAGGTGTTTTGATGAGGTTGAGGTCAGGGCCAGTCAAGTTCTTCCACACCAAACTCACCCAACCTGGTCTTTATGGACCTTGCTTTGTGCACTGGTGCACAGTCATGCTGGAACAGAAAGGGCCTTCCTTCCCCAAACTGTTCCCACAAAGCTGGAAGCATAGAATTGTCCAAAATACCGAAATACCTCCTCCACCAAACTCTACAGGTGGCACAATGCAGTAAGAAAGGTAACGTTCTCCTGGCATTCGCCAAACTGAGACTCGTCCATCAGACTGCCAGACAGAGAAGCCGATTCGTCACTCCACAGAACATGTTTCCACTGCTCCAGAGTCCAGTGGCGGGGTGCTTCGAATTGCATTTGGTAACGTGAGGCTTGCATGTAGCTGCCCGGCCATAGAAGCCCAGTCCATGAAGTTCCTGCCTCACAGTTTTTGTGTTGTGTTTAATGCCAGAGGAAGTTTGGAACTGTACAGTTACTGAGTCAGCAGAGCGTTGGCACCTTTTCCACACTATGCACCTCAGCACTTGGCGACTCCGCTCTGTTACTTTACATGGTCTGACACTTTGTGGCCCAGGTTTCTGTTGTTCCTAAATGCTTCCACTTTGCAATAATACCACTTATAGTTGACCGTGGAGTATCTAACAAGGAAAACAAAAACTGACTTATTGCAAAGGTGGCATCCTATGACAGCACCACTCTTGAATTCTCTTTAGAACGACCCAGTCTTTCATAAATGTTTATAAACCTGATTGCATGGCTAAGTGCTTGATTTTATATACCTGCGGCAATGGGTCTGAATGAAACACCTGAATTCAGTGATTAAGAGGTGTGTCCCAATACTTTTTTCCATATAATGTATATGCATGCGCGCACACACTCGCTCACTAATACACAGTTACTTTGGTTTGAACATTCAGTACTGGGTCGTTACGTAGTTTGATGCTTGCTTGGGAATACTGGTTTTAACCTGTTATTCTTCACTTGAGTATAGCTCTCCAAAAAGATCTGTGGGCAGTGGTGCAGTCATTGCTCAGTGAGGGAATATTTTTTGTAATTTGCACACATTGAATTTTAGCGGGATATGGAACGAAAATGTCACACTATAGAGGCCTGCATATGAGTGAGGAAAGTTTAGGGTCAGAGAGTAGAGTAGGCCAGCATCCAGCACTCTTGGAGCTGTTGGGTTTAGTTTGAACCCACAACCTTCTGGACACGGGCAGGGAGTCCTAAAGCTCACTGAGCTCTACACCTCTTCTGATGGAGTGCCGGTGAGTCCGTGGGGGGCACACTGTCAGGCTCAACCATCCCTCACCTTATCCATCCAGCTGCCTCCATACTGAAGCGAGAGAAGAGGATGAGGACGAGGAAGGTGCACTTCGAGAAGGTGACCGTGTACTACTTCAGCCGGCGGCAGGGCTTCACCAGCGTGCCCAGCCAGGGCGGCAGCACCCTGGGCATGTCCAGCCAGCACTGCGGTGTGCGGCAGTACACCCTGGGCGAGTTCGCTCTGGAGCAGGAGCGCAACCATCGCGACATGCTGCGTGACCACCTGATGGAGGAGAAGCTGAATGGCATTAAACTCAAGGTATAGAAAGAGGACTGAGCGCCTATTACACATACTATGGTACTCTCGCCTCCTCACCCGTTTGTCGATGAAGGATTCACTGCATGGATGATGCTGAAATTTATGCTTTATTTGCCATTTGAAATGCATTTGTTAAACCGACAACCTTCTGACCCCGAGTTGCTGAGCCACGCAGTTGCAACACACTTAAAAATATAAGCTCAGAATAACTGGGATTTCTACCATTAAAGTCTATTTTAACATGATTATTCGTGACCTGTGGTGTTATTCCCAGCATTAACATCATTTATGGTCTAAATAGCAGCCTGACATCAGTGTGATGAAGAAACATGTTTTAAACCATCTCAAGCGGCTCAGACTCTGATGACGTTACAGGGATTTTAAAGATATTGGAGAGCCAATTCCCAGACACCCTTCAAATTCATTAGGGTGAATATTAGGTTAAATATAAGTAGTTATAATAAGTAGGCGCTAAATGTTAGCCTACATCAGCTTACATTCTGCATAAGTGCAGTCCAGTTGAATGTTGTTATTGCCACATTGGAAATTTCCCTTTCTTGCTACCAAAATTACGATGCTAAGTTATAAGGCCACTAGAGCACCCCCCCCCCTCCCCCCCAGGTCCACCACATTCCCAGTTCATGTCATCCTGTCCCCAGCTAACAAAAAACGGCACAGTGGACTCCAAGGAGGCCAGCGTGCTTACAGTGGAGGACATCTCCGACGACGACATCGACCTAGACAACACGGAGGTGGACGAGTACTTCTTCCTGCAGCCGTTAACCACTAAGAAGCGAAGGGCGCTGCTGAGGGCCTCGGGCGTCAAAAGGATCGACGTGGAGGAGAAGCACGAGCTGCGGGCCATCCGGGTCTCCAGGGAGGACTGCGGCTGCGACTGCAGGATCTTCTGTGACCCGGAGACATGTGCCTGCAGTATGGCGGGGATCAAGTGTCAGGTGCATGTCATATCCTGTCTTTTCCTCTTCCCCGCAGGCCTGCATGAAACAGGCCGTTTCCTGTTTGAGCAACATGTCAAAGCACTGCGGTTTAGCAGAGCTCTGCATGCACGCTGCATTGTGCCTATATCTCCTCTGGTCCCTGTAGGTGGATCGCTTGTCATTCCCATGTGGCTGCAGTAAGGAAGGCTGCAGCAACACGGCAGGCAGGATAGAGTTCAATCCCATCCGGGTCCGGACTCACTTCCTGCACACCATCATGAAGTTGGAGCAGGAGAAGAGCCGGGAGCAGCAGACGCCCTCTATGGCGGATGGTTACCATGGCGAGGTCAACGTGCATGGAAACGCGCTGGTCCAGGGGCAGCACGGCCTGGAGTACACGCTGACTGACGCCGTCCCCCAGGCTGCAATCATGCACCTTCAGGCGGCCAACGAGATGGACGAGGCTGCGGAGGAGGAAGACGAGGACGAGGAGGAGGAGGAAGAGGACAATGAGGAGGAGGAAGACGAGGAAGATGAAGATGATGGCAGCAGCCTGTGCAGCGGGCTCACCGACTCCAGCACACACAGCCTTGCCGCAAGTGACTCCGAAGAGGAGGACAGCAGCAAAGAGAAGCCGAACGAGAGTGTGGATGGGGTGTCTACAGCCCATGTGTCTCACACCGAAGTGGTACCTCTCTCCTCCGAGTTATGTTACCCGGAGGGGGCATCGGTGCAAGACAACCATAGCAACGACAGCCCATACTTCTCAGCCTCCCCGGCTGAGTATTATCACATGAAGAACTCAAGCATCATAACTGACGTTTCTATGGGTAACCGTGGTAGCGATTCCTTTGGTGAAGCCCCGCGGTTTCAGGACGGACTCGTGTCTCTGGACTCTTTCGGCGTGGGTCCCGATCCGTACCACGATTACTCCCAGCAGGCTGAGGGCCAGTACGCCAACCAGTGTTTCTCTGCGAGCAACGGAGCATCGTCTGTCATCGTCTGCTGCTCTCCCGACCACGACAACGACGACGACGACGACGTGCAACCCGGACAAGCCTACTGCAGCCCACCAGAAGGCCATCTCCAGCTCCAGAACTTCTTGAAGGAAAATGGTCAGGAGTTGTACGTCAGGAAAGACGGCTGTTTCAGGGCCGAGCCACAGGAAATTTCGCATGGACTTCCGGAGAGCCCGGCCCGCGCTGACGGCATGCAAGTCGCCCCATCCGTAGAGTGTTTACCCCAAGTCTCCTTTGTCTAGGTCCTTCAGTTAGTCCCATGAGGTTTGTACGGTTCAATTTTTAAATCCAATTCTTGGCTGATTGGTTAATGTTTCAATGTGAGAAGTGGATGTAAACAATGTACAAACAAAGTTGGGGTTTTAATTACCTGCAATTACTATAGATACAAAAAAAAGTAAATAACCTGCAGATGAATTCATTTTATGCCGAAGGGTCCAGACTCTAGGTATATGGAATATAAAAAAGGGTAATTGATGTAAAATAATGCTGAAGTGCAAAATTAAAAGCAGAAAAAAAATGTAGGCTTGTGCAATGTATTGTAATTATCTTGTAAAAGTTCTAGTTTTCAGCCAATTCTGTGAAGACCTTTTATACGTCTGTGTGTCCATTGCCGAAAAAGGAAAGTATATTGTGCAGTTTATTTATGGAGTCATAAAGTGGATGTAAAATAACATTTTGATAATGAAAAGCATGTTATTTTTGAGGAGCAGACGGCCTCTCTCTGACCAATGGATGAAAGTGGGTCTAAAGTTCTGTATCAATGTACTGTATGGGATGGTATTTTAAAGTTGTCATCTGTGCTTTTTATAGTTTGTAAAAGCATGTGACTTTTTTTGTGGTCCTTTGCTTTTGGTGAAAAGTCCAAAGGCACAGATCTGACCTTATGGAAGGTAAGGTGTTGAAAAATTATTTGCACTTTTTTAAAGACAATTCTGAGGACAGACGCCATGGAATGACTAATACTTGAAACATGATATAAAAATGAGTATTCAGTGGTCTTGTTTCTCCCCCTCATTCAGTTAACTGTTCATTACCGGTATGTTCTTTACATTTGCTGATACTTAGAGCGATTGTTTCTATTTGGAAAATCACATTGTTATTTTAAAAGAAAACTGAATGAAAGCCAAGCGGGAAGTGATTATAAAAAGGTTTTAATGTTGGGGAGGCGTACTTAAGACACAAATTCATTCTCAGCTTTGTACAATTTCAAATACTACACTTATACCTCATCAGAACCACACGTCTGCAAATTTTCTGCTATGAAAAACTTCTGCGGGTCGTTTTTACAAACCTGACATTACAGCGTTGAACTGGCTCCATAAAGAACATCAGCCTGCATGTTGGAGTCAGGGCCTACAGGAATGCGGCGGTATAACTACAGTACAATCACGGCTGGTCTGTTTTAAGGTGTGAGCGCTGCTTTTCTTTATGTGACATAATCCTATTCCACATTCTGCTCATCACTCACATTGTAGCCTAAATTTTCTATTAATTAACATGTGACTTGCAGGGGTTATTCTATATTTAGTTTTTAAGGGCAGGTCAAATTCATAGAGGGGCCAGTCTTTTTATTAGCCAATGATATTTTCTGAATTGGTGAGTGACAGGGGAAGGGCACTCTGGGGGCCAATCAGCTTTTAGCTGGGGCCAGCGCAGCCACTGTGGCCCCACCCCTGTGTACAGGAGCTACCAATATGAATAAAGTCGAGAGACAGTGAGGAAACTGAAATTCGCAGTGCTCTAAACCAACAGAAAAGCATTCTGGGAGTGCTTGTAGCATCATAACATCCCATTATTGAAATGCTGAGTGCGGGAATCATTGGCAGGCAGTTACTGCAGTGGGGTAACACACAGCACATGGCTCTGAGACCAGGCCACCCAGCAGTTGTCCCCCTTCTGCTCTAAGCTACGGTGTCACTGGTTCCTGTGGTGCCCCAAGCCTCTGACACCTTGGCCAGTGGGTCACCATGGAGCTGTGTTCAGCACATGCACTGTTTCTGCTGGACCCTTCTTAGATGTGTGCTTGGCACTTTGTTAGTCTAAATTGATTTTTTTCTTTTCTTGCATTCCATGACACTAGATCACATTGTCTTTTGTTTGGGGTATAGGTTTTTTTTTTTATTATTATTGGTATATGGGTTTATGTTGTGGGTGGTTTTTAATCACTTTCCAAGGATGACAGCCACTCCCCCCCCCAGAAACATCAGTTTGAAATAAATAAAAAGTGAATGAAACTCCTGCTTCCCTACTGTTACTGCATGGATATTACAGTGTCTGAAGGCTAAATGTAAACAAGTACAGCGAAGAAAAAAAGAACTTCAAATATTTTCTAATTACAAACTTGCAAAAATTGTTTGCTCCCAGTGAAATATTGACTTATGCACTTTACTCAAGGGTCCTTATAGACTATAAGAATTAGAAAAGAGTCCGCCACCTAGTGGGGGAATTATATACCACACACCCTTCAAAAAGCTAGAGGCTCACTGTGCAGGCCATTATTAACGAGAGGAAAAAAAATAACCAGTTTGACCCTCAGGGTTAAAAAAAATAAAAAAATTAGAGTATATGAATCTAGAAGTATAAATGGGGTTAGAGAAAGACAGTTATTTCACAACTGAAAAAGTGTGGGTATTGTCCCTGTAATCCAGCTTATCCTATTGCTGTGACCACAGGATCCAGCTGCCCTATATGAACATACGACCTCCGAAGGTGTGGACACACATTTACAGCCTGTCAAATTAAATACATACAAACAACACAACAAAAAAACTTAAAAATCTGGTATCATTTTGAATTCAGTTAGATTTTCAGCCTGTTTTCGTGACAATGCAGTGAGTCATAGACAACTGCCCTCAAAATTCTTTGGTACTCACCACTATTGAGGAAAACATTGTTTATATATAAAAACATTATTGCCACATACTCTGCTGCAAAAGAGAAAATTCTAGAAGGCATCTTTTCCATGCACATTTTGCGGATACATTCACATATCCAGGGACACTGATGATATGTTGGATTGATTCTCAAATTATAAGACCAAGTAAGCAAACTGACTTTAAACTCAAAATCAACCTGGATATAATCAAATTTAGGTAAAATTATTTATTTAAAAAAATCACCCACTTCCACCCTGGAAACTACACATTTTGGCCTTTCCACATCTAGAACCATATAATGACTAAGGGTGTAATTCAGACGCGCAGTACACATCTCTATGGCAAAGTGAAAACTGCCCACACATCGGTTTCCAGAAATCACCAATATGTACAAACCTTGACTGTTCTATTGGAGGAATGCAATTTTAAAAGCTACAGGGGGCAGGATTAACACCAGTCTGGTTCAAATGAACAAAAGTCCAATAAAGTAACAGTATTTTGACTGACAGCTCAAGTTAGTCCCACCATCTTATGATTTAAAGGCTCCATTTCTGTTAGCTACATGCTAACAATGGGGGGCAAAATGAAATTGCACAAAATATCCGTACGAGAACCTGCCTTTGTGTCACGTCTTCGATACCCCTCCAACAAATTCAAGACTGTCCAAAAATATTCACATTGCACATAAAAATAAATTAACATGCAAATCTCTTTATAAAAAAAAATGTAAAAAACAAACTCGTGGGGTCTGTTCTCGTTGGCTGGTGTGCAAGGCCACGCCCTCAGCTGAAGACCCACAGCTGGTACCTGTCAGAGGGGTCACATGGGACCAGGGATGGGTGCTCGTGGCGGGCAGTGAGGCAAAGCTTCAGCCCTGGGTTCCAGAGCAACTGACTCTGCAAGGAAGTCAGACACAGAATGTTATCATTCCTCAAGAGCGTATATTGATGGGTTAACTGTAGCACCCATATAGAAGTCACTTAGATCCTCTCCTTAGCCATTAATTGACCAATTAGTGCCCAATTGTCCAGAGAGAATCGCAGAAGTGTTTGTCTGTATTTGTTATATGAACTACATCATATTTTATTTATTTAGCAAATGTTTTTCTCCAAAGTGATGCCCATAGCTTCCGGGATAGGCTCCGGACCCCCCCCCCGCGACCCAGACGGATAAGCGGTTTGGAAAATGGATGGATGGTGATGCTCAGACAATCCCCGGAGCAAATTGGGGTTAAGGGTTTTGTTCAAGGGATCCAATGGTGTAACAGCTCTGCCCAGTCAGGGTTGGAACTAGAGCCACTCACCGCCCTGCTAACAGCTAACGGAAGAGCAAGGTTACCGAGGAAAGAATCTCCATCTCACACGCATAAAGCACCAGCCCTCCTACCTCTTTAAGGTCCCACTTCTGCTCGGCTCCGACGAAGGTGCTCCTCCCTTTGTACTGACACTCCTCCAGTTTCACGGCCTCCTCCTTCCCGTGGAGACACAACTCCTTCTGAATGTTGTGACGGATCTCACGGTGCGTGGAGTACTCAAAATACTGGCCAATAAAATTAAAGAGGGGTTTCTACCCAATGCTACCACATGCCAGGGCAGAGGTCACAGCAAATTAGCCAACTAGCAAATCTGGCTTGAGGACAGTGTATAAAACATACATGAACATCTTGTTACACCAAATCAGATCAGCCATCTTAAAGATGTCGGCCGAGGTGCACCTGATTTCCTCCAAGTCCGTGGCATGGGTACATGATCAACTCTTTTCCACCCTCGTTGTTCTCCCCAGCATCCAGACAAGAGTCTTTACCTATGTTCATCACCTAGGGAGAGGGCAGGAACACAGCATAACTGAGATGTCCAAGCCTGGAAGAGCCTGTATTGTGGAGGAACCTTGGCGGTAAATGGGGAAGTTTTACCGCGCCGAAGTGAAGAGGGTTGAGGTCGGGCATGAAGACCTCAGGATACACGTTCTTCAAGTACCAAGCAAAGCTCTTGCATTGCAGGCGCTGCCGGAGCTCCAAGCGCTTGGAGATGTCACCAAAAGCCCTCTGTAGGAACATGATTCCAGGGATTGGTTTGAAGATGAAGCACTTTCAGAAGTGACCCTCTTTCTCCTAGAGGATGAAAACCTCAGACACGATTCAGCCAAGACTTCAAAAACCTCAGCAGGACAATTTTGAAGATTTATATTTCAGTTTATACTGCAGCCCACATTCTTCTCTAATGTCTGATCCGATCCTTAGTACCACCTCAGCTAGCTAACCTGGTGGGGGGGGGGGGCGTTCCATGAAGTCATGATAATGTCGTCCAATAAGAGTTCAAGTAAGGAGCATTCCTACTGGACAATCATGACTTCTAGCTTAAGTTAACCCATCTCCCTGAGAAATCCTGCTTTGTGGAATACCCCCAGTCTTTAGCAGTACCCAAACAAAAAACAGTTAAATCAGCCAGTTAAGATTGTTATAGTTTAAAACTAATCTTAAGTTATACACAGTAATACTGGACAAATGGTTAGCAAATTGTTGCTACCTGATAAGATCCATCCATCCATTTTCCAAACCGCTTACCTTACTGGGTTGCGGGGGGTCCGGAGCCTATCCCAGAAGCAATGGGCACAAGGCAGGGAACAACCCAGGATGGGGGGCCAGCCCATCAC
>JAODJX010000037.1:11100078-11114942 GCA_026776945.1 Isichthys henryi
TATCCCTGTTTGCAGCTGAAAAAACATTCCAGAGCTGCACTGCATAAGCCCCCCCCCACAGCATTTTGCAGTGCACCATGCTGTTGGAGGTCTTCGCACCACTTTGGAGAAACGGGGGCTGGGATCATAAGGCCCGCCACCTACTTCTCTGGACATCTGCGAGGCTTGCTGGTTCCTGCGATAGAAGATCTCCTTGTAGCCGTCCATCCAGACCTCGGCCAGCCGCACCTGGTTGCGAGCGATCACCTGCGTGCCCTTGGGAAAGGTGTGGGGGCTTTTGGTGCGGAAGACATGGCCCACGACAGAGCAGGGGATGATCTCCAGCTGCCCCCCACACTGCCACACCTGGGGGGGAAACGGTACGTCAGTGAAGGCCCATCCTTCCTCATCTGAGCAGACAACATGGCAGCCATGAGCTACGCCAATGTGAGGTAACACTGAGTAAAGCCAAATCAAACCTGCTAACATCACAGCTACAAGATGATGGCTGGAATGAGCAGAACACAAAGTTCTCATATTATACGCCACTCTAAAGTGCCATAAATCAACGCAAACAAAAGACTAGTTAGTGGGCATTCAAACAAAAACAAAACATGCAAAAAAATACAGAACTGGGTGGTTTGAACTTTGTTTTCCATATAGACTTACCCTAAATGACATTTCGATATTCTCCCCTCCCCATATTTCCATTTCCTCATCGTAACTTCCTATGTAGTAGAAGTACTCTTTTGAGATCGAAAACAGCCCCCCTGCAAATGTCGGAGTTCTGTAAAGTATATGGGTAAATATTTATGTGGCTTGGAGGATCTGCAGTGAGGGAATCATTCCCAGAACACAACGACATAACAATAACAGTGACAAAGGCGACCATGAACACACATGTTTGGGTAGACAGTTAACACATACCGTAGATACGCGTGCTGTGTTTGGATATGTACAGATTTGTATGGATGTGTTATAGATGCTACATTTTAACATCTTTTTATTTTTTACCCTGCATTCTCATCAGTCAATATCAGATAACTAAAATGTCTCTCAGCACATTTAGATGCACACGTTACATGAGAATGGAGCCCCAAGACGTGCCCTCACTTGATGGGATAGGTTTCGTCCCTCCGCCGCTGTTTCTCATGGTCAGGAAGACTCTCCCAGCCAAAGGACAAGCCCCAGTCGAAATTTCCCCGGTTGTGGTTCTGCCCATACGGGGACGGCTTCACAAACTCAAAGGTGCTGAGGTCGATGGTGGTGATGTCGGGACTCACCACGGCCGTGCGGTTTTCTGCTATCCGGGATAGCAGCGGTTCCAGCCAGCCGTGGAAGCACTCGCCTGAGTGACATAACGCCCATGTCAATGGACAGGCCTCACCCTGCAGCTCTGCACAGATGTGCAAGAGCCTCTTCACTTGATTTTACAAATATTTCCACAAGACTTACTAACAACATGGAAAGAGAAATGCACGAGACAGACAAACACTGGCAGCCTCTTCGTTCTGCTAGCCAACTACGAGAGAAAAGTCTTCATTTTCTCTACTGTCAACCAATCTCATCAATTAGGAATGGGGAGGTCGATACTCGATACTCACAGTGAGCATCCAGGAATGTGAGTACGTCTCCGGTAGCGACGGACGCGCCCAACAGCCGGGCAGTAATGAGCCCCTTCCTCTCGTGTTGACGGACCACTCGCACAACGTGCAGCCGTTTCAGGTATTCATCCAGCTCATCCTTCAGGACCTCTGTCGGACGCAAGACAGCTGAGACGACAGAGGCTAGCACACATGCCTTTCCCATCAATGGCCAGATGTGACAACCACTTCTCATTTCAGAGTCAAACTCATAAGAATCCCCACAGCTACAGCTGTGTCTAGGAAACAGCAATAAACAAATCATACGGTCAGAACTGGCACGGCATCTCAGTGGGTTACCTCGCACCTCCAGGGCTGACGGTTTGAGTCACATCACCACGGACTGCATGGATTTTCACCACAGCAGAAAGACACGCAGTAAAGTAAACTGGCATCTGTGAATTGCCCATTGCGTACATGAATGCGAGTCCAGTAATGGACTGGCATCCTGCCCAGAATGTACCACCTGCTGTTTTCACCGTGCATCCTGGAATAGACTCCAGACCCCATGTGACCCTGTACTATTTAAGAGACTACAATATTGATGGATGTTACATTGTTACAGAATCTGCTTAAATGGCTAAAGATTTGATTTAATTAACCAAGTTTCATATCATAACCTATGGCTAGAGGTGGAGAGTTCAGGTCCAGAAAGTAAGAATCCAGACCAAGATTTTGTGTCAACCAACCAGTTGATTACAAAGGGTCACTGTCTCAGAGTACTCAACTGGTTACCCAAAACTAAATCTTGGTCTGGGTTTTTATTTTCTGGATCTGAACTCTCCACATCTGCCTGTGATCCTACCTTTAAGAGACCAAATGCCCTGTACAAGATAAATTTTACAGTACTAATTTTCATCTACATGTATATACAGTACTGTGCAAAAGTCTTAGGAAGGCAAAGAAAATGATGTTTAGATTATCTATCCTCGTGTTGGTGTAAAACTATGATATTATGCCGGTCAAAGTGTGTCAGCTTAGCCATTTCAGAACCTCTGCTAAAACCATCCTAGTATTTGCAGCGACCGTCCAGTGCAGCCATGTTATTTTTGATTTGGCCACTAGCACACCTCATACAGTGAGTCACTGACTTTTTAAACCAGTATATTTAATTATTTAATCGAGCTGTTGGTGAAATTTAACAAAATCATGGAACGGCTGAGGTGCCCCTGAGGAGAAGTTTGGGAACTGAAGCGGCGTTCATCTAGCCATCCAACTAGATATCAGTAACTTTTTAGAAAACAGAAGAAATTATTACTAGTTTTTATTGCGTTACTCTTAATTTGCACATGTTCTAATGTTAAATTGTGTTTTTTGTTCTAAGCCAAAGTATGCTTGTTACCCAGATAAACAGCGGTATACATTTCTTTGGACTGCCTAAGACATTTGCACTGAAATGTATCTATCTGTCACTTCTATCCAAAGTGACTTGCAGTAGAGAGAAGAGTCAGAATATTTTGTCTGTGCTCGCTGGGGCTAGAACCAACAACCTTTGTGTTGCTAGAATAATACTCTACTTGCTGAGCTACTGACCCGGTGATCACCGTTGTTATTAAAGCAGACTGAGATTCATGTGACCCCCCCCCCCCCGACAGTAACCCAACAAGCTGCAGCTATGGACTGCAGGACCTCACAGCGAGCAGGGTGGTGGGGAGGAGCTGTCCGGTGTCCTCATGTTTACCGTCTGAGCTGGCATCATCCACCAAGATGATCTCCTTCAGGAGGATGGCAGGGGAGGTGTGAAGGACACTATACACAGTCCTGAGCAGAGTGCTCCAGGCCTCGTTATGGAACACGATGATCACGCTGGTCGTCGGCAAGGCGGGGCACCGCTTGAAGGTCTGCTCGATGCATCTGCCGGGGTAAGAGATGGGGGGGCACGAGCACATCAGGTCAACGCCATACATCTCCGGAACTGACACTTTCCCAACAGGTGTAAACAAGACATCCATTGTGTAAATTGCCTCATTTAAAAACTGAAGAACAGCTTGTTAATTGCAGCTTGTTAATTGCCTGACTAGACAGATGTGCTTAGATGTGCTGGAAGCAGCTAGTGAATTCTAATCTCCCATAGCTGAGCTTTTACAGGTACTAGATAATGTTGAATCTCAACATTTCTTTTAGTTAAACTGCATATTTCTGTTAGCACTGCTCTCTTGAACTGAAGAGACCTTTTTCTTGAAGCTGAGCTTCAGAAAACCTTCTTTATATATAGATTTGTGCATGTAAGGCTACAGCCACAAGGGGGTGCTGCTACCAACACCGGAGAAATGTCATTTCAATACTTTGCGTAATAACGCCGGCACATGCCCATCATCGACCTAGGGTTTACAGCTGTGAGGTGCCTTAATGCCCAGCATGGAGCCCATCATCTTTACACGTATTTAAATATTACGGGACCGCATGCGTGAGGATTGCTCTGCAGCTTTCTGAATACACACTCCGGTGGTCTCGTGTCAGGCCCCAGGTCCCGGCTGAGTGAGATGCGGTCACTGGCGAAGAGGTTGAAGCAGTGCTTCTCCTCCCCGGCCTGCTTCTCCTTCTCCTTGGAAGGGCTCAGGCTACCCATGCGGAAGGGCTTCCCGGAAGCCCCCGGTGAGCTGGGATTCTGAGGGGGTCGCTCCAGGGAAGGCCGAAGCTCGGCGGCAGTGTAATGTCCAGGCAGACAGGAGGGGTTCCCAGCCCTCTCAGGCTGGCGCACGGGGGCTTTGATCTGCATTTTTGGCACGGCGCCTCGGAAGTTATTGACGGCCCCCATCACTATTCCCAGCACGCCGTCCTGCTTGCCCACAGCACCCCCCAGCCAAGCCTCCTCTCTGGGCCTCTGACTCGCCACCTCACGTTGGATGAGGAACAGGAACGTGAGGAACAGGAGAGCCAAAATCACCAGCTTCCAAGGGTACAAGCGCCTCCTCAAGAACCTAGAGAAGGCAGTCATGATGTCTGTCAGGTGAACTGACCAGTATCTTTGAGGTAAAGCTTCTCCAAGACTCAAAGGCTGTTGGAAACATCAGCAGGTAATGCTGAAAAGTCAGAAAGATGGTAAAGTTAGATCTATAACATTTTGCAACCATTATAAAGAAAGGAGAGAACGTAGCCCCATTATGAACAAAACTACTGCACAAATAACAAGAACAAAAAAAAAACATTCTACAGTCAGTCACAACCACACCAAACACTGTTATTTAAGCTATAATCTAATAACTTTGCTTCACTAAAGGCCGCGTGTTTAAAACTTTAAGTTACTAGAACTGCATTCTTCTAATAAACCCATTTCTCATTAAAAACAAAAGAACAAACTCTGATTGTTACTCGGTTGCACGCATTAAACATTTTCATGGATAAATACAAGCGTCTACAAGTTATGCCTCTATAATTATCATAACGTGATTTACATGCAATAATACACAAGTTAATTATTCCACATGCTGACTTAAACAGCGTTTATAGATATATAAGCTCGACAACAAGACATGCATAAAAGGCATCTTAAGCAACGAAAACTCCAAAGCTGCATATTAACTTTTACTCCCGTTCTGTTAAACGAACATACTTACTTTCTGTACAAGACGAAGTATGCAAATAAGTATAGTTAATACATTTGTTCCCGAATGTTATGGTAAGTAATCCGCAATGGAAAAGCACTTCCGTCTCGCCGAGATCCAGGTGCGCAGCTTCAGGTGGAGGGAGGGATCTGATGTGGGCCTGCGTGAGCCGGCACCCCTGCAAGGCAAATCCAAAGTGATCTGCATAGGTGCTTCTCAAAGGTGATCCCTCCCTGTTTTTCCACGTTTCTAAGTTTCGTGTAAATTTACTAACTTTGCAATCTGCAAACTGTTTAAAAGCCAGTGTACACCGAAAACTTTATTGACTACATGTAACTGGACAGCAAAACAACGTTTAGAGATGTTTTATCAACCCTGGGTTTCACTAACATCGTCGACTCACGATCACAACTTTTAAGTCTCCTGCATTTCAGAACGAGAAGCAAGAAATATATCATTTACTTGCTTTTTCGCAACGAAAATGCACAAGATTCATTTTTATCCATCGGAGCGTTATGAATAGTCTCACCCTAGTAGAATATTACTAATCTGGCGACACTGATTTATTAAACAGGTTTAGCCAAGTTACCTATATTCATTTAAAGTGTTGCCGGGCTACTAACGCTCAAGAACGTAAGGTCTGCTGAATACAGCCCAACCAACTGCCCCCAAAAGATAAAAATAGTTTTGGTACCCAAAGAAGCCAGTCAGTTAAACATACTTGCATTTATTTCAAATACCTGTTATGCACAAGAAATATATACATATCAGTATGACGTTTTGATACTTAGTATCAATCTTCGGTATTATTGGAATAAAAAAGAAACGTGCATGCGAAATATATCAGATTTGCACTGGTCACTTAATACAGAAAGCAGATATCTAAAGACCGCGCTGCCAAAAACTAAAGTTTCGTTTTTTATTCCAGCTGAAAGTGCGTTAAATTACGTGAGATCCACTTTGATCGCCAGGTATTAATTGCACTCCCGCAGATTTATTTCGCAACTTACCCTACGGAGCGCTCCGATGCATGTCTGTGGACCGCAGTATTCCCCTTCTCATGTCCCCACAGATGATGTTTACAAAAGGGTCGTTTAATAATAAGAAGCCGAGCCAGCGGTGAGTAGGCTGGAAGTGGGTACGAGCGACTGCAGAACCTGGAACAAAGTTAAAGAAACAGCATATCGTCGTAATCCGCCGCTCTCCCCTGGCACGCAACATTAAACGCCGCTCAAGTATTATATTAATTTAATTGGGACATTACTTGAACGGTACAAGAGAAGCGGAGAGGAGTGTGCCCCTGCTTCCATTTGGCATAAATACTGTTTGTTTTCTTCTGATTTTGATCAATAACAGATAGCGCAGTGTTTGGAGCCAAAACTCGGAACAATGAAGAAATTGTGCTCACAGGGGTAAAGTCATGCTTTAGTCGTTGAGCAGAAAGAACTATCTCCAGTCGGTTTTATTAGCATATTACATCCAATTTGAACAAGTTATCGAAATGCCCATAAAGAATGAGAGTCTGGACGCTGGCTGTCGTTGGTTTGTATTCGTTTATTACATATTGTAAAACAAATGACTAATTAGATTTACGACGTTTGTAATTTGCGTTATTAAAAGAATAAGCGAATCGCCTCTAAAAATGTCTGAGTACGTTGCCAGTGATTTTATGACTTAGACGATACGTTTGTCCAAAGCAACTAACGTTTTTATGCACTTGGTATTTTGCAGGAGCAAATCAAATGAAGTATTGTTTTCCCTCTCAAAGGTATTAAATTAAACCCTCCTAGGATATGAGTCAGCATAAGAGAACCAACCACTATGTCACCTGCAGTAACTGACTGCTTTAAGTGGTAAAATGGAGTATAGAATTGTTGACCTTGGATGAAGGAGTTGTAAACAATGTGGTTCTTTTAGAGAGACAGAATTTTCTTGATAAGGAAACCAAATTTAACTGTACTACAAGACGGGCTGTGGTAACTATATCCTACTTAGCAAGCTTCAAAGCAGGACAGGTTTGACTTATATTAAACCCTAGTACCCGCTAGGTAACCCTAGTAACCACTCCTTCCCAGACTTCCCAGTCTCCATGCCATGTTCCCACTCCTGAGCTCCAGTCGTCACCTTCTGGGAATCTCTGTGAATCTCCTTTGTCCTGCGTTAGGCAAGGGCTCCTTCATCCAGTCTGTGGTAAGGGGTGAAAATTCTACGGGCTATGAGAGTCTTTGATGGAGCAGGTGCCAGCAAAGTCCTGAGAGAGCAAACTGCCTGAGCGATATCACCGTGCAGAGGGACACTGGACAGACTGCAGCCTACAAACGCAATGAGGAAGAACATGGGTAATGAAAACATTCACAAAAATAATAGCTACAACTTCCCTCCACACCCAGACATGTCCCCAGTTAATATATATCTGAGACATGTGGGATGTCTGGTTGGGCTTTAATAAGACCCCCCCCCCCACACACACACACACACACACACACATACAGCTATGATCCTCCACTACTTTAGAAGAATGAGGTGATCATGCTTTAAGAGTTAATTAAGCCTCGTTCAGCCTTTAGTCAAGTTCTTAATTTAATTAAAGCATGTAACGTTGGCTTGCAAAAGCAAAAATGTAGAATACTGATGGCAAGATTAAGAAATAAATGTAAAGAAACAATTGCAAACATGCAGCTTGGCTACAGCGAAATTATGAAACCATCACAAAGCCAGATTTCTTGCTTAACAGGATAACGCGTCAGATTGAAGGCATCCCAGTGTAAATGGACTTTATCTTCAGTCACTTACATTTGCATTTAGCACAGACTACCTTAAATCCAACAAGTTATCCGGCTAAACAAGAAATTCTAGTTTGTGTTACAGCCCCCTGGTGGAGAGGAAAACAAAGGTGTCAGACGGCACTGGATAGACACTTCAGGTTATTAAAAATCTGATAGTTGCATAAATATTTACTGCACATTTCTCTTGGAAGCAGGAGACTGATAACCTACAGGTCATATTGTGAAATTTCAGTTTATTACATGCCAGCCTCAGAGTGACATTTAAGGTTCAGCCACGCTATAACGTATGATTAACGTAGTTTAATGCAGCCTGTATGGCAAACAACCTCAGTGGTTATACTTCTTATCTTTGAAGGACTGACATCTTTACATTAAATGTAAGTCCCTGGAAATGTAGACTGTTGACATCAAATGCAATGACGGTGCAGAAGAGGTCAGTGAAGTACGTGATACATGGTGAGTGTTGGGCTTTGAATCCAAAACTAGCTAAATGTTAAGTGTCACCTTCCCGTAAACCTGCTTCTCTGTAATCTAACCCATACAACTATATGTTTTATAGCCAGAACAATACGCGTTTGTAAAATTTAACATCAAAGCACAGGAAATGTTTCTAACTTAAAATATCCATTGATTTTTTTATTTATTTATTTATTTTTGCTTATTTGATTTCTGCAATGGCTAATTATTATTTGGCAATAGCAAATGTCTTGGAAATTCTTTTTACATATATATAAAAAGTAGATCAGCTACTTTTGTTGTGAAAAGCTGCTTTGTAAACCTATACTCTCCTGCCTAGATATTTACATTAACCCTGGGAAAGAAGCTCTTTCCTGCCTTATTAATCTCTAGCTGATCCCAGTTCATTTCGAATATAAATGAAGGTGCAACACCACTTATGTGCAGGTGTGGGTTTGAAGGTTCTCCCCGTGTCTTATGGGTTTTTCCAAGTTACTGTTTTCTTCTCATAGTCAAAAACTCATATTTCGGTGACTTGACAGCTGAATTGCATGTCCATTCCCCTGCTTTGTGTCTTGTGCTGCCTGCAACCCAGTACTTCAGGATGGGTGGGCGGTTGGTGCAAGTTACAGTGCAGATCAGTATTATACATAAAGGCTTTATTACGATTATTTTTATTTTACAATGAGTTCAAATGAATTACATATTTCTAAGTCACCAAAGTTTTTCTTTTTAACTTGTAAATGCATTATTAGGTATGCATTCATTCTGTAATAGAACAATACTTTGATAGTAGTTTAGAGTAAATACTTGTATTGTTTGATAATCAGCTTACATAAATATATGCCATTTAATCATTATAATACTTCTTTTAGATTAAAGCTACTTCCCTGTGTGAAAAGGCAAACATACAGTAACTTCACAATGGCTTATACAGTAATATGCGAAAAGTGTGAAAGAAGTTTGTTTTATCGACGTGCGCAGTAATTCCCACCCACATCCAGCTGCACACCAGTAAACAGTAAGACATATTCTAGTCTGTTTCTGTTACAGAATGTTGTCAGCTATCTTTTGCCTGACAGAAACTCTCCCCTGGCTGGAGGTCCTCTACTACCAGTGACTACTACACGTTTTGTCTACTTGTGTAGGAAATACAAATAGAAATGATTAATTATAGTGTTTTTTCCGCATAAAACAATTAATTGCACTTTAGGTGTATTTATAACTAGACACATGCTTTTCATTTCAATACAAAACTCCTGCAGCGGCAATTAAAAATCAAAAGATGTATTTAAATGGTAGTTGGATAATGGTAACCCTGAATAACTGTTTTACCATCTCCCGTGGTGTTACACAGAAAGTCATACTCCTAACTAAGTACATGCAGTACATACTGTAGTTATAATTAATCTAATAGTGGAGTATGAGAGCAAAAAGTGAAACTGTAAATAGCATTGTGTTTCATACATCTACTTCTTGCCAAGTAAAACAATGCAACCATTAATGTGACTTAACCCTTGTAACAATTTAAACAAACAGGCCGCCTTCTATGGATTTTGAGATTGTGTGAAGTTCAGTGATACATCTTCACATTAAAGAAAAAACAAAGGGTATCGTCCAAAATCTAGAATTTTCCCCACAGTCTTGTTTGTGTGTTTTGATGGTTTCACATGAAGGTCTGGAGGAAACCACGACCCTGCTGATGGGTGGAGCCGGACTCGAATTTGGGGTGTCGTTTCAGAAACACCAGGTACATCATCATCTTGAAGGACACACCAACGCATCACCAATGCTGGTGCTTGGAGACCTGAGTAGCACCGAAGGTACATCGGCTTAAGCTAGACCTGCATCTCCTGGTCACAAATAGAAGGTTTCACGGTTCCTTCGCAGCTTGCTTACAAACACTGCTGAACAACGGGCCCTTTTTATGTTTCTGTGTTTTGTATATGTAGAGATCGCTTTAAAATGAAAACTGATGATGAATGGGCCACATTCATCTTAATATTTCTACCCAACAGCTCTCTTTGTAAACACAAACACATCCCGCTCTGTGTGTTCAGTGAAAGTGGTAGAGATGCATCCGGCTGAATGGTTAGCAAAGACTCGGGTGTCCACAGCGAAGTGGGGGGACCATTCTTTGGTAAGGGGAGGGCCTCTGCTGCAGCTGCAACAGGCTCACAGGGCGTTCCGTCTGCCAGGAGCTGAACCAACTACACTGTCCCTCTCCTAGTTAACAATCGTGCCTTCATGGAGACGCCTTTGTCTCTGGTACTCCCACCTGGAGCTGCCAGTAACTGGATCATGGATCACTTTGAACAAGCGATTGCCCTTCCAGGGTACGTCCTGTTGGCGGCAACTTGGTTACTAGTCATTTTAAAGCACCGCTTTACCGAACAAAACCTAGCATTCTTCGAGAAAGATTCAATTTCAGTTTAGGGATCGTTTCAAAAGAGGTAAATAGTTTCAATAATTTGTGAATTGGGTGTGTCGCCATTGCTTCACAAGTTAGGGGCAAACTGTAAGTTAGGGGCAAACTGTGTTGGTGTTTTTCTCAGTTATGTGGATCTTGGTGAGTAAGAACACTAAATAGGTGTAAAATTCTGAAGCATCGGTGAGAAATACGAATCAGGAAATTCTTACTGCTCTTCTGAGAGTCCAGAATTTGGAGGAGGAACCAAACACAAATGCAGGGTTTCATGATGTTATAGATTCCAAATTATTAACTTAATATGGAACACAATATGTGTTGTTTGTGGAATGTATTATTCATTACTATTCAGCGGAAAAAAATGTCAATTGTCAAAACAAGAACTTAAGGACAACAATTTATTTAATACAAATACTTCAAAAAAAGTACCGTATTATCAAGAAACTGTGACATCGCCTGGGAAAAAAACACTGGATTTATGGTGATTTTAGAGCAGTGGTTCCCAGCCCCGTTCTTGTGAACCCCCAGACAATCCGTGTTTTTGCTCCCTCTCAGTTACCAGCACACCTGTACCAAACAATCAGCACTGTATACCACGCAAGCAAATCTGGTTTACAGCATTTAATGTCCATGTTGGATTTCCACACACAAAGGTCAATTTGGAGACACAGATTCCACTGAAACTGTATGTCTGTGATGAGGGAAAACTCAGAACTGGTGCAAGACCTAATCCCTGAGGCTATGATGTAGATGTTTTGAACTGACTTAAAAATCCCTGCATTTGGCAGGATATTTTCAAAATGTTTGTCTATTTCCCACACTGAAATAACACCTGATGTTTTCATGTAGATCTCCTAGAGTTAAAAAAGTAGCTTGTGGAAACTAAAGAGCTTTGTGGTCTTTAAGGAAAACACTCACGCCCCATATCTTTCACTGTGTCATACGACAACACAAAGTTGCCGTGGCTTTGGGTTTTCCTCGCGCTAATTCCCTGTTAGCAGCTGTTCCCGGCAGCACAGTCCTGTCAACACATGCACAAAAGATAACAGGCCCGCTGGCTAAGCACCGACACCAAGACGCAGCCCGTCGACTGGCTGGGCACCGGAGGCAGAGACACACATTACGGTCATATCGCTTCAGTGGTCAAAGCCGAAGTTTGCACTCAACTCCGGAATGTGACCCCGGGCAAAATACATCAGTGGTTCCAATGCATAGCCTGCTGCTGTTACTCAACATGCCAGTGGCATACAGTATGTCCATCCATCTGCTCTCTCTGGACTGGACACTGAAAGCAGTGGGAAATTAGTGGGAATGATTCAGCTTAGTTCTCAAGCTTGTGATCCAGGCACCACATGACCACTGGTGAATCGGACCAGCCAGACTTCGGCCTGCACCCTGATGACCCTGAGTCTGTTGAAGATCAATCCTCAGCAAGGCCCACAATCCCCATTAAAGGACCGAAACTTAAATCTATTTAATTTATTCATTGAACATCGCTGATGATTCAATTCCATTTCCCATTTGCACAACGTTTCCCTACCTAATCAGGTGTTTAATTGCATTTATTTTGACTTATGTCTTGTGTCTGTTTCGTAATGTCATATTCACGCCTTACATATCTATATTCTATTTATTACACTATTTTTTTGCACTAAAATCAGTGAGAATGATACTCAAGCACGGGGGGCTGGGGGTGCATGAGCACTTGTCCCTATTGACTGAGTACCCTCCCCACCCTTTGATGTTCCAGGTGCCCTTTTTTGTTAACTGACAATCGTGAAAATTTAGGGGACCCAACAAAAAGTACCAGTTGTGTCACTGATGACACCACGTGTTGCCGTATGACCCAAGCATGATTTATGTGAAAATGACACCCTACCATGCCACCCTACTGAGAGCATGGTGTACAACCCGTAGCAGCCCAGTTGCGATTAGGACTACCAAATAGGATTGATGTTCCTCAACATGCTAAGAATCAGCATGGTGCCACATGAAGTCTGTGGCCGGTTGGATATACCAATGACGATGTGTCTACCAGCATCACAAGCTCGAAAACAAACTAAGCGGAATCATTCTCACACTTGTGGGAGTTTTACTTACACAAAAATGTTCTGAGGGCAGAACAAAAAATGATTAGTTCAGAAAAATAACCAATCATATTGTAGAGGAGGCAGGTTCAAGGAACTAGAGGAGGTGGGACCAAGACATTTGATTGGTTGTTCTGACATCTAACCAAGATCTGATTGGTTATCTCTGTGAACCAATCATTTTTTGTTCTGCTCTCAGAACATTTGTAAGTAAAACATTAGTAAGTAAAACTCCCATGAGCCATTCACAGTAATTTCTTAAAATAGATAATGTCAGGCTATCCAAGGTCCCATTCTCACCTCTTTTCCAGCAAGTGAGCCAGATCCAAGCACATAGACACATGGTATTCAGAACTTTGGTTCCCCCTGCTCAGGGACATGGTATGGCCCTCCACTTCCCACACTGATGGCTGGCACACGTCAGCTTCCAGACACTGTCTGGCTTCCTGGCCTTGTTGATGTTCTTCTGGACCAGGAAAGAGTGCTGCATATCTTGGATTTTTTGTAACTAACACTTACTGTGGGCTGGTCTGTTGGCTCTGTGCCTCAAACATCTAGAGTTGTGGTCTTGGGTTCAGTCCCAACAGCTCTTTGTGTGTTTACAAGTGTATCTTCTGATAGTTAAACGACATGTGAGTTGAAGAATCTAATTCGCATTGTGTGTCCTGCCCTGGCCTGATACCCTGTGCTTCCTAGGTTAAGTGACAGGATCCCCAGGAGCCTGTACTGAATAATCAATTTCAGAAGATGAGTGGAATCCTGGACGTATGGATACATAAAACACGTCATACACTGTTTAGGCCATTATTCTACACATATGTGACATACTACAGTTCTTGAATTACAAAATCCCCAAAACAATTACTAAAAGAAAAAACGACCCTTAAAATATCAATGTTTTGCCTAGAGTTAGCATAGCTAAAACATGAGTGATGGACTGAGAAATGCTCTTTGGAGCAATTTAGGCAATCTGACATCGATTTGAGAAGAAAGTGTAATTCCCCCGAAAGGAGCACACACATAAAAGTGTTTTCAGAGCTGTATCATATACAGACAAGAACCATTAACTATGCCATCTGTAAGTCATAGATTTGGTTTTGCCAGGTCTACCCATCTATTCTTGCTCGAGAACTACTCATTTTGTCACTTATTTCAATATATAATACAAAAATATGCATTTTAATTTGCTCTTACAACCAGATGGAATACATCAACAATGTGCTTGGAAATGTGTAGGATGATCACAAGTTAACATGCGTCAAGATGGAAATTCCCATTGTTAATGCATATTTACTAACAGATACATATAATGTGAATTGGGGGGGGGGGGGGGGCTGGGGTGGCTTGGTCGTAACCCGAGAGAGCATACGGGATGTGAAACCTGACCAGCATGTGGATCACATTTGCTGCAGCCTGCTGTCCAGACATCCTCTCTGAATGGACATAGCAGCCAAAACGTTGATTATTACCACCCTCAAGCTACTTATCTGCATCCACCCCAACGAGTTCTGTTTCAAAGAGACTGGGAGAGCACAGGCAGAGTAAAGGTTGTGAGACCCATCTGTGACTCTCCCCTTTGATGTGCCTGTGATATGTTCCAATTGAAAATATGTGGCGTAGATGGCCAGCGATGCAAGATGCTGCATAACCTTTCTTCAGAACAAGGGATCCCTGCTTGAGTTCCACATCTTCCCCGCCACCTCAAGGGCGACTAATTAAACAGAATTGCGGCTATTAATAGCTATAGGAACACATTTTTAAATGATTATGTAAATTACATTATAAAACATGTTTTTAATGTACATATACAGCTCTGGAAAAAATAAAGGGACCACTCTATATTTTCTGTATTTTTTTTTTATCCTGGTGTAATCCTGGTTCTGCTGGCAGAAGGCTACACTGTGTCAGGCTGCTTCCAGGCTCAGAGTTTCTAAAAGAGC
>JAODJX010000037.1:11115130-11134664 GCA_026776945.1 Isichthys henryi
CTGCTAGGACAATTCATAACAAGCTCCTAGAGGCAGGGCCGAAGACCCAAAATGCAAGGAAGAAGCACTTCATCAATAAAAAGCAGGGAAGATCCAAGCAGGAATTTGCAAATAAATTATTTTACACAGGTGCATACCCATACATTGAGTGAAACTGAAAATATCGCTGTGCTCTCTTAATTTTTTCCGAAGCTGTATATGGTAAAATTTTATTGACAAATTACGCACAATAAAACATTACCAACATTAAACAGCAATAATAAAATACATTGTATATGACTATACACAGCGTTGCCAACTTTGTTCAGCTGGCTGGCATGAGATTTTCAATTTGAGACAAATCTGCACACACATTTACACGTATGTAACTGTTTTATTACCTTGTAAATAGTTTATAGGGTTTGCAAACTAACACATTGCTTTTGATTTAGCTAATTTTAGGTTTATACTGGAATAATACAGATTTGCTGTGTCCGAAAGCGTGAGTGTCATGCCAGATGCGTGAGAGTTGGCAGTCCTGTACACAGTTGCGTACTCTCTCACACTTGAATGAAAGGGATTCTGGCATTGTAGCCTAATTCTCAAGAGATGATAGAGAAACCCTGCAAACTATTTGCAAGGTAATATAACGGTTACATACATGTAAATGTGTGTGCAGATTTGTCTCAAATTGAAAATCTATACAATATAACATATCAAGGGATGATTGAGCAAAAAAATTGCGCTTTTTATACCCCTCAAAGGACAAAAGAACAATGAAAAACATACTGTTACCCATTTTACAGTGAAAACTATTATTTCATGTACACAAACGATAATGAGAAAATTGTATTTGTTAAAAAATCAGAGCTTATTGGGGGCACTCACTGGCTGTACTGGGCACAACTGGCGGATTTCATTATGTTACAGCCTGTACTCATTTGGCACACAGTTTGAAACTTATGAACCATTTATTTCTGTAATTCATAATGTGCTTTTCATACCACAGTAAATCACGGATAACTGAGACTGCGGATGCAGGAGGCACACTGTAATAGGTACTAAACAACACATATGACAGAAATTAAACGATAATGTGCAAATTTATTTACGCGTCACCTTTTTTTGTACTAGCACAACCATAAATTATGTCTTGGATATTTTTAGATAGGTGTGGATTTACTTAATTTGGTGTTACGCAAGTCAGGAGCTGCCTGTATTCATTATAGAAATTATCTTGCGACTAAAATGCGATGTGAAATATCTTTTATACACTAAGTGCTGCTCAGTTGGGATGCTGCTGCAACCACCGCCAGTCTTGTTCAGAGGCCGTGGGCTGTCATGAGGAGCATTAAGAAAGAATACTGCTATCTGCCTCTAAGACTGCTTGGATCACAAGCTCAGATGCAGGTATGGCAGCACGACCATCACAGACCTGTGACTCTCACTAGGAGCTGTTACATAACAGTGCAGGTCAGAGCCAATCCCAGCGGCTGAGTCACTGGCGGGCAGAAAGGGCTCAGAAATTCGAGAAACAAAGGGAGGTGCAGTTCTATTCTAGAGCTGTGCAGCATCCATAGCAACCTCATCGTATCAAGTCTCCACAGCCCCGGGTGGCTGACCTCTGACCTCCGAACTTTGAACCCTGGGTGCAGGAGCTACACAGAGCTTCAGAACAAGAGCAGCGATATTTATAAAGCCGTCAGAAATGATTTATAATACGGAGTGTGTAAAACAGTGAAAGACTAACAGCCCATGCCACGTGTATCTGAAACCAACCACATGCCGCGCTTAATCTCAACACTGTCACTCTGTCATTTGTCACAGCGCCAAAAAACTGAAAAGCGATTTCAGGTTTAATAGTTCTCTGTTGCTCCTCTCTTTTCGCAGGCCATCAGTTGAAGAGAAATTTCGTTTTGTTGTTAATCGAACATGCTAAGCTAATCTGTACTTTAGCTATGCAAGAATATAGCTATCCATCTATAGCCTGGCCAAAGAATATTACACGCTCAGCGGCAGATATGACATACAGAGAGTAGTCACAAATCCTATTGCAGCTTAGCTCCTACGGCGAGATCTTTTCAGTCTCCCGTCTCTGGAGGGGATACATTTGAGAGGAAACTGTCAGCCATATCTCCTCCTTAGAGGGAAATCCTAAACCACCATCCTTCCCTGATACTCCCAGAAATCAGTCTGACATGATCTATCACCACATTGTCTCTGTTTAGACCTTCTGTTTCAGGATCTCTAGTATAATCCGCATAAAAATTTCCCTAATATATCTTTCCTTTATACAACCAGATCAGAGATTCTGCTCACAGAACTGAAACATTCACAGGCTCTGCATTGCACCATACAAAATTTCGGTCTGGATGTTGGAGCCCTTTCTAGTTGGCAGAGGGCAGAAAGCCGGACTAGGTGCTGTAAGGGGATCTTGGGATCCATTTTTCTACAGCCTGTGTTACACATTATTTGCAATGGCTTCAGAAATGATTAGTGCTTTCAGTCTGTATGTAGCAACTACCCTGGGGGAAGAAAGTGAGTAATGAGCCTTTGTTGCAAATTCCGTTCTTTGCATGCTGAAAATCCTATTTGAATGATTATTACAAGGGACAGAAGAACACCTGGTCTTAATATTGACAGCGGGGGGCATTAGCAATAGAGAATGAATGGAAAGTAGACATGAGACTCTACACATAAGCTAAGGCACCTCTGGGAAGGAAAGATGGTGTCTGTCTATATTTCTGCAGGGTGAGGTCTTTACATGACCCCTTAATCTGAACCCACTGCTCCAGATCTCCCTACATCTTGACACTCCACCTCACAGACACACTATGGGTGTTATGCACCTTCCGTAGTATCTCCAGAGAAGGTTTCCATCATTTCCTAGCACTGACTGGAAGCCATGCTACTAAGGAATCAGCAGAAATACAGGGTAACTGTCACTGTCACACCATACTGGACTCCCAGGACGTATCTTGGTGCAGGTCGAAATCTGGGCTGTTTCTGAAGAGACGTGTCCCCAATGACCTCAGATCACGTCACTGGATTTTAATAGCTTTGGTATTAACATCATTCATCATTTTAACATCTTCTAAGATCTTTAGTTGAGTATGACAACAATCACAGAATAATGTCTGTATGTCCAGTAGCCATTAGAAAGAGAAAAGTAAACCACTACTGTTCCAGTGAATTTCAACAACAAATAATACCTTTAAAAGCACATTGTATTTAGTTCTATATTAATGCACATGAAGCTAACATTCAGAACTGTGTGCTTAAAAGATATTTGTGCTGTGGATTTTTTGAGTTCTCCGGACCACTGACGTGCATTTCACTTCAATAAAACAGGAGACAGGAATAAAGAGAAGAACAACTTGAGTAATATTCTTTTATTTTTCCCATTTATGTTATGCAATAAATATTATCTTCCTTTGCATTGAACACAGAAAAAAAATCTGACATTACTTGTGTGCGTGTGTGTGTGTGTGAAAGTACACAACATAGATTATGAGACAAAACTATTCCTTTATTACGAATAGCTCAGATATATTAGTTCCGTTGTGAGTCATCTAAATAGGTATGAATTTTTAAAATGAAATAAATTATTTCAAGTAATTTCACGTCCGTTTCAAAAACATTCCTGATTTCAGCTGTAACCATAGAAACCGTGCGAACCCCGGCCGCGTGCATATCGGACTCAAGCTGCTAGGCGTTTTCTTCGGAGACATGTTTACTTCGGATTATGGGTTAGACACTTCATCATGCGATGACTGCCACATAAACACATTTAAAACTGTATTTCATAAAGCTAAGATTAACCCTGCAGCGCACGCCAGCTGCAAGTAAAACTTGTAGGGCAACTGCAGAGGTACGATTAACACACACCCTGGTGAACACGGTCCATAAATGATTTAAAATAAATATGACATTATCGCGTATTGTCATTTTTAGTGTTGTTAGGTAGCGTACGGGCGCTGGATTTTAAAGTGATTGTAGAGTCACGGTCGCTTTATGCAATACCTTTTAGGTTTATATGAAACGATGCAACGTGTATGTAAATATATTGTGCAATCTTACACGAAACTGTCCGATCACTTTGCACTTGTTTCTGTTGTTTACTACAATTAACTTTTCGTGCAGTAATCGACTTTTTTTTATAAAGAAATCTAGTCTGTGATTAACGTCATGCGATCGCTAACTTGCCTTTCCCCGTTCTCTTCTCGCCATCTTGATCATTTCAGAGGTCTCCGGACCTGAGCGGCCGCCGCCATTTTCGCACGGCGGCCGGGGGAGAGAGGCGGCTCTTGCGCCGCGGGAGTCTGACTGATCCCTCGCACGGTGGCGCACAAGCCATTGCCGAGCGCCAGTGATTTGCTGAGCGAGGAAATGGTGGCGGTGTGTACCTGCCCATTATACTTCGCGAGGTTTACTGCAACTGCTTTTCACATTGCATTTTAGTTGCAATGAGAAATGTATTTCTGATGCCAGGCAAATCCGAAAAAATATTTTTTTTTCTTGAAGAATGTATTTATTTCCATGTAATTTTGATATTGTAGCGTTTGTATGGCAGACTGATAAATGAATGTAAAGAAAATAGACAAGTTCGACACGGTACCTACTGCGTACTGAAAAATAGATTTTTTTAGTCATCGAGCTGCATACAAAAATAAACTATGCCTTGTTGTGTCTTGCAATTTGCAGGATTCAAGGGGAGTAATTACGTCATTCTGCCACTTATAGCCAGGAATTCTTTTTTAAGGTTCCAAATTATACTGGTACAGAACAGCCATTAACCCGACTGAGAAGAATCAATGAGGGTTGCTGCCACAAAACTATATTTATAGCTGACCAACAGATACAGGTACCATTCATTAACGAAACATGTCCGCCTCCACAGCTGATGCTGTTGACAATTTTCTGCACTGCTTCCGGGGAATTCCATCAAGATGTGGCTAAATGCTGAGTGCACTGGATTCCCCCCCCCAATGCACATATGAAAAATACATCAGAAATCCAATTGTAGGATTCAGATGAAGCCACTGCATTCAGTGATGCTAGATTGGCTAAGCAGCAGGCCTGTGCTGAAACATGCTTATGTAATGTGACAAGTAGCAGCCGTGTAATGGGGGGCAGTGTTGCAATGAGGATTCTTTTGTGTCCTTGGGACCCCCCCAACCCCCGTCCTCTCGAATGACCAGCTTGTGAAGCACAACACACAGCTGGGGCGCCTACACAGCCGAAGGTGCGGGTCTGGTTTTAGTGTGAGGTGCCGTCTTTCACTAAAGGCCATTTCATGATGACGTTGGTCATGTGGTAGATGTGTGCACACAACACCTGTCATCAATCCGGATGAACGTTCTTGAAAACAGCTATATTCTCCCTACACGCATATCGCAGCGCATACTGCTATCAGATGAAAAGAATGGAGGCTTTTCAAAGGGAAACGGAAATTTAGATATGTCTGTATTTAACTTTCTTGGTAGGTGACTTGAATTTTGCCATATTGAGGGTTGAGTAAAGGTCAGGCTATCAGCCATAGTATTAGTTAACGTATTTTGGTAAACACGCAGTCATTTAACCTCGCTTTTAGGGGGTGCTGTATAGTACCACAGCGAAGATAATCCTCTGAACAATACGTGTAACACAAAGCTCTGTGTGTTTGGGGAACCCTTGTCTAAATAAATAGTGATTGTTATACAAAAAAATGGGGAAACACTATCCTGTCCAAATTTAGACAGGATAGTGTTTCCTCATTTCTTAATGTAACAATCACTATTTACATGTTAATCTAGATGAATTAGCGTGTTAAAAAAATAAATAGTAATAATCATTGAGAAAGAGGCTGTGTGTAGATCTTTGTGGTATCTGCTTCACCCATGTGTTTTATTTCGTATAGTCAATTTAATCTGAAAGGAATCCAGGAATTAAAGTGAATACGTGTGGTATGGATTTCACATTTACTGCAGTCAAAGTGTGTTGAATATTATATTTGACCACCATGTTCTCAACAAAACAGCCTTGTTAGGATTGTTTAATTAATAATGGCGGTTTATTGACTGAAGTATTTGTTTAAAATTCCATATTAGTAACTCATTTAAGTTGAAAGGATAAAAATACAAAACAAAAAACCACGGCCAGGTGGTCTTTTAAAATTATTAAGAAGAAATGGATTGAACAAGTTAAAATACAAATAAGCAACCATAATACATTAAAGACCATTTATACCCTCCTGGCCGTAAAACATGGACCACAGATTGTGTCCTAAAATATTTCTAATTTGCTAATTGCTTATTTTGTTGCATAATGTTTATTTATGTTTAAAACTGTTTCAGAGCTGTCTTATTTTATCTCTGTATAGCAATTAGTCAGTTGCTGCTTAATTATTGTCCTGTAAAGGATGGAATTGTCATAATGACAAAAATGGCGGCAAACGTTCTGGTCCGGCTGACCTCATACCTCTCATCCATGGTGGGTGTCTGAGGGGGCTAAGCCTCTGTGCTTGTGATCACAAGGTCAGTGGTTTAAGTCTCAGCACAACTGTCACATGTCTAAAGGCCCTTAACCCCTGGGGGTGCTTCATGCTGGCTGACCCTGTGCTGTGCTTCTCCCCTACCTGTTTGTCTCATGGAGAGCAGGGTAGGGACAGAGACGTTTGCAATGTATCGGTAATTTTGTGATGGATCATTTTCTTATTCCATTTTATGCTAACTGACTAACAGGGTACAGTGAGGGGATGAATATCCTGAGAGATTCAGGGGGCCTGGCACTTTACAGGGGCCCTTGAATACATACATTTATATGTAAAATTTGGGGGGGGGGGATCAAGGTGACAACGCACCCACCTCCTCATCTCTGGCCAGGACAGTCTGAGGATAAACAGCAGGTGAATGTCTCTCATCTACATGCTATCTATATGCACATCCATTGTGCACCGAGGCCATTGGCTGATTTCAGGTCACTAGCTCAAAGTTTTTGGGAAGGTTGTTGTTAGCCAGAATACAATGTGATAATCATGTTTCACTATCGATGCTCTTCTGCAGGGTGGTAACTGTCGGGAGAATGTGAGGGAAACGCAAGAATGAGGATCTGAGTGTGTCACCACATTCAGGAAGCCCCAGGGCAGCAGCAGTATAGCCCCGCCCCTTCGTGGGTCACATGGTCAATTTAATTCCATTTACTGGTTCAGTTCGCATAGGCCCCGGACCCCCCGCGACCCAGTAGGATAAGTGGTTTGGAAAATGGATGGATGGATGGTTTCAATACGCTACATATTTTATTTGAACTAACCCTAATCTTGTTTTTCCAAATCATATACATGCATTTTTTTCAAATTAATGAAATTAAACTGTCAATTAATGCATATAATACTCATTAATTATAGGGAATTGATGCCAAGAAGGTTCCCGCAGAAAATCAAACTTTCCGTTACAAAGCAGGTTAAATATGGGAAACGTACTTCATTCTCTGCCCCCACCATGTCGTTTGGATTCGCCGAGTCCGTATAATCACTGAACTGGAATGAGTCAGAGCACAAGGGTCCGGCCATCTGCTGCTAAAAGCATAATGACTTAGAGTTATTAGTGCTGGGAATTGCATTGCACTGAGAATTCAGTATACATACTTTCACATAAATCTGCGCCTATGTGAAATATTTAAACGAACACGTCAATCAAACTCCTAGTTTTTAAATACTTTATTTGGGGAATATCCTTTGAATCGTGGCACAAGTATATTAAAAAACATAGGCGGCGATTTTAAATGTTCAGCACTGTTTTCTCCTAAATGCAGTTATTCGGAGCGGTGATATTGTACAGCATTATATAAGAGTGGCGCGCAAGGTGGCGGTAGGAGTGAGACTGGAGCGGTTGGCAGCGACTTGCTTTCCCTGCTGTCCCAAGGGAGACCCCGCCTGCCAGTCAGTTACCGTCTCCCATGAGATTTGGCGAGCGATCGCCACCTTCTGCTTTTATCAATGGGAGAAAAGACTAATCAAAATATCCCCCGGACACAGCCGCCCGTGTCAGACAGATTCGAGTTCAAATCACTTCACATCAGGATGCCGGTGAATCGCATATGAGTAGTGCGGACATTAATTCGAATCTGCTCCGGTTTGAAATAGACCAAGAAATTTGCGTAACGATACTTTACAAACACCGAAATACATTTTATTCTAACGTGGATACTGATATTGTTTTAGGGGGTCACATCTTCGTGCCATAGTAAGTCACTGATATCACACATGTATTGTTTTGTTCCAAAAAAAGTTACATATAACTGAGTAATTCTCACAAGCAATTAACCGACTTTCAGAGAAAAAATAAGTTGCGAAAGACGCCACCTGATTTCTGGCGTGAATGAGCATCATTAACTTCTGGCTGCTTCCATCGTGGCACGATTTCAACATGCTTAATGATCAGAGGAGAAACTCCCATCTCATTTGTGTGGAGGTCAGATTCCTGCGATTTACGGACGTGACTTGGTGTTTGCTATAGGTCACCTTCATAAAAGCATAGGAAACAAATATACAGGCCTATGCATTCATTTGTATTTTCTCGGTGAGCATTCCGCCTACATAAGCTGAGAGCTCTGTTCTTTGCCTTTTGCTTTAAAGCTGAGTAGTCGATGCTTCAATGATATATTTAATCGGAGTAAATAAAGCAGTAACTGGCCTGGCTCCCTCTGTAGGACATAATTAAAGCTAATTCCATCCGCTTGATTACAGAGGGTTTTCCAGCCAACCTGGCATGAGTAATTGGTGAGAACACCAGTCATCTTCCTATTTTATATGTATGTATGTGTGTGTTTGGCGAGGAGGGCTTAATTACCATGGCGATGGATATTTTAGCAGTAGCCATTCCTCACTGGTGCCCCCCCCCCGGCTGTGTTATGAGCCGGTATCTGTTTGCAGACAGTCCCTGAGGCACGTGGAGCTGCAGTGTCCCTCATAATCAGGATGTGGACTGAGCAATGTCAGCTTCTTTATTTTAAAAATAACTTAAAGCTAAGCACAGAAAAATTTGAGACAGGGGGATGAGCAATGGAGCTATTGGCCAGATTTTTTTGCTTGTCTTTCTATTATTTCAATAGAATTACGTTATTTTTAGTATATGACTCCTTTTGCTTTATATTTGTATCCATTCGGCATAGTGTTATATCTGTGATGGTTTAGGAATGGAGTTGGAGTATGTAGACATGTGGGGGTATCTAGGACCCCGGGGGTCATTTCCTGGTGGATTCCCAGCTCAATCAGAAGGTAGATCTGCTTGCTCAGCTTGATAGCTAATCAGCTCCTTTGCAGTCAGTCGTCGTCATGCTCTGGCTGCATCCCGCAGGCAGCCAATCAAGCCGGTTGCTAGGTTGCCGAAGGTGCAGACATCAATTCCGGCACAGACGTCAGCCATGTCTCATGCCATCGTTCGGCCCTTAACCTCAGTTTTCAGGCGGGAGCCTTTTTTTTTTGCTTATCCACGAGGAGAACGCTTGGTGGTGAATCGTGGGAAGGCAGGGTTTGCTTCAGCATTAGCAGAAAGCCCTCAGAGACTTGGGTGAGGGAGGGACAGCTGATCAGCCACAGAAGGGAGTGCTGTGATGTCAGGTTGCCAGGCAACAGGCAAGGAAAATGTGCAGCGTCACTCGTCGCTTCAGAAAAAAAAAATCTCACTGTGGTTTGGATCAGCCATTGTTCCCATTGTGCTGAAAGCCCCTAGATATCAGAAGGAACATTTATGCTTATTTAATATCAGCTGATTGATTACATTGTTCGCCTCTGGTGCACGCTATATACAATTATGGCCGAATCCATCAATTTGTAATACAATCAAGCCTTTCCCCAATAGAAAAAAATATCCACAAATAAATTGTGGGGGGTGGAATGAGAATGTAGACTGGTGATCGGCAGGGGCTGCAGCACGTGTGAAAGATCAGTTTACATGACACTGCTGATTTTCACTCATCTCTCATTAAGGCTTCGATCACAAGAAAGTTCAGTGGAAATTCAGTGTTTATAGTAACATCGTGAGCCGAGAAAGACACAAGTAACTGGTAGCCGGTTGGTCCACATTGGTGTTTAATGCTACATTTTCTGTTAATTACAGGCAGTCCACAGATTAAGAATGGCTGACTTATGGACATCTTGTACTTACAAACTGCCATAAAGCCTGTTATATTAAAAACTCAGGTTAAATACAATGGTCCATAATACCAAACACACGCACTACTTTGTGAACCCGTGAAAATGTTGCATGGCTGAAATGGTTCGTTGGCTTGAGGTACAGTTACCATATGTGCTTTTAGTATTACTGTATTATTATTATTGTTGTTTTGTACTGCGTTATTTTTCCAACTTGCCTATGAATTACACTATAGGTGTCGCGTCCTGCCCCTAACTCTCCTGTCTCCTCCCTGGTCTGGCCCTAACAAGCCACGCCTGTTACTTGGTTATCTTACCTCTTATTCCTAGCAGATTCAGGGTTACCTGTATTGACTTTATTATTTTCACAGTTGGGTATTTTTTTATGGTTGGGGTTTTTATCAGCGGTAAAGCGACATTGGAGTAAAGGGAAATAAAACTGGTGTTGGTAGCATGGCACAGCTGGCAAGTGAAGTATTCAGTCTTCACCATTGGCGCACCACTCCAGCGTGAAGCATGACTGCCTAGGGCCACCAGCTCTGTGGTCTGGTGATTAACTACAGGGTATGGCTGGTGCACCTGGACACAAAACTCAGCTCTCGCTGATGTCATTTTTATGGTGGTCTTACTGCTCTGTTTCAAAATTGAGTTTATTTGAACTAAAGGAAGAAAGGCTGGAAATAAAGAGGATCATGAGGGATCAAAATGGGGAACTGGAACAAGGTAGGACACACGCAACAAGAAGGTACGACGTCAGTGACTGGACTGGGGAACACAGGACTGAGAAGCACCTATATACTATGTAAATAATATAACGGGGGAGCTAACAAGAGGCATCTGGGAGTGACCCACATGAGGGTTAAGGAAGTTAAATTATTAGCAATGGATGAAGAGCCCTTCTTAATACGTGGAGTGTCGTTGAGCTTTGGAAGGATGCCTGTACTGATAGCATTCCCTGTACCTGACACTCATGGAAGTTTAACATACACAGCACAAAAACTGATTGGTTCAAAGACATAACCAATCAGATTGTAGAGGGTGCGGGTCCAAGCAACTAGGGAAGGTAGGACCAACCAATAAGATGTCTTGGTCCTGCTTGGTCCCGCTGCAATCTGATTGGTTATCTCTCTGAAACAATCATTTTTCATTCTGCCCTCAGAACAATTTTGTGTATGTAAACCCCCCACGAGTTATACCAGACATGGTACCCAGCAGTTCAACCTCTTACCTCAAATGCACTTAGTCCACACATTACTCTAGAACAGGGGTGGCCAATCTTATCTGCAAAGGGCCGGTGTGTGTGCAGGTTTTTGGGATAACCTTTTGGTCAGCTGTTTAAACCCAGGTGTGGACTCTTCAGCCAATCAGTCCTCTAATTAGTAATGTAAAAATCCACATACACACCGGCCCTTTGCGGATAAGATTGGCTACCCCTGCTCTACAACAGTGGTTCTCAAATTTTTTGGACCAAGTACAAGTTTGGATCAAACCAAAGCATGAAAAAAAACTCAACAACCTGAATCATAACAAATTACAATGGGCTTTTTGAGTAACAGCGTCCTGAAAAAATGTGGAACATAATTGGCTTGGTCTTGGTCGGGGGCCAAATACAATATGGTTTCATGGGGCCCAAAATAGGGATTCATCTTAACAGCTTTTTTCATTATCACAGCCCAACCACCCAGCCACCGTGGCCCTCTCTCCTCTAGGGAAAGGTCTGTTTTGCCCTGTACACTTAAAGTATGACCAAAACCACCTTATTCTAAAACATCTCATTCGGCATGCAGTTCAGAGCCTGCTAGATCGACCAATCCTGGGGACTGACATTCTACTACTACGCCCTGACTATTTCAGAATGATGGAAACTGCAGGTTGTCGCTGTATGCAAATATGACACATAACACCGGAACAGTGCTGAGCCTCCAGCTCCCCTCTCCTCCCTGGTGTGCTGCAGTGCTGGTTGACCTAAGGAATCTGCTTCAAATGCAGCAACGCACGAATTTATGGCAGGGCTTTTCAATCTTCCTTATTCCGGGGCCCCCTCAAATGAACCAGAATGGACCAGACCGCTACTACCAATGTGTGCCCATATAAATAAGAACGGATGACTGGAGGGCTGTCTTTTTAATATATGCTGGATAGATCAGATGATAACATCGGCGTTTAGTCAATTTATGAAACATCTCTGCAGACCGCCTGCTGCTACTCTTCAGACTCCAGGCTAAAAAAACCTCCTGGTTTAAGGCATGACTTCAGCGCTCTCATTTCTCAATCGGGCCTAAAGGGCCATGCCGAGCTGCTGTGATATCTGCGTCATTGCAATCACCTGCTTTCAGATGACAGCATGTAACTGGCAGGGGTTAAACCATGTCAGCCAATCACGGATCCCCAATGACATTAAGGTCAAACCAGCTCACAATCCAATAGCGGTTAAGACCAAAGCAGACAAAGGTTTCTCTGGTTAACGAAACTGAAGCTGGCCAAGGAAACCAAGCAAAGTCACATGACAAGGGTTCATGACAAAAAAGGAAATTAAAAAAAAACCACATCACCAGCACACAGATAAAACGAAGATAAAAAGGGAACACAAATTCTTTAAAATATCTTTATGTTTTTCTTTCAAGAACAGTACATTGTGCAAGTAAGGAGGAATTACGGCACATACAGGGGCAAAATTGCAACGAATCTGACTGGCCAACACCAGCAAGACGACAGACTCTGGTATTCCTCAGAATGCACAGTATCCAGCATTTGAATAATTCAATTAGAAACTGCATTGCACAATGACATACAGAAAATTCACATTATTTTGTACAATTCGTCGAGAGAGTCTCTCAGTTCTATAAAATGTGTTTATCATTTCCAAATTATGCTTTTACCTAAGCTTGCTATTTACGGTTGTGAAGCAAGAGCTGAGTGAGGACACAGGAAAAAAGCACTAATATAAAGATTTCTACTATTGTAAAACAAAGAAGAAAAAAAAACTAAATGAAAAAAAAAGTCCAGGACAGATACGCACTGCAGGTAGACAGATGTAAGCAAGTGCCATCAAAATGATCTCAGACAGAGCGAAGAAACAGAAATGCAGACTCATAAAAAACCTACAAAATAAAAACATACATACAACACGTACAATTTAGCCGCACGTGACCCCCGTGTTCTGCTGAAATCCTCAGTAGATCATAATACAGTTTGAGAAAGAACTTCTTTTCACCACATGATCTTCATATGACTCATTTAGAGAAACGCATTGGGGTTAATGTTTAATTGGATGCGCAGTACTTTTCAGGCTTTGCTATCCAACGCGTATATTCAGCCAAATTGGGACATTCTTGACATATATATTAAAACAGTAATTTGGAATGCTTGGGACCAGTGGTATTAATTAATACTAGAGGTTAAAGAACGGCTTTTCTCAAAGAATTTCCATTTGTTGGATCTTAGAACCACAGGGAGGTGTTAAGTTAACGGAAACGATGAAATATGACCTTGTGAAACAATAATATATGTGTATAGATATGATGTATGTTTTCTACATTTCTAGAGGTTGGGTAGTGTTTCGTGGAATTAGCTGAATACATGTTATTTACATACTTTTATGTAGTTGCACATTTACGTTTATTAAATATGTATATATTTTGATAAAAGCTCTCTTCCTAAAAAACAGTCATACATATTCTTCTTCCCCCCATTTTAAAGAATTTCAGTTTACTTAAATTTACTTTGACACAACGTATTCCTTCCATAGTAAGACACAAAAATGTCTACGTCCATTAAAAAACTGATAAAGCAATTTTGGAAAGTAGTATTACGCACCTCATCTCCATCCATAAATATATGAGAGTTTGTTACTAACTAGACATCTCTAACATTCACACATTTCAATGTAAAATGCACTCAGATCCACTGAAATGCTTAAAAAAATATCGAAAGTGTATGTTATGCATTTAAAGTAATTATCTTCTCGATAGAAATAGCACAAACCACTGCAAAAAGAATATTTGCTACATTGAACAGTGACCTGAAGTCGTCGAGTATGATTTACAGTCAGCGGACAGTGTTCAAACCACTACAGCCACTATATAATGACATTTTACAGACATACCTGAGGTACGATAAAAATGAAGTCTTCATTCTTTTGTATTGTTTTGGCTTTTTAATGAGATTTATGGGCTAACAGCAATATCCTGCATGCAGTCTACTGATACACTACAAGCATATTAAATATGGTATCTATTGAACGTAATGTAAAGCATCATGTACATACAGGAATACATGTATATGTATATATACCCTATATATATACATACACATATATGCATTATAGTTCTTTACAGACACACGTTATCCTCTTACTGTACTCTGCTGTGTACCATTGTGCAAAATTAAGCCTTTCAAAATGGAGTAAACATAAGCAATGGTAAACAGCTGCAGGAACACAAAAGACCCAAGGGGGGGTAAAGACACGTAACCTTCCAGCACAACTGCGGTCAAGCAGCAAGTCCGGGTTATACCATTTCAACCCCCCCCTCCCTTTTTTTAATTGCTGCAGCCCGATCTACAAAAAAGAAAAAAAAAAAAAAACTGTACAGTAATCAAAGATGAAATCCACTTCTCCACAAATAGTTTACTGTGGATTACTGAAGGACAACTGTGCAGTGGATCCTAATTAACAAAGTGGCAGTGTTGCAGTGCAGTCGTGATTTACAGCATATTATTTACAACAAAAAAAAAACACACACGCACACATATTGATATTTTACAACATTTCTATGGACACAGAGTGACATCAAATCAGTTAAATTCTCACAGCTGGTGTGGAAGGCGTCAAATTTACTATAGAAGACGACATTGAATGGTGTCTCAGTAACGTTCATGATGGTGGGAAAAAAGGGAAATGAAAGGACAAATACAGAGAAAGTATATGAATAGCGTAGAAGAAAATTTTAAACAAAAAAAAAACTGAAATGGGGTTTTTCTCAACGGCACCCTTTAGCCCACACACACGGGCATGTGACGTCATCCTAGAGGAAGGCCTTCACAGGCAGATGGAGGACGGAGCAGGACACAGGCCACGGGAATGTGCATCAGAGAGTGTCGCCACATGGGATGCTGAGAGCAGGGCCTTCCTAGACGCAGCAACCTATACCTGATGTGGTTACACTGATCCAATGTTGACTTTTTGCTCAAGTGAAAGATGGTGAGAGACAGCTATATACAGCGTGGAAAGGTCTCTACGCCTCACATCTGCACTTCTGCGTCTCGAGGTGACTGCCAGACCCTGGTGACTAAAGAATACTGAATTTAGAGCAAAGAGATAAAGTGTTAAATAGTGACCCACTGAATCTATCATGTCCTGTACAATGATTCTGAAGAATAAGACAGTAAGGATCTCATTTCCTGGGGTGGAGGGAACTCGGTGGAAACAGCTCTCAGACTAAAGGTCTGTTTTGGTCTAAGGTTGCTTGTAAGCAAAACGTAACATCAGACTGACTTGGGATAAAAGTAGGCACAAGAAAACGTCTAGATTCACCAAAAGGAATGTATCATAGGGCCCCTCAAATGTTGAGGGCCGCCCGGAAACACTGACGACAAAAACAAACTTGTCTCTGCCAATGACCCTTCATGCATGATGATGAGCGCACATGCTTCCATGCAAAAATAAAGAAAAAAATTAAATAAGCACATCTCCGTACAAATGTCAGCAAAAAACACTTTGCAGCTGCTGTGCTGATGGCTGTTTCCAGTCCTCTAACATCTGAAATGGTACAGTAACCCCCTCCCAGTTTACAGAAGAAACCCTTTCACAAAATTTGCACAATCAACATATGGTTAAAAAAAAAACATTAAAAACGAAATCTTTTAACAAAAATAAGTAAATAACATGGCAATTGGTATGTAAGACACTGGATGTAGCCGTAGCAGTGCTAGCTGCAAAATAAGTATAATATACTACAGTGTTTTACATTGTAACTCGAAGCAAAAAGAGGTTGTCTGTTTCTATACAGGCTCTGTGTAAGGGTCGCCATTTTGACTGTTTCTTGCTGTGCGGCTGATAGAAAAAATGCCGACCCCTCTGCCTAAGATTGTGACTCCCCTTTTCTGTTTCACTTCAAAGTCTTTCAACAAGGGTCACTGCCTGATTTTAGGCACTGACCTTAAATTTAGACTCATATAAGCATTGTCAGTTTGGCATAGCTGTCCACGTCAGAAAAGGAGTCCCATTTACACAAAGAGGTCACCTTCCAAGGCTGTAAACAATTTGTCGCTAAAATGGAATGTCTGGATTTTTTGCCCATTCTTTCTCACCCTCCCTCATTCTACTTCCTGTTCTCTCTGACATCTTTGTCTTTGTCTTCTTTCTCACGCTTGTCCTTCTCATATTTGTTTTTGTCAGGTTTCGTGACACTGTTATATGAAGGCGGGGAAGCCGTCGAAGGAGTCATGTCAGTTTTGTCTGAGGTGGAATTTTCATTCAGTTTGTCTATAACTAGGACTTCCTTATCCAACAGCTTCCCTCCTTCTGTGAGCTTCTCCTTGTACATGATGGAGGCTTTCTTAACAGTTCTCCTGATGAGATAACGTCGGAAAGCTCTCTGGATGACGATGGCGGACATTTCTTCTTGCTTACGGCGCAGTGTTGTGGTGATGGGCTCATAGGACACCTTGGAGGGGTTGGACGCCATGAAGCGCTCCTCCATCTGTCCTCGGAGAATGTCCATCTCGCCGCCCTCACCCAACACGCGCTTGGTGAAGGCAAAAAGGATGTCCAGGCAGTGGATGCGCTCTCCACTCACCATGGGCAAGTCCATGGCAATCAGTGAGATCTTGTTGGGCTTTGGTATGCGCAGAGGGGGGTCCAGGGCGTCAGCAAAGTCAGACAGCTTATCATATTCCATGAATTGGGTGGCGTTGGGGTCGAACTTCTCCCAGACCTCATAGAACATTTCAAAGTCATCCTCACTCAGGGGTTCGGCACTCTCCTCTGTAGCCACACTGAAGTTCTCCAGGATAACAGCAATGTACATGTTGACCACAATCAAGAAACAAATGATGATGTAGCTGACGAAAAAGAAGATCCCCACTGATGGGTTCCCACAGTTGCCCTTGTAGGAGCTACCAGGGTGCTCCACCTGACTGTCACAGTCGGGCTCTCCCTTGTTGAGGATAGGTGCTAGCAGGCCATCCCATCCCGCTGATGTTGTGATCTGAAACAGGCAGATCATACTGTTGCCGAAAGTCTCAAAGTTGAACATGTCATCAATACCAGACTCCCTCTTGACGTAGGCAAAGTTGGACATGCCAAATATGGCATAGATAAACATGACTAAGAAGAGCAGAAGTCCGATGTTGAACAAGGCAGGAAGTGACATCATCAAGGCAAACAAAAGTGTACGGATGCCCTTAGCACCCTTAATGAGGCGCAGGATGCGACCGATTCTGGCAAGTCGGATGACTCGAAATAAGGTTGGTGACACAAAATACTTCTCAATCAGCTCGGAAAGAAACATGCCTGCAAGAAAGAAGATCAATCAGACATCCACGTGTAATCAGCATCCTCCACTGTCACATATTATACATAACAGATAATGATACATATTATTAAATTGGCAATAACAATAAATAGCTCCAAGGTTCTTACCAACTATTGAAAGGATTACAACGACAAAATCAAATACATTCCAGCCAATGGTGAAGTAATAATGGCGCAGAGATATCATCTTGAGGACACATTCTCCAGTGAAGAGTACGATGAAGACAAGATTAATCCATTGAAGGATTTTATCCATATCTTCTGTCTGGTCATCTGTCTCTACCATCATGGTGACCATGTTAAGGCAAATAAGAATCATGATGACAATATCAAAGGCTTGCTTTGTGATTATGTCGAAGACACACCCTTGGAATTTGTTCTGTCAAAAGAAGAAATTATGATTAATTAACCAGTGTTAGAAGTAAGTAACATTGAATTATATGATGCTTAATGAAAAATGTATTGTTATTGCTGTAATTATAACTCCATAATTAATTTATCCTCAAAACTGCCTATCCTGACCAGGGTCATGGAGGGGCCTGTAGCCTGTCCCAGGCAATATCCTGGACGGGATGCCAGTCTACTGCAGGGCAAAAGCTGTAGACAATTTACAGACACTAATTAACCTAATGGCATATCGCTGGACTGCAGAAGGAATCCTATGCAGTATGAGGAACACATGCAAACTCTACACAAGTAGAGCAGAGGCAGGATTTGAGCTCCCAGTCTTTAGGCTGTGAGGTAGAGTATTATTACTGACCACTAAGCCTCCTTTAAAATAGCCCAGGCATACAATTTTCCCTTAGGTCAACTGCATTTGCGTACCACAGGCCGTGGGATAGGCTTCTGAGGCTTCTTGGATCCGAGTTTTTTCATGGCATTGTAGTACTTCTTTTGTTCCTCAGTCATGAAGATGTCTTGACCTCCAAAGTAAAGGGGGGAAGACAAAACTGATCACAATCTTGCACCTCTGGTTGAACCTCTTGCTTTTGAAATGCTCTTTGCACCATATCACTATGGAGAGACCTTGTGTTAGAGAAAAACCCTAAAGTGTGAGTTCTCCTTCAAGGGGCCCAGTGAACGCTTCCCTATATCTCATGCCGAAGGTGATTGTGCATTTGTCATTCTGCATTATAAATTAGCCAAACAGCTACTATGCAAAAAAAGTCGTATAGATAACAGACAGGTATGTAACATTCCATGTGGGGTTGTGATCTCATTGACTCAAGAAACTCAATCTGTGATACTGGTATCAAATTCAGAGTCAGAGCAGAATTTCCATACAATGTATGTTGTTTCGTATATCCAACCATCCATTGTAAGAATTGACATATCATTGCCAATATTATGATATAAAGTCAACAAGAGACCTGAAATTCAGGTTGAAAGTTAGTAAGAGACATCTGCACGAATGAATACTTATCTTCTTCTTTTGCTGATTGAAGTTGTCAATTATGACACCAATGAAGAGGTTGAGAGTGAAGAAGGATCCGAATATGATGAAGATGACAAAGTACAGGTACATGTACAGGTTCTCTTCGTAAACCGGCTGATCTTCTAACTGTGAAACAGACGGACATAGATAAAAAGTGTGCATTCAAATGAAATGGTGCGACAGAACCAGCCCTAGGGTCTGACTTCGTTGAACTGCACAAGACACACTCACATTTCGAGAGTCCACAGCAGCGTACATGATATCCATCCAGCCTTTAAATGTCGCCTGTGCGAAGGAGAACATGAGAGAATTCAGCTACACCCCAGCTGCCTGTGTCATTCAGGTCACCTTCTTGAAATCAGAATTTTGTACGCGGGGGGGGGGGCGGGGGCGGGGGGGCGGGGGGGGGGGGGGGGGGGAGCGAGAGGAAGAGGGTGAAGATGGGGGTGAGGGG
>JAODJX010000037.1:11135510-11176629 GCA_026776945.1 Isichthys henryi
ATTAGCCTCAGCATGTTTTTGGACTGTGGGGGGAAACCGGAGTACCCAGAGGAAACCCCACGATGACATGGGGAGAATATGCAAACTCCACACACATGTAACCCAGGCGGAGACTCTAACCTGGTTTCCAGAGGTGTAACGCAACAGTGCTAACTACTGTACCACCATGCCACCCCAAGACTTAATACTGATTAACAAAATAAACTTCTCTCAACTCTTAAGCATGGTGATAGAAGAGTCATGTTGAGGTCTGTTTTTCTGTCTAAGGAACATAGGTGGGGAATTTAGGTCCAGATAATAAAGGTCCAGACAAATATTTTATTTCAGCCAACCAGTTGAGTATAAAGAGTCACAGTCACAGAGTACTGAACTGGTTGGTTGAAACCTTGATTGAAATCTTGGTCTGGACTTTTATTCTCTGGACCTGAATTTCCCTCCTATGCTATGAACTGGGATGATCCTGCACTACTGAATCATGCCAAACCTTCTGAAAGAGAATGTCAGACCTTCTCTCTCTAAGTTGAAGTTAAAAATCTATTTAGTGTACATCGTTCATGCTATTATCATAAACATGTCAGCTTATGTTGAAATATGAAGCTTCCACATACTTCCAAGCAGCACTGTAGATTAAAAACTGAAATGAACACTTAAAAACCTTCCGTTCCTGTCCTCAGAGAAAAGACAAAAATAATACTGTGGTTATTCCTTTATACTAAAAATAATCTCCCTGTTTCCCTGCTTCCAATCAGGTCAAAATCACACTACTTGTGAGAGACTCTATCGCTATTTTTAGGCTGTGTCAGTTCAGATTAAACATCTGGATTTATCCTGTCATGCTGTTCACAGGTCATCTGGATAATCCCGGATATACCTACTGTCATACCTGGCTCGTCCAGTCCTCCCGTGTGCCACACCCCCTCATTTACCCCATGTGGATTCCCCATGTTCACCAACTGTTTCCTGTCGCTGCCATTAGTTCAATGTATTTCGTTTCAGTTTGTTTCCCCAGTCCGATCATTGACGTTGCGTGTTGTTCTGCCTGCTCTCCGTTCCCAATTAAACCCCGTGTTTCCCGATCGCTTGAATCCCATCCCTGCTAACCTGGTCCCAGCTCGGCAGATCGTGACACCTACGGCTGGCTGCGCATTGCCTTCACAAAAAATGTTTTTTTATTGCCAAATGTTTACTCCTCTGAAGTCAATGGCACCAAAGCACTTAATTGTATTAACCATTCAACTGTAAGAGGAAATTCATTTGCATAATAATGATTACAATTCCAATACTGCACTGTACTTTGTCTTGCATTGTCTTGTCGTTTATTACACTGCTTTTTTGTTTTGTTATTTGCACTGCTGTTTGTCCTATTGTTCCCCACATGTTTCGGTCCCATATTCTGCAACTGCAGCACAAGAATTTCACATTTGACAATAAAATTTGAAACTTTAAACAGTAATAGTAGTTTCTGTGCAAACTGTGATTCAGGTTGAAATTATTAAGAATGCAGAATTACCTACATGTAACCAACATTAATGCCCTCATCTATTTTCATATGGGGGATGATCATCACTCTAGCAGGTTAAATTGAGGTTACATAGCTAAACTTCACCTAGCCTGCCTGTTAACTGTGCACACTTTGATAAACGCCCACCACGCACCACTTGTAACAAAGCCAGATATCCAGCTCCCACGTTGTCAAAGTTGATCTTGACATTCTTCCAGCGCGCCTTATCCTCTAAGGCCATGCACTGTGATTTATTGTTAACGACATCTATGGAGAACATCTCGTCGTTGGTGGTGTTGACACAGTGGTAGAACTTTCCGGCAAACAGGTTGACGCCCATGATGCTGAAGATGAGCCAAAATATGAGGCAGACCAGGAGCACGTTCATGATGGAGGGTATCGCTCCAAGCAGGGCGTTGACGACAACCTGCACAGAGGAGAGAAAAGAGTTGTGATATACGATAAAAAAAACAGATGCGAGTGAGTTGAGGAGGTTTACACGATGTAGTGGAATATCGTGGCTAGTTTACGGTGAGGAAACGGCCAGCACAACCACAAGTAGCAAATTCTCAGTACATGTATGAGGAAATTAGGCTCGTGGGAGTTTTAGTTACACAAAAATGTTCTGAGGGCTTAGGGAAAAATGATTGGTTCAGAGAGATAACCAATCAGATTGTAGAGGAGGTGAGTCCAAGCAATTGGTTTTCTCTCTGAACCAATAATTTTTACAGTCTTTGTCTAAGTAAAACTCCCATGAGCATTAATTACTATCGCCACATATCCTTAAGGGGAGAAAGGGAAGGAGCTGAACAAGAATAAAGACCAAGGAAGGAAAGCTATTTCACAGGTGCCATATCGAGTTAAGGGGTAGACGGCAATGTAAAAATGAAACGGAAAAACCTTGTAGAAGCAACGATGAAGTCACAAAATGCGTTTACTGCAAATGAAAAGAAAAGCACATGACAAAGAAAAAAATATACGTTAAAGGCAGCCATGAAGCAACATGAAAATGCAATCCAGCATCACAGAAAAAGAGTGTAGAATCAGCAGAAGAATGACGAATCCGCTGTGCAGACAGGAGAGTAGAGAAATTCAAAGATTGTTGTACAGTGCTGCCTCAGAACTCGAACTCAATCCGTTCAGAACTCGGGTTAGAATCCAAAAAAGTTTGAGTTCTGATCAAATTTTCCCCATAAGAAATAATGGAAAACCAATTAATTGGTTCCCGGCCCCACAAAATTACACCTAAATATGTTTTTTTTTTAGCATTTAAACACAAAATGAACAGGGTAAAACAAGAAGAACATTTTTTTCTTAATGGCTTCCAAAACGATAAAGAATGTACCCCAACACTACCCCTGTCCTGCCCGATCGTCCGCTCCTTCCGTGTGCCACACCCCCTCCCATGTGCCACGCCCCCTCCGATGTGCCACGCCCCCTCCCGTGTGCCACGCCCCTTCGTTAACCTCGCGTGGAATCCCCATGTGATCAGCTGTTTCTAATTCTTGTTATTAGTCCTTTGTATTTAGTCCACGTTTCAGTTTGTTTCCCCAGTCCGGTCATTGTAATGTCATTGTTTTGTTCTGCCTGTTCTCAATTAAATTCCGTGTTTCCCGATCGCTTGAGTTCCGTTCCTGCATCCTCGGTCCCGGCTCGGCAGATCGTGACGACCCCAAGCCATGCCCCAACACTGCGCCAACACTAGACTATGCCCTGCGGTCCATTATTTATTTTTATTATTACTGCATAACAGCACCACTGGAAAAGTTGGGCTGGTTCAACAACACAAAAAGCAACTGTGAATCTAAAAACTAACATCAGCCTCTATTCGCTGGGTACGTCTAGATAAGAGTCTTAGTCCCAGATCGATTACTCAGTCAATTAGCATTATTCCTATAAGGACATCTCAATTGTGTGTCTAAGGTGGTTTCCAGTTCTGTTAATTTTTGAGAGTCTGTTATGACAAACAGATAGTCCCAGTAGCTAATCAATCTATGTACGACACACCTCAACCTATGTATGGCAGAGCCCGAGACACAAACAGTGTACTAAACGTACGAAACGGTAGCACCAGGACAGCATGTAGCTACCGCTGCTTTAGCTAAACACTTGGAATGAGTGGCGGGTGGGGAGATGCAAGTGAGTTTGTTCGGTGGCGCTGCTGAGATTTGTGCAGCTCCTCTAGTGGTGGGACTGTTGGCGGGCAGGGGTAGTCTATCTAAAGCAGAAGAAGAAGAAGCCATGAATTCAGACGGTGACCCTGGTGTGACTCAACAGTTACTCCTTGTCAAAGTAGGAAGCTCCTTGACCCAGTGGCTAATGGTGACCTGGAAGAGCTGTGAGGGCTGTTGCTCTCTTTGGTGGTGCTGGTGTGTGTGTGTGTGAAGGGGGGGAGGATCAGTCAGTGTGCTCCTTCCATCACTTACCCTCATCCCCTCAAACCGTGACAGTGCTCTAAGCGGTCTCAGAGCGCGAAGCGTCCTCAGAGATTTTATGGCGGTCAGCTCAGAGTAGCCTAGGGCATTGGCTACCAGGCTGACCAGAGAAACCTGAAAGGACAAATACAAGCTTTACTGACCCCGGAGAACAAAGGGGACATGTCTGAATATAACTATTATACGTCATTTGAGGTAAACTAGTAATTTACCTCCACATTATAAAGCTTTTAATGTGAACTTATAATAACTTTTTGAGTGATTCGGCAAATTCTGCCAACATCGTGTCCGGGGGGGGGTGTCCTCCTCAGTAAATTTTGCTGACTAGGGTGGGGAGGGGAAGTTATGGGCTAAACTCTGTTTATGTGGTATAGATCCACGGCCCTCCTATGGGCCCTCAGAGAGCAGCTAGACATCCTGGAACCCCAAAAGAAAATGTCACCTTTCTGCTGAATGGGGAGGGGGGGGGGTGATTTTGGGGCCCCAACAGAATGCTAAGCCCCCTGAATTTGTCATGGTATCCATGCCCCTCCAACAATCCCAAGTGGATCGATGGTTGAGAAACCCAGTCCTACATTTTGAAACCTTTAGATTTGCTGACGTTTTGTCAGACGTTCTGAGAGACAAATAAAGATGCCTGCGTACATACGTCTACAATTAAGAAGTCCAGCCAGCACCAGGCATTGGTGAAATATTTCACAAATCCATAGGCCACCCATTTAAGCAACATCTCCAGGATGAAGACATAGGTGAAGACTTTGTCTGAATACTCCAGGATGGTTTTGATGGTTTTTCTCTGCTCAATGTAGATGTCTTCAAAAGCCTTTAAAGAGACAAACGAATCGCTTGAGTCTTTCATTGCCAAAAAAAATTAATAAAATAAACAGCTTAGGCCCCAATACAGAATTTTGACCAAAGTTAGCACCGAAAAGTCTTAGCCCTGCCTTATACACAGACGTATGAGTCCATAGTTGCCAAACTTACCAGAGCACCACTACTCAGCAGAATCATGAAGATGATGAAAGACTCAAACCAGTTGTGTTCCACGATCCTGAAGCACGTCTTCCTTAACGTCCACCACATTTTCCCTTTACCTTCGTCTATGTTCACGCTACAACACGGGAATCTGCGCACGCAACCTGATGTTACCCAGATACAGAAAGAACGTGTGAATATTCCGGACACAAAGGACATTTTAAAAAATTCACTTGGGTCTTGGGGTGGTATGGGGGCTCAGTGGGCAGCTTAATTGCTTCATACTTCTATGGCTGAGGGTTCAAATTCTGTTTCTGATTAGCATGTGTACATGGAGTGTGAATGCAGATGGTGTCTGGTTCTTTGGGCAGGGACTTTAACTGGAAGTTAAATCCTTTGGCTAACAATGTGACTTCACCATTGAGTACTTGAGCAAGACTGTTAACCCCAACAGACTCAAAGACTCTCTGACCCTATTTTCCTCAGCTGTGAAATGAAATGCTATGAATAAAAGCATCTGCTAAATAAATGTAAAAAAATGAAATGTCCTCTAACGTGCAGTGAGGCTAACAGTGGGGTAGAGTATGAAGTGGGTTTAAAGGCTTAGCAAGGTTTCTTGACTCTTCCGAATTTTGCGTATAATAAATTGTAGCACACTTTTAAGCAGAGATTATTGTCATGGTAATTTACGCTGCATGGCTAACCTGCTCTGAGCAGATTTAAGTGCAGGCTTCTACCTTAAAACTGCCGTAAGTCACACCCTTTCATGATAAACCAACATACGAACCATCCTTTCATCAAAAAATCTAGCCCGTATTTGGGACGGGCAACACCACTGATATTCTTTTCAATCCAATACAAATGAAATGAAATGTTTCTATCCCCTTTTACTTTGGCAATGGCAGATTAAATTTGCCCTGAGTAATGACGATAAAGTTTGCCAAAAGGGGCAGGTACTGCAGATCTGATACCTATCACCTCATTTATGAGCAAGTGCATAGACAAACCCTGAGTTAACTTACTAAGCTGATAATCGCCATTGTTAATTAACCCAGCTCTAGCAAGTTAACTCCAGTGATGAGCTGGTGTTTATGCTATGCTACTAGATAGGCATGGGTGGTATTGCGATAATAATAAACACTGTGGTGTTTCAGGTAGACCAGTGGCATTTTTGATTTACTGTGGTATTTTGAAAATTATCCATTCACCGAAATCATTTGAAGGGGGTTTAAGATCAAAATGTATCGCTTGATGATTTCAAAATACCAGAACAGTATTGCTTTTGAAAATACTGTCAAAAAAATACCATATACCACGATATAATGTTTGGATGTTATGATGGCATGAAAAATGAGATACCGCCCAAGTCTAGGTAGGTACAGTCTCCCGATCCCTTCTCTTCCCTGATCACAAAATATGGTTAGAAGATGGCTGGTTTTTGTTCTTATTTTCGTATAACTATTCTTTTTTCTGTTACAAACATTTTGTGTAGCTTCTGAAGAAGTCATGCATCACCATGGAGACACACTCCCCACAGTGGATAAATTGGTGTAGGAGCGAGTGTGAATCTTTTCCAATCAAAAAACTACAGTCAAGTCATTGGTTTATTTATGGTGAAAACTCTATCTACAGCCAAGGATGTAAGAAAATGGCGTCCTCCACAGGCTGTTGCCCTGATTAGAAGCCCCAAAATAACAGAAAGAAACTGCAGCTCATAATTATTAATGAATAAATGGGTTCCATGGATGCTTGCTCATCACACCAACTGTTCTTTATGTGGGTATCTGATCCGTTAAGTCATTCGAAGTCAACTGCTGTTTGAACCACTCAGATTTTGCTAGTCTAGGAAGGCTCCTTGAACATAGCTTCACCGAGATGGTGAGGGCACTCCTTGGAATGCAGGTAAGAGGTCGATTTGCTGGGGAATTGGTGCTTAGTTGAGTAGATTGCTCCTCTAGCCTCAAGCATTATGGTGGAGGTGATGATGTCACAGGTTCGTTAGACCTTACAGTATAGGAAAATGATTCTTCCCAAAGTTTTCATAACTTCCCTCATATTTCACTAGAAAATCTTGATCTCAGATATTTTGGGACAGATAAGAACATATTTATGCCCCAAATTGTGTCTAGAATAAAGCAACCTTTGCCTGAAAGCTGATAGTCTGTGCCTTTTATGATACAGCTTTGAGCTTACACGTTTCCTTACAGAGAGATCCTAACATAAAAGCTGCAAAATACTCTGCTGTTAATTGTAAAAGGGTATTAAAGTAATTTTCTTAATAAGCCCCTAACAAAATATGCGATTTCCTTATTAAGGACTTAAACCCAAAAATTTGCATAACCCTAAACCCTAAAGTAGCCATACCCCACTGTGTCTGTGGTATTCCTTTCCCGATCAGTCTGTCATAAAAGACTTGTGACACACAAGTTTATTATATCTGCCATATTGTGTTGGGTTGGTAGGTTGACTAAGTTAAAAGGATTACACCAAGACAATACAAGCTCTTCCTAAACTCAGCTGGGTCAACGTAAATGTTAACGACACATATTGGCCAAGGAGAGAGAAACACAGAGAGAGAGAGACAGACAGAGAGAATGATTTGCTGTCAACTGTATATATTTCTCATGAGAGAGCAAAACAGGCTGTGTCAAAAACTAAACAATTCCAATGTACCTGTACTTGTACAAAGACTGCCTCACTTTACGTTCATTTTTATTTCATTGCCCACCTTCAGTGAAGCAGGGCTCCGGGTCCAGCGACTCCTCGAGCTCCATCTCCACTGACTCTCCGCCCTCTCCTGGGGGCCGGATGTCCACGGTACTGCCCTCCGAGGAGCTGAGCTGTGGGTCGGCCAGTTTCTGCGGGGACAGCAGCAGCGTGACACGGTCACTTGTGCTGGCAGATGCCAGAGTGCTCGCGTCCTCCAGGGGAGCCAACACACTGAGTCCTCATGTTCATTGCATGGGGGGGGTTATGCAAGTTTGCTACATGTCAGTCGACAGGATTGGACTCCCCTTTAGAGTCGGATCTTTTCATGCAGAATCAATCAAAAGTACCCACAGACTTCAGGGACAAGAGACGCTGGCATAGTCTGATACTGGAATATCTGGGCGCTTTGAACCAAATGTCAAGTTCTGCCAGACGTGGGTGGTGTTAACCAACTAGGAGCTGTAGGTAACATTGATTTCACGTTGGTCGCAGGGCATGCAGTAGTACAGTGCATTCTTCATCCAAGCCTGCGCTCTAGCTACCAAGAAACATGTGCTTAGGTATTTTCATGTCCAATGCTCAACGCACCCCAGGATTCCAAATTGTCTTACTCACCGCAGAAGTTCCTGAATAACGAAGGACCCCCCCCCCCACCCACCCAAGCATATCACATCACCTTTGTTGACATGAAAACACATACGTCCATTCTTTTAAGCATAATACAAGCTTTGGTCGTTTTGAGTAAAAGGGGGTGGGGGCAGGGCAAACCACATTAGCTTGACAGCGAAGGACGGCTCTGTGCACTTAGCCTAAGAAGGCATGGATGAAGCGGCGTGTTAAACCAGTGCTCGTACATATCAGAGGAACACTGTCTCAAATATAAACTCTTTGGCTCTAAAGGGACTTGAGGTTTTCATGTTGGCCAGAGGGATTAGTCGTCCAGGGCTTCCGCACTAGGATACTCCTTTTTGTGTAGATGCCGGCAGTCCCCCCGAGGCCGACAATACCTTGGGGGGCCGGATGATGAGCTCACCATGGAGACAGCTCTATAGAAGGTAAACAGCTGCAAGACTAATCAACTTCAGATTCAACGGTCCTGGAGCACTCGTCCTTTTTGGATAAGAAAGAAAGCCTGGTGCATCCATGCAAGGAGTGTGCTCCATGCAGGATGGGGAGTAAGCTGTAAATTACAGCCCGCATATTAAGTCCTTTGTTTTTCTCTTCTGAGTCTGAGATTGGCTTCTCTGGTCGGGAGGCTACAAGGACAGAAAAAGGACAGGACTTGCCAGGTTTTGCAGTTTGCCTCCACCAAGCAGGTGCAAGCATCTCTAGCTAGAGTACGACCACCTTAAAACACGCCATCTTAGGAAGTGCAACAGTCATTGCTGCCATGGGACACAGCTAATGCAGACTGGGGAATGATGTAAGCATGCTGCACGGAGATGTTCCCTGCCTTATGTTTTTTTCCCATAATTCTCAAAGGCTTATGAAGACTTGCAGCTAGCAGGGAATGGCCAATTTGTGCCTGATACTATGATGTAAATTTCTAATCATACAGCAAATACACAAGATATCAGTAAAGTTTATCACACATTCAAAGGTCTACAGTTTCAGACTTAAATACACTTGCACTCTTTAAAGGAATAATATACAGCATTTACAATTTATACTTGAAACCAAACTGATTCCAAGCTGAATTTCGTTTTTTTTTACAGTCTGATTTATGATACCACCAAGTTTGATTTAGTTTACTGTATTAATTTGCTTTTCCTGTATCATCATCTTGAAACGACCCTTGACGAGCAAATTGGCCCCTTGATTTTGAAAATCATGGAGTCCCACCCTTAACCTATGAACGACCTGCTTCCATCATTCCTTTAAGGATTGTATTTGTCAAATAAATGCCATGATCAATGTTCAAGTTATGAACCAGTCCTCAAATGAATTTTGACATACTGAAGCAAAATCCATTCCTGTGCATCAACCAAGTTTGTGTAGACTCCGGGTGTTCAGAATCAGCTCAACGCCAAAAAGAAAAAGAAAAAAAAATAATGCGAAAACCAAACGATTAAATCAAAGTATGGAGTAGAAATGACGATGGGAGAGGTGCTGCTGCAAAGTATTTCCAGTGTTGCAAAGACGTGTCAAAGAAAATAACAAAACCAAAAAGGGTAACTTTACAGCCTCTGTTCTGCAGGTAGACATGAGCAGTGGAAGGGGAGGGGGTATGACCAAGCATTAGAAATTAATGAGCAATCAATAAAAACGCTTTTGTTTTTGCTTAAATGGCATAGGCAGTCTCCATGGTTAGTGTTATGTACAATAAACAGGTCTTACAAGTCTCCTCTCACTGAAAACCTTGAGATCGTCTGTAAAACAGCTGCAATAACAATCAAACGTGGTTAAGAGTCACCGAACCATAAAATGAAATTAACACAACAAGCACACACTCGATAAAAGAATGAAAATAAGTAGACAAAATAATTATGCATATAAACGATACAACATTTTAAGGACAGCAGGTAAACTGAGACCATGGTAATTGCATTCTAGACGATGTATACACGACAAATGACGTAGCAGCATCTGAAAACAAAAGCAATGACACGATTGCATATAATACACAGATGATGTCACATTTTTGGTCGTATACTTTAGGGTTTAGGGTGTGGTATATATGTATTGAGAACATCCTTGCATATGTGCATATGTACACTGAGAACATCCTCACCCCATAAACTTCTAGAAAGTCTCCCTACAGCAGACATTAGGGGTCATAAATCCCCTACGCAGTTGCTGTATGTTCGCAATGTCATTACCGAAACACCGATGAAAATAACTGGAGCCAAAGCACAAGGGTTCATAAGGATAAGACTCAGTAGCTGGTCGGCAGTGGCCATGGAAATACGGCAAACGCCTGCCGTGTCTGACACCAGGAGCTCTCCTTCATCTCCTTCATCAGAATGGGACAGGTCACGGATGTCACCGGCTAGCTTTTTTCCATAGCATTTCTATCTAAGTGGGCAGCCAGCATCCAGCTCCTCTTCTATGCGACTGCTTAAACGATGATACGTTTCAAGAGGACGTGTCACTACGTGGCCTTGCTGCTGGCCTGGGAGTCTGTCACTTGTCACAGCTGCTCTGGCCCAAATGGGGTTTCCACAGCATGGTGTAGCTTTGATATTCCACAATAACATATTTATTGTTACACAAACACTCATTCCCAAAGCATGTTGTTAACATGCTCAAATTATTTCTACATCGTGTTCTCTCTACATTCTAGATGAATAGGGCCCACACTTCACCTACAAAGTGTCCTCAAACACTGTCTCATTCTTGTCCTCACCCTTGACCTGTTGTGATTTACAGACAGGTCATTTCCCCCCAAAACTTAGCACTCATCGGGAAAATGGATAGTTGATTAAGCTAACTGAGAAATCGTACAAAATGGATAAACTGTAAACAAAAGCCATTTGGAAGTGCGAGAAGATCTATCAAGACGACTGTGATATTCTGTGAGATCAAACCCACTCTATATCTGGTGAATGTTAATCACAACCAAGACCATTCCATACTGAAGGCCATACCTAGTCGAGAGCCCAGCTTAACCAAGGAAACGCAATACATGACAACTGGTGTACAGAGGCTAACTGGCTCATGTCTCACAAACATTTACTCATTAGAATCATGGGTCCTTCCTGTGTCCATACATATGAAAGCCTGAGGTGACCTCACAGCAGACAGCTGCAGAAGCATTAAAATGATCTTCACACTATACATCCTCCCCACACTATAGTGCTCACAATAAATCATCCACAACCTGTCTTACCTCTTTGCTGCCTTCAATGTCTGACGACTCGCTACTGAAGTCTTCGGTATTTAGGTTCTCAAAGTCAGACTCGCCCACGGCAATGGGGACCGTCACAGTGAGGCTTGGATTGTGGATGAAGGACATGTAGTCACTGTTGTCAATGATGTATTTCCCCATGTCGCTGCCCAATCCACTGGCGGTCCCATTGCCTTCCTTTAGGTACTCAGGCTCCCGAGTGAGATCCACAGCAGTGTGGTTGGAGATACAGTTTTCGACCTTACTGTGTAGCTCCTCCAGGGCCTTAACCTCGTCCAGTGCCCTAGGACCTTTCCCCATGCACAGCCTCAGAAAGAACTGCCGCACCATGGACTTGATGAATTTGATGCCGCGATGGATGCGGCCCACAGCGATCTGCAGGTTGTTCATCTCACTGTCCTCGTCTGTTGCCGCCAGATTGTCAGCGCTGAATGAGCTGAGCAGCAAGGCCAGGAACAGATTCAGAACCTGCACCAGACAGGGATAATATCGAGAACTGTGATGAACCGCATGGGAAAATGCACTGTGACAAATTCCATTGGTCACACGCTCTTGACTTCATTTTAGACAAGTCTGCACTCCATCAATCAGACATCTCTTGACATAAAAGCATATTAACAACTGAAGATGTTTGGAGGAACGATCTCAGCCTACAGAACATCGACCGTTGCTTGCAATGCTAGGATTACTTCTGATAAAGTAACCCTATACTTCAGTTCCAAAATTTATGAACGGATCATCAAATCATGACTTCAGCTATGCCCATGATTTCATTTTCTAAACTTCGTAGGATACTGAAGCAATTACGGACTAAAGCCGGAGATCTTGTTACTGCGTAATACAGTCATAGGTAATGTTGCACCATTTAGTAAATGGCTAGATGCTGAGATGTCCTGCAGCTTCTAGAGCTACAATAACTAGATCACGATTCCCTTAATTACCCAGCCTGTAGAACCTGTGAAAGCAACTTGACACGTACCACCAGGTTTCCTATAACCATGACCATCATGAAGACGATGAGACACAGAGCCTGGCCGGCCACCTCCATGCAGTCCCACATGGTCTCGATCCACTCGCCGCACAGCACCCGGAACACGATGAGGAAGGAGTGGAAGAAGTCGTACATGTGCCATCGTGGAAGTGTGCAGTCATCCGATATCTTGCACACGCAATCACGGTAGCTCTTGCCGAACAGCTGCATTCCCACCACGGCAAAGATGAAGACGATGATGGCCAACACAAGGGTCAGGTTTCCCAGGGCGCCCACGGAATTGCCGATGATCTTGATAAGCATGTTAAGGGTAGGCCAGGACTTGGCAAGTTTAAAGACCCTCAGCTGAAAGACATGATCAAGGTGTGAGGAAAATTGTCACCTCCTGACTGCTCTGCGTATCATATGTGAATAATGCCGACGCAAAGAAAGGGCCATGGGTGAACTTACCAATCGGAAGGACCTCAAGACAGACAGTCCTTCCACATTGGCTAGACCCAGCTCCATCAAACTCAGGCTAACTATAATTCCATCAAATATATTCCAACCTTCTTGAAAATAGTAGTAAGGATCTAAGGCAATGATTTTGAAGCACATCTCAGCTGTGAAGATTCCCGTGAACACCTACAAAACCGAGAAAACAGTCAAAACCAAATCCCACATACCCAGGCCACGATACCTCCAATATTAACAGACAAAAAAAAACTTGGGAGTTGTATGCGACAGTAGCTGGAATCCGGAGGTGAAAAGCAAAATCTTACCAAATTACCCACGGAGAGCACATTGTCGAATTCAGTAGTCATAGGGTAGTGCTCCATGGCCATAAACAGAGTGTTTAAGACAATACAGATGGTGATGGTAAGATCGACGAAGGGATCCATCACAATCAGGTTGACAACCTGCTTGATCTTAAGCCAGAGCGGGCAGCAGTCCCAGATGAGGAAGATGTTAGCGAATTTGTACCAGCATGGCGGACATTTCTGTCTGGATTCCTCAAGCTCTGCAGAAGCAGAAAAGTAACATTAAATAAGCTCAGCATTTGAACTTAGACATGAATTTTACTTACTCATCAAATGTATAATTTAAGGTTTCTCGGTTCTGGTTCCGCAGCCCATTACGTATTCTAGGTTTTTGTTTTGACTTAGATGATGTGTAAGATATTAATATAACACAAAACACAACTTTAGTCACGTTACATGATGTCAGCTGAAGACTTGCTGCAGTTTTTAATTGTTAGCAATTGTTGAAACAATGCCTTTAGCTGAAAAAGAAAGTATGAGTCGACTGAAACGTGCACACATTTTACAATTTCAGGGAAGAGTGTAGATTTCGTGATAATTTTAATAACAAACCACTCTGTTCATTTTAACAATCAAAACGAAAGTTATGTGGAGACATCTAGTCAGCATTACTCTTCTTCCTGACAAAAGATCAGCTTAACAAAACTGGAAAGCAAATGGAAGTCAATGCAACTGGATTCATGCAATTTTTAACTATTAATGAAGAACTCAGCTGGATGAAACCGGCATAGAAAGTGGTGCAGGGACCACAGAGCACGGAGCATAATGTTTAACAGGAGCTACATGCCTGGAATAATTGAATGAGATGTCTATCCAACCATGGTTTGTCTGGGTTAGATATGTGAAGAGGAACCATTCCTTTGTTCTCGTTACTACATCCAGAAGTCAAGAAAAACCTACCCTCCATTGTGTTTGTTAAAATACTGGCAACGCTCAAGGCTCTCTGTCTAGCAGCCGGCTCCTCCAAGAACTCCATAGAGGTCTGGTGAGTGCCAGACCTCTTCTTCTTCTGAACATCCGTCTCTGTTGTCGTACCCTGAGGGGAGAGAAGCGCAGTTCCAAAGGTCAGCTGTCGGGACCAGCGTTACCATATGGCATTCCAAGTGCATGCTCAGGCAGTCGGAAATGGGAGGAATCACGAAGGAGAGAGAAAGGTCTCAAAAACTCAGTGCATCTCAGCATGCGTCGATAGGTGGAGAGCATACTACGGCTTGTATGCCATAGCAGAAGAAGGAAAGGAGAAGAGAAGCAAGGCAAAAGCACGCAGAAGTAAGTAAGGAACTAGCATGGCAGGCAGCAAGGTGCAAGAGTAGCTACAACATCACAAGCAGGCCATCGGCGCCGACCCTCTCTTCCCTTACATTGTCATCGGTAGTGGGCTTATCTACAGTCACCTCGGGCAGCAGGAGTCCAGCAGGCGACGTGGGAACTGAGGCTCCGCCCACCAGCGACACCACACCGTTGCAGTCCACGGTGCAATGCATCTTGCCGTTGGCCGGCAGCAGAACGCGTGAGGACACGCTGCTCTGGCTGATGTTGCTGCTGCGTCGCTCGATACGCCGCGGCACGAACAGTGAGCCCCGGCGGCTCTCGCTGTCCTCAAATGTGCTGTGCTCATCGTCGGCGAAGTCGTTCTCCGAGCCCACGTCACGGCCGCGGCGGAAGCTGAATAAACTGGTGCGGCTGTTCCGGCGCGGTGAGAACAGGGAGCCACGGACGCTGAGGAGAGACTAGGAAAGGAACATGGCTGTGTTAGCGATTATGCCCCCAAAGTGAGTGTCTCGCTAATACCGTCTTCAGTGTCAGGTGTCGATCTTCCAGTCAGCAGGTATCGCTTCGTCTAAACAGAGCACCGGAAACTTGCCCTCACTGGAGTGACTGCAGTTGGTGTGTGCAGTGAAGTGCAGTGTACTCAAGAACCCCAATCATGGGAACTGTTCTTGATTATTGTTTAGCTCACTTGTACTGAGAGGGAACAAAAACATGAACCGTCTATGGTTCTTTTTTGCTCAAAAAAAAACAATAAAAAAAAAAAATAGATTTGCGATAAATATAGACTTTATGAATGCCATAGAGCTTCTTCCAAGGATTGCACTGGCAATAAAAATCCACTTTGGTCGTTTACATAAATTGACACCATCAGCTAATCGCTGTCCTGATAAGGATGAGGTGGCGAAAGCATGTGTTACAGATGTTGATGGTTACTGTCACAGAACATGTGGGGAACAGCATAAGGCAACAGAAGGTGCACTCAGACTTATATGAATGATCCAAGAAATATTATACATTTGACCCAGACCCAATGGGGAACAGATTACATAAATTAGTGCCAGGTAATCCAACCCAGTGTGGCATTTTCACATCACATCTATAACAAAAATCCCCAAGTCCACATGTAAACACTACAAAGAGAAGACAAAGGCATGGTGAAGACATATGATTTGAATGCCAAGTGTGCTTTGCAACTTAACTTGCGAAGATGCAGATTTACATATTCTACCCAGAAACTATGGAAAGAATATTAGTATAATGCATACAAAGGTATACATGAGAAAAATCATGCTATTGCATGTGAAATAGCTAAACAGCTGTGATTAGATATTAATAGGATCTTGGTGTTAAGATGACAGTCGAAGGGTATCATGCACACTGGAGTATGCAAAGCTTAAAGAATCAAGTTCATGTCAATTGCTGTGTTCTCTGGCTAACTGGGGTTCACCTGGTGTGGGGACGAGTGCCTCTTCTCATATGACAGCCTGTTGCCGTCGATGGAGAAGCGGAAGCCCGTCCTTTTGATGCTGTCCTCTGACTCCGACTTGTGAAACTTCTCATCGTCTGCCTTCTCCTCCTCTCCCTCCTCCTTCTGCCTCCGCTTCTTGCGCCGGTTCCGCCTCTCCTTGGCGCTCTTGGAGCTCAGCTTGGATGCCTCGGAGGAGGACTCCGTGAGGCCCGCCCTCCCACTGTACTCCCCGCTCCCGTTGGCTGCTTCCATAGCGGCCTGCTGTCAGAACAACCAACCAGTAGACGGTAATGGTTACTATGGCAACACTGGGGACTATTCCTGAACATAGCAGCGATGTGCCGATGCAAACGGGTTTCTTCAGGGAGCAAAATCCACAGCTTCATAGGGCTGTTTCTCAAACATATTGTGTGGCTGAGAATAGTTAATAAAATATTTCAGGAAAAACAATTTTTAATAGACCTCTCAAGAATGATGGAAATTGAGATGCAGAATTTTCTATGGCCTGGGAATGGTCTTGTAATAACTTGTACTTGAATGCTGCATTTCTGCATCCCTCTGAATAAAAATCAAATTCTCACTTCATAGTTGCTTCTTTTTCACTTTCCATGGTTTAAAATGTGACACATTGGTGAAATAGATTGGAACAAAATATAAGAATGCAACCAGTTACATAAACAATTGCAAACATTCTCTCATGAATAAAATAGAGCAATTTGTTTTCTCTGAAATGCATTCTTGCTGTCCAGTCTCCCAGTGTCCTTATACCTAAAGATCCACTTTCAATAGGTTACATTCACTGCACAAAAATGGTCACTGCACCTTCACACAGGGTTGTCTTAACCACACTGTACCCTGGAATTAATTGGACTCTATTGTCACATGGGCTTTTGGATGAGGTGCAGGAAATGCCTTTCAGTGCCATGAGCCAATATAGGGCCAACTGGAGCACAATGGGGGCAGCATACTTGAGCTTCTTCCTGTTGTCTTTTGAGCTGCTCCAGCATCGCCTGGAACTCCTCCTCTTTCTGTTGGGCCTCCTCCATCGTAGCCTGGTTCTGCTCATCATAAGCCATGGCCACCACAGCCAGGATCAGGTTGACCAGGTAGAAGGAGCCCAGGAAGATGACCAGGACGAAGAAGATCATGTAGGTTTTCCCTGCAGCTCTCAAAGTCTGAAACACAAATGGAGACTTCAGACGACCTCCCATCTGTCACTCTTCAGACAGGGACTTTTTTTTATGTCAACTTCTAGTATCAACAGAAATCAAATCCAATAAAACGACACATTCGTAAAGAAATTAAAAGATGCTGAGACATCTATTGTTGTGGAAAATCATGTCAACTGTCTGAGTAAACAAACATTTCGCAGCAATAAATTCAATGTAAAACAGACGTTATTCAATTTATTTGGTTTATATAGTAAAGCCATGTAACACCAGAAGTTGGTCATTTTTATTTCCTTAAAATTCTAAACTTTTTATATTTAGCTTTATAGACACCAATCACGCGGTGCCATTTTAATAAAACACTGGACACCATCTGAAAGAGACGATGCAAATCAGGAGTAAAACGAACTTTCGTTTAAAAAGTAGCACTTTCCCAAAAGCACCATTTAAATAACACTAATGGGAGAAGGACAATATAAATATTAGCATAAATGACATGACATGATTCAAAATTAAAATTCCTCACTGGAATTACGTAAACCGATGAACTGTTGATTGTGAATGAAGAGCAGGACTAAGCAAACACTGCACGCTATGGCCAAACACTGCGGTAGATCATAATGAAAGTACAATGACAGCAGAAAGGAAGCCGACCCCCTAATGAAGCAAATGGACGTACAAGCGCAAACTCATAATGATATTTTGCCTGTAGGAAATAAAAAAAAAACAAACAAAGATTTAAAGGACTTATTTATCTAATACTATACATGAAGTATGATCGTAAACCATGGAATGCGGGGGTGGGGGGTTTCTCAGGTAAGTTTTAGAGCATTCACAAAGAAAATACCTACAAATACATTAATGATTCAATGCAAACTAATAAAACCTGAGTTATATCTGTGTTGTTAATAATAATACTTAATAAATAATCCATTTTAGAAATATATCTCGTTGCTTGTTAATGCTCGACTGACAAACTACGATGATACATTTCATCTATCAGCTTTGACTGATGCTATATGACTAAAAGCCGTAAACAATAAACTGCAATAAGCCTCACTGATATTTACCCTTTAATTAAAAAAATAATTTCATTCATTACGGAGGGGTGACTTAATCCACATAAATATTCTCAGTTAAAATTGCTTGATGTATCACTTGATGCATCATGAACGCAATGAAATCTAATAACGATCCCCTGGTCTTTGCTACAGACCTGCTGGTAGAGATTCTCCCAAAAGTCCTGAGTCATGAGTCGGAAGAGGGACAGGAAGGCCCAGCTGAAGGTGTCGAAGCTGGTGTATCCGTAATCTGGGTTTCGGCCGGCTTTCTGGCATGAGAAACCCTCCGGACATTGCCTGACACACAGGGAACCACACAGCCCCTTTCATTTCACTCATTCACTTCATTTTTTATATTCATTTTAATTACAATTTAGAGGAGACCGGGGACATTGTAGAACGGGGTCAGTTGTTTTAAGTAATTTCCTTACATAGATTCTTCCCTTAAATGCCCCCAAACACCATGCTTAGAAACCTGTAAAACCTCACTTAGAAAGGAAACAAAATCCTGTTGTATTGATTTAAATTTTATAGAAATGGAAATGAAACAAAGCAACAATTATCCACAGTCTCCCCTTTGTGACTACAAACATGTGGCCCGGATATAATCCGTGATGTGGAAAGTCTGCAGTCTTACCCGGCATCACTTGCATTTCCACACAGAAGAGCATCTCTTCGATTTGGTAAGAAATAATAGTTACCTTGATGAAGAATGAAAATGAGAATTAGACGGTGTGAATCATCAGCGATAACCGAACGTGCATCATACAATTACCAAAGACTAAAACTGCATCAGTTACAGCAGGAGCGTGAGACAGAAGACATGCAGACCAGCTGCACTGTCACGAGCCTCCAGCACCAGGAGTTGGTAATTGATTTGATGTAAACTTGAAAGTGAGACCCTCGCTGCCTAATAGCAATATGACTCCTCGACACCCTGGTCATGACTGTACAGCCTTCAGCAGTGGAATCGCTGTGTCCAGCTCATTTGCTCTGAATCAGTGAGTCAGGCTTCTCTTCCTAAGGATACAAGGAGCTCACCCCCCCCCACCCTTTCCATCAAGCAGAGCCAGACCCCCCACCCCCTCCTCCTCCAGCTTTGGGGCAATGACTCAGCTAAACATGCCACTCATCTCCAAAGAGACTGACTTTATTGCACCTGCCAGAATCTGCTCCCCCCCCCCCCCCCGTTTGCCATGTGTGTCATTTTGCATCACGATTCACTGCTAGGACACTCCCCATTTTCTCACTTATCGCCGTATATATATGACTTAAACATTCTGATTCTGTGGTGACCTGCTAGAGAGCCCCCCCCCATCACAAAAAAAAGGGAAAAGCCAAAGTGCTTACTTTCGTCATTGAGATAATTGGTCCAGTTCAGCGACTCTGTCAGGTTTGAGGTCGTCACATTGTCCATGGTGTCATTTCCCAGAGGAATCCTTACACACTTCTGCCTCAAATTACCCATAAATAGCTGCAGCCCTATTAGTGCAAACACACTCAGACAGAAGACCGTGAGAATCATCACGTCCGACAGTTTCTTCACCGATTGGATCAGGGCCCCAACGATGGTCTTCAGACCTGCAAAAGATGAAAGAAACCATTCCTGTTGTCTGAAGGGGATCCACGCAGCGTGGAAAGAATGAGCAAAGATTGTATGAGCTTCTGAATGTCATGGGGATGTGGGACAAAGGTGCTGCCGTAAGCTGATGCGTTCAGATTGCTCGTTAGAAAGAAACGGCATAAATAACAACTTAAAAAAGAGACCTGGCCCCCATTTAATTGTGAATCATGGGTCTAGTGAGGGCAGACGAGGTATTTTTTTTAACCAATTGGATCACTTCAGATGTGGTTAGATTTTCCTCAATTAACATGTGGGCCACGTCATGCAGGTTATCTTTTCTGAAGGTGCATCTCCAAGCAGATAATCCAGGCTCCAGCTTATATCACGTGCATTTAGCCTCCAGACCAGCTCAATCTGAGGGTCGCGGCCAGCAAGCTTGGAAATTTAAGTGCCAGCGCCTCAAGTCCTTATTCTCATCCCCTTGATGGCAATATATATATTTTCAACCCACACGACGGGAGAAAACATTCCAAGTTCACACAGACGGGTGATATTCAAACCCCCGATCCTGGAGGTGTGAGGTAACGGTGCTATTCACTGAGACACTGCGTTATCTTGTTAACTCTTTATACATATAATACTGCAACATTATCTTAGGACTGTCCAACTAAAGCTGGTTCCAAAGAAGCACGTGTTATTTACCACCATAAATGCTTGGAGCAGAAAAGAGTGCTATCAGCAATACAGGAACATGCAGTGTACGTGAGTGTGTATCAGATTAGGCGTGATACACACACACACAGGCCATCGAACGAGCACCATCCAGGTCAAACAGTCAGGGGAAAACCGTAACAAACACCAAAAGAAAATAAAGGATAGCCAGGCATCAACACAAATGCAACAGAACAGGCTGGATTTTGCAATGTCTCATGCAAAAAAAAAAAAAATAAATAAAATAAAATAAAAATCTATAGAATTCCCAAGGCTGCTCTTAGAAAAAAAATAGAGAAAAACAAAGCAAAAAAATCTAAAAGCAGAGAATCCATCCCATGTTGATGGAGTAGCTGAAGATTCCTGCTTTTACTAGCTGCTTTGCTCTATGAGAGGCAAGCGGTCGAACCTTGAGAAGTAAAAGTGTAAGGCGAGGTGACCCTTTGGTTTTGTCTGGATGGAGTGAACACCAGCCTTCACCCTTTTGACCTTTGACCTTTAACCTGGCTCTCACCTGGGATGACTGATATAGTTTTCAGGGCTCGGAGAACCCTGAATGTTCTCAGTGCCGAGACATTGCCCAGGTCCACAAACTCTGTCACATATCTGTAATAGGGGAGGTCACACACAAGACGCCATGACAGGACACCAAGGAACAGTCGGAGGAAGCATTGCACAAGGGCTGTCTGACACCTAACAGTGAGCACTCCTTACCTGGAATTACTGAAATAGTTTTCAAAGCTCTCAGTACTCTGAAAGTGCGAAGAGCTGAAACATTGCCTAGGCTTACAAACTCTGTTACATACCTGCAGGATTAAATGCACAGTTACAATAGGACTATTCACAATGTTCAAGCTCCACACACAATCGGGGGTTTATAGCCTCGCATCCTTTATTATTTTCCTGCATGCGCTGCAGTAACAGACATGCAGGTCTCAATAGCATTAAGAAGAGTCAGATGTTTTCACACTTTGCTCTCATTAATCCACTGTGGATGCACATGGTAACACCTTTCAGTGAAGGAGCGTGCATTCCTTCTCATCTTTGTGTCACTGCGACACACTGGCAATATGCAGTGCAAAATGAGCAAATAACATTCCTGCTTCTCTATAGAGTAAATATCACAAAAACATGAATAAAAGAGACAGGTTCATATTTTCCTTTCCCCCACCGTGCCTTTGAGGAAAGACAGATAGGATTAAGTAAAAATATCCTAAAGTGTGGTGGTGAAGAAAGTCAGCGGCCCACTGGGCCACACTGTGTCATAATGAGTGAAAATATTTAAGCAACGGTTTTACATTATTAAGTAGTTTTATTATAGTAGTAAATTTTAGGGTTTTAACGTTTGTGAAAGCATAAACAGCTGCAGTTTGTGAGTTTAGCAGGGCTGTGAGCTTTGTTACACTGTCTCTGGCCAAGCGGTAACAGTAACAGCATGAGTGGATGAAGCAGGATACTTACGCCATGAGTATAACACTGAAATCCAGCCAGTTCCAGGGATCCCGCAGGAAGGTAAACTTCCCGACACAGAAGCCTCTCGCAAGGATTTTTATCAGACATTCAAAAGTGTAAATTCCAGTGAACGTGTACCTGCGAATGAAAGGATTAATGTTACGCTACATTAGCACTTTCACAGCGGAAATAAACATTTCTGGGGTTTTTCGTTTCTGAGAGCAACAACTCCCAACATGAAAACAACAACAAAAAAAAAAAAAAATAATAATAATAATAATAATAATAATTTTAGAGAGTGACTTACTCTACATTCTTTGCCCATTCCGGGGGGTTACTCAACGTCATGAATGCACAGTTGGTCAGGATAGTGCACATGATTAAAAAGCTGAACAATATGAAAGTAGCCGTCAAGGAAATGCAACACAAGTTATGTTAGAATTAACAAAGAGCAAATTTCCAAAACCATGGGACATGTGGGTGGCATAAGCTCATAAGTACCATTTCTGTGGATTTACTGAGTGAGCTTTGGTTCCCAATTTTGTTACATATTTTGGTCATTGCCAGTCTCATTTCAATAACAACAAAAATGGACTTTGGTCATTTGCTCTTCAATTTATGTATCAAAGATTCATGCATGTCACTCATGCATACGCCCATACATACAGGCCAATTCTTGCACAATTCTACATGGCGAAGGATATGAATGTACCAAAACCATAATTGCTAATCTTCTAATGGGGTTGAAGGAGCTTAAGAAGTACAAGGCAGGAGTGGCGTTAAACCGGAAGATTGCCTTCCCGCGGTTCAATACTATAAAGGTCTGAAAGAGAGACAGAGAGAAGAGGGTAGGGGGAGATTTTTGTTTTCACATGAGACTGCATTCAGAGCAAAGCTTTCCGACGCCCAGTGGCATCCAGCTCAAATCCCCACGCTGCAATTCAATTTGTTTAAGCCACATCTCTTGAGCGATGTAACTTAATCTATGATGCGGCCCGCATCATAAAAGCTACAAGCCCTGGGAGAACAGGAGGTTTTCTAGATGAGTGAACAAAGTGGTGATCAAATTTTGTGCGATGAGACCTCGGACACCTACCTCAGCAACGGGGATGGTACGACTTAGCAGATATATATGGAATAGAACATGATTACTGCTTAAATGTCTTCAACAGCCTGCGATATAAGGCTGAGCAGATGTGGGTATGTTATGGTGTATCTCACCAGGGTCACTGCTCTTTTAGTTATATGAGCCTTGCTTTTTGGCCTCGCCGTTTAATCGCCTCTACGCTGTCAACCTATGAGTCGCTGCATGCTGTCCTGTCACCTAAGCTACCGTGACGTCTCACAGAGGATCACACCATGCTCCAGCACCCAGGACACAAACAACAGCCATCAAAGCTAGTGAAAAACAGGCCTGTCAGTGGGCCTGGCCTACAATGTGAGACCAAACAAGAGCGGGCTGACAGTCAATCGAAAAGTCGCAGAAGAGGCTCTAGAAAGAACCGATTTGTTTTTTTCAGTACTGAAACTTCTGAAATGTATGCGAAATGTAGTTAATCAACCGCAAAACAACAAAACAATATTTAGAAATTTCCATCCAATCACATTAAACCAAAAGATGATTATGCATACATACATCATCAGCAGTAACGGCTAACAGAAGAGCGAGCCAATAAAAATGACTCTGAAATGTGCAGGACACAGATTTATCCAATCGGTTGTTGCTCCTTATCTGACCGCATCCATAGCCCGCCTACATGGGAGGCTTAGCAGGACTCACTTGCTGATTGCTGTAATAAGGGTCCAGATCCTCCAGGGGGGTGGAAACCATCCCCTTTGGTATGTCCCCATAAATAAATGGCAGGGACTTCCCCGCCTCCAGGTCACTGTTGGGCTTGGGGCCGTTTTCGTCATCCTCGTCTCGCCGCTCCCCTCTGGGCCTCTTGGACTTCTCTTCGGTGATCCGCTTCTCGATGGCATCGAGAGACTCGCGGCAGAACAAGCGGAAGCTGTCTGGTCCCGGCGGTACAAGCAGCTGTGCCATCTTTTCATCCTGCACCTTCAGAATGAATGGTTAACCTCCTGCATAAGAAAGTGCTAGAACAACAAGAGGGAGAGTGGAAGACCACGTTAGCCACTGAGATTAGCTGCTGGAATTAACCGACAAATGCGTGCCTGCTTTCAATCCACAGCGTACATCCTACGTGGGCTGGAACATTTAACTTATTGGTCTAGACAAATGAACATCCCTCACTAATTTTCCCTTAAACAACTGTTACAATTAGGCCTAACATCAGGGAAAAGAAACAGCTAATTTTATACTGAAATGTCACATCATACTCTACACCAATGAGTAGCAGATATTAGCAACAACGAGAAGAGCATCAACACTCGAATGGGATCAAGACACAAAACTCAGAGGAACATCATCTTCCCTAACTGCTGCCTCAGGACCCAGCCAGGATTTCGCCATTTCTGAGTCACATTACCACCACCAAAGAAAAAAAAAAGTTCTCACAAATTATTGTATTTGCTGGCTAATCTCTGAGTCACTGCATATCCCTTAATACAGTGGGTGAGCACTTGTAACATGAAGTGCATTTAAACTAAAAATTGACTGTAAAACCAAATTAAGACTTTGGAACAATAATCTCTTCACACATAGATACATAAATCCCAGATGACAGGCCTCAGGCATAGCTAACAAAGCAGAAATTCCAGAATTAAATTAGGCAACGTTGACCTGACACGGGTGGGACAAGGTTAGTAGATTAGAGATGTAATGTTGCACTAAAACATTAGGAAATGGAAGCCAGGCAGACTAGAAAGTGTGTTGAACCAAAGGTCTCATCAGATTCAGGATTTCTTTTCATTCTGGACCTAAGAAGTCCTGACTTCCTTGAGCTCCTGATGAAATCATCCAGGGCACCGTATTTGGTCACAAGGAGTGAGAATGTAAAGGACCAGACACCCTTCTGCCACACACATCTAACCAGGAAGCCCTACTTAATTGAATTTGGCCACACCATGCACTTTCTGGGTGTCTGCGTTATTCTATGTGCGAAACTACTTTCCAGTGACGAAGAAGTGACGAGCATCGCTGACATTTTATTTTTTTGATGACTCAGCCTTGCATCCAGACAAACTCGTCAGCTCACGATGACATCTGTGGTGCGTGAGCTCACAACTGGCTTTATACGGTTCTGAAACATGAGTGTGCATGATAATCTGGACATCTGCTTAGCCGTTACAATCGCCATTACAGGTATCAACTCTCCCTTTGTGGTAAAAGGATAATTCACACTTTGGGGCAGAGCTCTCCTGACCATGGTCTCTACAGATGATCTTCCAAGATGTCCTGTTCTGTGAAGCTCCTGCCTTCGTTTCTCTAAAGACCTCAATTCAACGTGCCCTTTCAGCAAAACTCGGACTGACAGATGATAGGTCCACCTTCGCAACAATTTTATGGTGCTTAGTTAAAGGGACATCCTACTGAGTACATTAACCACTTCCCCTACTCAAAGTTCTCACCTTGTCTGCAGGGGACAGGAGAGCTATTCAAATAATGCCAACAGATTCTATGAAGCAGTTACAGTATAGAGTTTTGGTATCACTTCAGTTTAAGGAATTTTATGTTGACATACATGGCGCACTGTCACTGCAGATACATGGCACAAGTACGAATAGGCGAAGACCCTCACAGGCCCTCACATGTTTGTCTGTAATGTTCAATTGGGATTACAGTCTTTGATTAACTTTTTGTTGTCATGCTTTGCTAGTATCCATAAGAACTTAAGCAAACAATCTTGATTCTTTCAACCCAAATTCATTATCATTCATAAATATCCTCAGCCAAATATTTCAATTGACTAGAAGCCAAAATGTTTTACTATTAATGTCAGTGCCGAAAAGAATGTTCGCCGTCATAAATTGCAGCTGTTTAAGAATAAATATGGAAGCCATGTCTCAAACTATTGAATGATAATGAATAGTCAGAAATACCATATTGTAAAATTCGAAAATTTATAATAAATTATGTACGTCAACATAGAACGCCCACATCACAAAGTGTTGCCAACTATTGTTTCTTTTTATGAAGTGTAAAGTACCAGGAGGACTCAGCTGCACCTAGAATAATCCATTCTAGTTTGCAGTAGCATGCACATTCTGTCTGCATGCACTCAAGGAACATTCTATCACATGCAGCTAGCAGCAACCATGGAGTTGGCAGAGTGACACATGAGAAAGCTGGTCTTCCCTATTCTGAATAATGCACCACACTATCCAGAATGGGATCTCCGAGCGGAGGAGCAGGCGGAGGGTCGTCGTGCTTCATATGCAAAAAAATAGTTGTTTTTGAGTTTTTTTTTTGCCATGTCATTCATAATTTGCCTAAAGTCCCAGTCAACCATGGTCGTGCAACTTCCAGTGAGCTAAGCTTTAACACAGCAGTCATTTGGGCCCAACAAACGGCCACTTAGCAACAGCGTAGGTGACTAATTTCATTTAGGTAGACAAGGCCTTGAGGTCAATTCAGGCTGATTGGTTGGGGAGAAACTCAGAAAAAAAAGATGGATGAAATGTCATATGTTGTGAGTTTCCTATTCGTCTCTGCTGGATTCATTTTGTAATCGTTGCATTATTTATGCATATATATTATAATGTTTAACCAGTGCACTGCATTCTGATATGAAATGTATGGAATGCTTCATGGTTGAAAAGCAATTCTGTAAGATTTTACAAAATCTGTTGTAGACTATAATGGAATTCAGAAGCAACCCCCAACTTAGGATGTAGTCAATGAATTGCCAGGGTGGAGTCATGCCAAGTCCCTGGTACCAACCTTTGTCTAAGCCCAAGGGCGGAGGCCCCTCCATTAATACATGTTTTTTTGCCATCCATTTATTTTAGAATGCTTCTATCAGAGCATAGGGTCCAGGCTGGAAGACAAAAACACTCACACAATAATGCAGTTCTCTTGGCAACAACAGCAATTGTCACAAACTACAGTACTTGCACTGCATCGGTTTTTCTCAACCCGGGTCTCAGGGACCCCCAGACGGTCCATGTTTCTGCTCCCTCCCAGCTCCGGGGCTGGCAGGGAGCTGGGAGGGAGCAAAAATGTGGACCATCTGGGGGTCCCTGAGGACTGGGGTGGGAAACACTGTTCTACATCCAGATGCAGATAATTTCCTCGCTGCTGGTGTGCAGACGTCCATAAACAGAACAGATGCATGACAAAGAAACAGAATCAGGGTGTCTGTTACCAAAGCACATTGAGAATTTGGTTTAAAATAAGGCAAGACGCATCATTTCTTTGGTAAGTTATATAAATGAAGACGGAAACCAGCTAATTTGTCTGAAGGGGATGTCGGACAGACAGTAACAATTTCTAGCATCAAGAAGTATTAAGAAAAACTTGTGTTGCTTGTAGTTAACAAGAGGTAAAATTGTTTCATATTTAAATTTTGGGTAGCACTTGTGGGGGCACAAATAATGTAGTAATATACTCTTACTTAATGTGTTTATTAACCAGAAACTACATGTTTGTTAAGTACTGATCTCATGTTCATTCACCATTAGTGAATCAAAATGATTAATGTATTTCATGCATGTGTAGTTACTGAATTTGGTCATGATTTGTACTTGAGTAGTAACTGAGTTACTAAGTTATTTGTGCCCCCTCAAGTAAGGTGTTACCAATTTTTTTTTGATGAATTAATTTTAAGCAGTATTTACTAGCAAGAAAATATACAAATCTGGTAAAGTCATATTTGATATACTGTAAGAATGGGTTTGAATATTGCATTTAAAAATCCCGGTTGTACTGTTTACATCTGCAAAGGGTGGATAACCGAAAAAGAAGAATATATGTGGTAAAAAACAAATAATAAAAAATGTAAAGCATGTATTGAAAATCTCCCACGCGCCACAGAAACAATATATTTCAAGACGGGCAAAGGAAACTCTTGATGGCTCAGATGGGTCTTGGCCAAAATAACGGTCAGCAAACCGTGGCCTCGTGCTTCTGTCTCCTGAAACACGTGCTGTCATTGGGAATGCTAGCTGGCTAGGTGACTGACAGCTACGGCCATTTAACGTTCGCCAAAATAAACAGCGAAGTGGCAGGATGCTGAGTCCTCTGCCCTCGCCCTCGCGCCCGGCGCCTTACTGGGGGGACAGCCTGTGGTTTATTTGTCTCCAAGGTACACAGTTCATTAGTCATCTGTACCCTCCCTTACAGTGGGGACCATTTTAATTGTACCACGGCACACGCGGTGCTCCCTGAATTTTAAAACAAAAATACATTCTTGTTATTTCAAAGAAGGGCTGCTAACAATGCGAGGCAACAGTGGTCAGAGACTCAAAATGGCATGACATTTTGTTTCTGTGTCTCAATAATTGGCTAGCAAGTTTGGCACCATCATTTACATTGCAAGAGATGAGAGTGGCATTATACATGTACCCATTTATCTGAAGCTTTTATCCAAAGTGACTTAAAGTAGAGGGAAGGGCTACAATTGATGCATGCTCCCTGGGATTTGAACCCATGACCTTCGCATTGACGGCACTGACTTGCTGAGCTGCACTTTGACGTGAATTGAAATGACACAGAGAAGCTGTCCGAATAGACAGAGGGAAGATGTCCGAATGGACAGAGAGAACTTGTCCAAATGGACAGAAGGACTCCTGGATGGGGCCACCTGCCGGCGTTTTCGCCTGTTTGCTTAGTGCTTAACTGGCCCTGCCTCTCCTACTTTTTGCTTTGTTCCCTAAATCCATCCCAAAGACCCACTTTGTTCCCTCTAGACGCTTGAAGAGCAGTGCAAACAAGCTCCTCCTGAAAACCCAGGTGCGCAATTCGCTCTGACCCCCACTGTCCTCCTTGCCAGGCCCTCAAATAACCTCATCTTCTCCGGAAGCACATCCCACAGGAAACAGTACATATCCCCTACAACATCACAGCCATTCCCAGAAATAAATATATCTGTACCCTATAACTCAGTGAGAAGTTAAGTCTTGAGGGCCTTATAGTGCACATCAGCCAAACAGCCAGGTTTTCCCTTTACTGTCACGTGATTTCAAATGATGGTATTGTCAGACTGAATATCTGGCAAGTATAAAAAGTTATTACAATATAGAAAATATAAGGCACTTGCCTGAAACAGATGAGACAAGGGTTCTGACTGTGAGAAATTCATAATAAAATGACATATAATATTAGTATTTAAAATAAGATAGTCATGCTTTTTTGACAGACTTCGGATGACAGCATGAAGTGGCGAGAGGTGAATAACGCTTTAAATAGGCGTACACATAAAAATGCTTATTACATATAAAATGACTGCAAATCTCTGCCATTGGTCATGATTTATCCTGTTTTGTATTTAAGGTATAAAACTGGGGCGTAGGTAACTGCTGCTGTCCACGGTGCTGAAAGACGTTTTCGGTTTGTTTTCGTAAATGTATTGACCGGTTTTGTCACCTGAGTGCAAATTTATATGTTTTAAGTCGACAAAAATGTGCATCACAACAACACGAATGTAATCAAAGCTTCGGCACCACGCAACGATCTCAAAGCTATTGGAAATCTAAGTATGTATATGTTAATCTCAGAATTATCCTAAGGTTTTTCAGTTTGATCGCAGCAGTCCAGCAATAGGCTACCAAATGTCGCCCAAGACTTTTCTTAAAGGGCACATATGATGTATATATTCATGGGCTTTATTCGAATATTATAACCTCACTGCGATCGCCAATTTCTAACGCTGTTTAGACATTTCCACGCAACCAAAAGACGTTATAAAAGTGTATGCAAGAAAACATATATGACCAAGAAAATCTCCTAGCCATTCTACATTACATCCAAAGAGGGTTCCCATTTTGCAGCACAGCAGAGCTTTGGGTGGTAGCACTAGAAACTTCGAGGGGCGGTCCATCAGTTTCTCTGAATATTAGTAGAAAAATTAAATTTTAAAGAGACTTTAAGGTGCAACTGATAAATCATCGGGAGTGTCAAAGTCTAGAACAACATAGACGACGCAAACGCAACTGGAAGGTCTAGCACAATCTTTTTATAGGCGAATGCAATTGTTTAACATTGTGAGCAGTAAATGGACCGTTTTACTAAGAGGAGCTGAAATACAGGTAAAATTTTAGCATTTTCATGCTTGCACGGAGTCTTAAATCCCAACTATTGCGTTTGTTACCACAGACACATAGATCCGTCAAAGCTTACTCCAAACCAGTTGTAATCAAGATCCACGTCATGCGCAGACCTTTTCCCCGAAACTGCAAATATAACTCCTGTCACAAAAATAAACGACCAAATAGTGTTTGAAATATTATACTTTACAGTCAATATGGCATTATGATGGCAAATAATTATCTTGGAATGACCCTGTATATTTTCTCCGCACACCCGCATAATAATAATTCATACATTTCTAAAATTAATGATTTCTATCTACCCCAACATCCGTCGACATGTATTTATTCATCTGTACTACACGATTAATTGCAACGAACAAAAAAGGCAAAACGCGAAAGAATTGCATAAACAATCAGACACGACGCACAACTAAGAATGAATGCGCTATTGTTTTTTTAATGAAATCAAACTTTATACGATAATTAATACTAAGAGAAGATATGTAACTGAAAATGGTACCTTGGCTGTGGAAGATTTTCGACTAGGAGAGCAAGCAGTAGCTGTCGCCATATTGAAGGTTTCATTTATTTCCATAGAGAAGCCTCCAACGCCTCTTCAGCTGCAACATCTCCACCCTGCCTTTGGAGAGTCCGGAGGATAACCAGACCCCCAAACGCCCTGCCCATTCACACTTCGTAAAGCGGCGGCTCAAAGCCACTCCTTATTCCAAGTCTATTTCGAGAATATGTCAAGGCTATGTCGAAAAAAATGATTTCAATAATAATATCAACAACAACAATCAAACGCCATTCCCGTTTTATTTAACAGGTCGTTTCTGGAATACCAAGCTACTTTCACAAGGAGAACAAATCTTAAAATGCAGAATAACTGCCTTTTTGTTTCTGCGTTTGTCTATCTATGTAAGTGACGACATGCTTTTGGGTGCAAAAATTAGGCATGCATTAAAGGGTGTATTTGCGAATCGCCTAAATGATAGGGTGTGTTTTGGTAAAGGTCTACGTCAGTTTCATGCTGATATTTTTGAGGGCCAGGAAAACATTGAGCAAGATATCCCGTGTTTCACAAAGCAATTGGATTTTCCTTTGGTTTACGGTGGAAAACTAGATTTAATGCGAGAGTGCTTTACCTGTTGATGCCATGAACGTTTTATGAAATGTAAATTCCGGTGATTTTTTTTACAACCATAAACCGACTGTAGGTTAGACTACCAACTACCATGTATAGTGGACTGCCTGTTATATTTATAGCAGATAAAATATTTGTACGATTGGCAGTCAACATGCTTGAAATAACTGCATAATTTCCTTGGTCGTGAAAGCTCATTAACCCCAGAAGATACCGGTTATTCTGAGCCGAAGTGAAAAATTCAGCCCAAGATGTCAGCTTCCTACAAATGAGAAATGTCCAGCCAACAGGCAGGGAAGGTCGTCTCCATGCACAGACAGCGCCAAAAGCGCGTCTAAAAGCACATACAAGGTTCCAAAGATGAAATAATTGAATGTATGTTGCAGATTCCATACTGATTCTGGCATTAATATCTTTGTTTTTTCGTACTCGGTCTGTTTTGCATGGACTGACAAAATGATGAACCTAATGAACGATCACAACCTCAGCGACCAAATTCAACCGACTTCAAATAAACGATTTATTAGTAAATGAAATAGGATACTACACTGTTAAACGCACGACGTACAAGCACGACCCAAAGCCTGGTACATTTATTCGCGGGTTACCACGGCATTGACGATCACAGAGGCAATAGCTGACGCCTTTCACTGTCGCTCAGTATAAAAATTATTATACACGAGGCCATCGATTTCACTTGTAAACGGCTTGCAATACGCCTTGAGATTATTTTTGTGTGTTTTATGTGCAACTTAAATAGACCTATGTCTTATTTTGAAAATACCAACAATCACACATTAATCTTCATGATGACTGTTTGAACCGGCTTTTAGACGTTTTAAGACGTCTAATGATAACACCAACAACCAAATACAAGTTATTTGTAAATATTTTCCATACATTAAAACCATCTTGTAAAAAAAGGAAACAGTCGTGATTATTTTACCAAAGGGCTACAACATTTTCTAGTTTATAATTGTATTTTGGGTGCAGCATATATAAAAAGCATTCGTGCATATTGTTCTGCACGTCTAATGATGTCGAAATGCAGGTTTTTCCTCAAAATACTCACCATTATGGTCCAAGGCAGGGGGATCTAAGAACGCCTGGCCGATCCCATCATGTCTGCTTGACTATTTTTTTTAGTTTGTTGTTTTTCTCCTGCAGCCAAATATCGTTGATGCCTTCTTAAGAGTAAATAAAACGGTAGTTATCCTTTGGGTGAATAATTCCCAGGTAGCGGAGAATAAACAATCACGTAAGAGAACTATCAATCGCTGCCAGTATCGCCTTGCACCGCCGATCGACGCTTCCGGTCATTCATTATAGGGTTGGGAATGACGCCAAAGCCGCTCCGAGGGATTCACGCCTCAGCTGGAAAATGCAAGAAGGAGATGCTGCGTGATGCACCTATAATATCTGGAAAGGTGGATATCGGAAAAAATGAACTAATTGTGTTTAACTCAGACACGCAGTGTTTTCCACCAGCTTTTCCTCAGTCTTCAATGCGCGTACGATCGATAGGATGCCAAGGTCGCCCAATGCAAAATACGGCAGGAGGAACCCGATTCGCAATGCATTTATATGGAGCGCTGATCAGACGTTTATATTGCGGGAACATGCTAATTGATTAGGTTTGCATTTCATCAGGCGCTCATACCTTTAATTTTTTACAGATACTTCTTAGTAATAACGATTGCCTTTAAATCCAGCACTGATAAACCGGATTTGTTTCGTGAGTGTTTTATTTAAAAAAATGTCGTTCATGCGGAGTCGTGCAAACACACGTACACAAACGCTCGCACGTAGATATGCTCATCGTATCTGTCCTCTGTTGTAAGTTTATGTGTTTTCATTAAGGACATGAAGAGCGATATTGATATCTAGCTTTAAACCAGGCCGAAATGTATCGATCAGAATGAAAAATTAGGGAAGTAATGCCACCTAGTGACAGGTATTCCATTTAGAGGAACAGCAAAGTAAAAGTGCTCGACCTGTAGATATCAGAAACGGCTTTATAAGTTATATGAAAACACAGTAAATACAGGAATCCTGCCGGCACGACGTGCCACACTGTCAGTAAGAGCACGCAGGTCTTAAAGGGGCTGTCCAGCAAATATTCATAAAACAATTTACTTCCAACGAGATCTTCCCGAACGATGCACAGTTTTTATGAAATAAATAATGGTTCCTGTGATTATGTATATTGATTGGTCACCGAAAGCCACCCCCGGTGTGTGACACATTTTTGCTGCGCCGTGTGTGCCACCCCTGTGACGAATTTCTCATAAATGTCTGGTAAATCGGTCAAAAGTTCTGTCGTAGTGCAATGGGCTGTTTATGTAACGATTTCATTAAAATTAATAATTTATTAAAATTACAGCTAAAATCTTTAAATTGCCATTTTTATTTTATTAATTATTTTTAACACAGCGTTGATAGCTTGCAACAGAACCAGATAATTGTCATCATAAATATTTAAATTTCCATCCATCTGTTTAAATAGAATGAAGGAACCCCTCTATAAAGACCATTCTGTTGTATGTGTTCTTTTTCCCAAACACCAGGTCTGACACACACGGGCCAGACACTGGCTGACATTTCCAGGGCTTCTCATTAAACAGTTTCCCCGATATCGCCTCTCTTCGGAGCACATGATCCGGTTGTGTCGCAGATGTCCATTTGGCTGGTATTTGTTCTGACCCAATTCTCTGAGAGTAACCCCTCTTGCGGTTTCTAGGACAAGGCAAAACACACGGAGGGTTTGCAGCAAAAACAATCTCTACCGTGTAGGTGAGTAGGCACTCCTGGGTTGCTTCAATACGTCGGACTGGCCGACATCGCTTTCCGTTAAATTTTTTGCACATTTCCTCCCTGATTTGAGCTGGCATAAGGAAAATAGCCCATGATAGTATTTCATTCTGAAATGCACATGTATGTGACTTCTGGGTCAAAGGAATGAGGACATGCAAAGACATGCGTTTCCTTCTTCAAAGGAGAGAAATCAATGCGAGGCTGAGGCTCTTATTTCATTGGACATGCAGTTACATGACCTCAGAGTGACCTCAGACACTACTGTAATTTTTCACTAAGCTTTCTCGTATTGATTATTTTAAGCCTGGGGTTCATTGGTTTTCACTCTTTACACCGTGTTCAACCTATACCATCCTTTTGGCTTTTTAAGTGTCCTGGAAAAAAATGGCATCACAAGTGCTTTTATTAAATCGACGTGTTTAAGCGCCAACTTGAACATGTAGTTGCTAAAATTGGGAGTTCTGTACTTGTCAAGTCAAAATGTCATGGAAAACGGAAACATGGGGGTATTTCTTTAGAAGCCAATCTGTTTGATTGGAAGGTGAATTGTGGCCTCTTTTGTCCACGCCCACCATCTCCCACGTCTGTAATTTTCTTTAAGGCTTCACTTTCACTCTGATACTAGTTCGGCCAGTGCTACATCACCTGATCACATTGCAAAGAGAGTCAAACATCAATGATTCTTCATTAATAAAACACGAAGGCATTGGAGGTTCTTTTCATCATAGTGGATGTTTTGTGGTTTTTGGGCACTCTCATGCACGTGTCAGTGTTCTATAAGTGCTTATCTAATGGGGAGGGGGGTTGGTGTGTGGTTCAGCAAATTAGACCTCTGTGGTCGGAAGGTCATTGGGTTGAATCCCACACTAGCCAGATTAACCAGATTAAGGGGTTTAACTCCTGAAGAACCAGATCAATGGCTGACCACTGTGTTCAGACCTCAGCTTTCACCGTCATTTCTGCATGTATCTATAGAGGGAAAAATAACACACTCCATTGTGCCTGTTTTTTGTAAAAATGGCAAATAAAACTTCACTTGCAGCTTATTGAAGGATGTACAGAGTTCGAAAGCTAAGGGGAACTTCCTTGGATGAGATGCAAGTCTGTTGCATAACAATCACACACACATATGCCACATTAGGGGCAATTTAGAGACAGGGCACGTTTGTGGTCCCTCGTTTTCTTTAGCTTGACAGTGTCATACCTGTTTCTGACTGTTAATCAGGTAATTAAGCCTCGTCTGTGATCTTGTTCGGTCGGGCTGGTATGCCTGTCTCGTGTGCATCCTGAAACAAGCTGTAGGCTCACTGATAATCCTTACTATACACTAAAACTGCTCGTAAATTAATCAACAATTTATCTTAAAATAAAAGCTCACAAGAGAAATAGTCAGTTAGCAATACAATCAAAACCCCATTCATTGCTTCCTGGACATATCAAATTTAATACGGTAACAAACATGCCCGCACGTTCCCACGCCGCAGCTCAGCTCCCATGAAGTGAGATACATCATGCAGAAACGTGTAGAATTTCCGCCACAGGGTGGCGCGTATATTTCAAATAATGCATTTGGGTGAGTGTAGGAACTCGCTAGAAGTACACGTTCACAGGCACGCGACTTCTACTCTATGGGTTAAATAGACTAGCAAAACTTGTTAAAACACATTGATGCTTATTAGCCTAGTCGTTTTAGATAGGCCATTATATATATCAAGCACTTTGATTTAGTTTATCTGTTTAACAGTATCAAAACATTTTTAGCTTAATTTTTCCAGGAGCGAAAATATTTGCATATATATCAGCAGAGGTGAAAGGCACGTACCGCGTCATCGCGACAGTATCGGCGGTAGCAGTATGATTTGCTGCCAGTTTTCCGCGGAATGCCCGTATTTCCAATGCCAGAAACCCCCCACCCATTTTTGGGATATTAGCTGCTAAATGTAAAATGGGAAAAAAGCGATCTGGCAAAGGGGTGAATCATGTCATAACTTGAAAATGTATCAGTTTAGTAAAAACAGACCAAGCCGCCGAAACAGAGGAACGAGTGTGTTGTGGAGCCGGTCTGCGGAAAGCGAGGCGGGACCTTCGGCGTTTCCCTGTCAAACTGAAAATAAATCTTTAGCAAATCAAAGAGAAACTCATGCGAGTAGGAAATAAGTTCATATGCTCTGAAGAAGACAGCGGGGCGCTCCAGGTCGACTTTAATGAATAAGGTAGAGGCGACTGTTTAAATTATCACTTTAAATTATCTGTAAATTTTAAATTTATACCACCAACTATATACTGCTCTGTTAATTTAACTTAAATTTGTGACTGGTCAACCGATTTGATCAGATGAGGATTTACAGAAAATTGGAACAAAAGGTATGGTTAAAAAAAACTTTGGAACTAGTTCATATATGAAAAACCTTATATAGATCCACGTATTCCCATTACATATATTCAGATTAATTATACATTCATCGTTTTGCTTTGTTTCTTTTAAATAGACAGAAGGATTGACTTCCTCTTTTAAATTCGGAAAGTCGCAGCAATGGATGAGCATCCGTTCGGAAGCACACCTGGCCCCCTCTCCAGCTTCAGGTACGTCTCCTCATCTGGAGGTCCTGGTGAAAACATCGTGACTCTCCAAATTTGTGTGCGCTGAGATGACATGCTGGGATGTCCTGCGTCGGATTTACACGACACCTTTCAGTGAATAGAGAGCATGCGTGTGAGAGGGTCTGGCAGAACGGGATATTATGCGCACATGGAAAATAACTAATGAATAGAAGTAAATGTTACCTACTTGGGTGAAATACATCTCCCAAAAATTTAATGTAGGTGAGTTTGCAGTTAATAGTGTCGCGATTGTGGCTTACTTGGAAAAATAGTCAGCTGAAACAAATTTGATCTTGGAATTAAAAAAAAATAGGTAGAAAAATATTTCAGCGTTGCTATGTCACTGTTAGTAAATAAATACAGACAAAGGAAACCGGGAACCCTGACCGCGGGTTTATGGGCGCATATAGTTCTCTCAAATCCTTGGAGCTGAGTTTTAGAATGTTAGTCCTCATACGGCAAAACTGAATTACCAGAATCTGTAAAATATGCATATTCAGATATATAGAAGATTTAAAAAAAAGTAAATCCCGACTCACTTTGCATTCCCGTATTGTCTAAGCAGCTGGACTGTAAATTTGCCTGTACACTATTGTATTTTTGTCACTGTGGCTCGCTGATACGGCTAGGCTGTTGATTTGAATAGCGTTTTATTGTCTTTAATTCCTTTTACTGTACAAAAAAAAAACACTTTATTGAAGTCATGCTATGTTTTATTGGGAAAAGGCATAATGACATGATTCTGCAAGTCTGCAGATATGGGTGTAACTAATTTAATTTCCATGCAACTTAATAAAACGAGCGAAAAATGCACCGTTTCTTCATTTTGTCATCAGTATTGCTTTCTGACGGTTGCCTTTAGCAGTGGGATTCTGATGCCGTTGTCTTGTTAAGGCACTAGAGTAGAGAGTTTCTTGATGGCGGTGTGTCTTATTGTTATGATCTAAAATGATATAAAATGTAGCCGTCCGCCGCTTTCGATCACACCAGGGCTGAGAGTTCGAGTCCTGCCCCCCACCTGCGTGTATGATCAGCTTTGCCTGATCTCCCCGCGGTTGTGTGAGCTCCCCCAGGTACAGTTTCCTCCAGTAGTGCAGGTCCTTGCTGTTCAGCTGAATCGGTTCCCGGTTGCTCATAGTGTCTGTTTATGTGTGTGACCTATGATTGCCTGGAATCTCATTCAGGGAGTCCCCACCCTCATGTCCTGGGATAGCCTTCGGCTTGTGTAATATGGATTTTGTTCAATTGTACTAACTGTCATCATTTCGCCATTAATGTCCAGGCATTACAGCAGCATTGGGGCTGGTGTTTGCCTTCTGCATTCGGTTCAGTCCAGACAAAGGTTCAGGTTACTGTCACATTACACTTATGGGGGTGTTTTAAGCGAGTGCAGTGACATATAACAGGATCAGGCACCCTTGTAGTGGGCCTATTAAAGGATAGGGCTGCAGATACGCAGAAATGGGGCTGTATCCAAGCAGGGCTGGAGGGGGATTCAAAATCAGCCCTGGACTTATGCTCATATTGCCCCCCCTCACATACTTAACTACAATTCAGTTCAATTTATTTTTATCCAACGCCAACAGAGTTTAGTTGTCATAACTACAATGGGGAGTGGGGGGAGGAGGGTCCCCACAATGAATTTTGTCAATCTGGTTGGGGAAATTCTGGGTTGTGTGTTAGTTTTCATTGTTGACACACAACAACGAAATGTGTACTCTGCAACCCATATGTGCCAATGTGACACAGCAGGGGGCAGCTAATTCAGCGCCTGGGGAGCAGTGCTTGGGGGGGGGTACCTTGCTCAGGATACCTCAGTACCTGGTCGGGGATTCGAACCAGCACTCTTTCAATTACGAGTGTGCATCCCTAACCATTAAGCCACCACTGCCCACAGATTTTCGGTCTGCATGTCCCCCTGCTCCATGACCAGTGCTGGTCAAGCCTTTATGCGACATAGGAGGCCGTCTATGGTGCTAACAGCTGAGGGGGCAATGACTTAGCAAGACAATTTCACTTTGTCTCAGGTGGTGCGCTGTACATGGCTCTTACACTGGGGTTAGGGGATGTGGCTATCCCATAGCTCCGCATGGCTCTGACACTGGGGTTGGGGGATGTGGCTATCCCATAGCTCCGCATGGTTCTGACACTGGGGTGTGTGTATTTGTGTGTTGGAAACTCACCGCATCAGCAGAAAGCCATCGCTGGCCGTCTTGGCGGTGATCTCTCGACATGTAATGAAGCACACGAGGCAAGATGAGAGATGGGGGGGCACTAAAAAAAATTGCACATGTGTAGGGGGGGATGTATGTTCCCGTCTGCTGACTCCACGCTCTTGTTTTGGCACTCTGACACCACCCCAGTGGAGAAAACAGAGTCTGCCAACACTCTGTCCTCGGGCCCCCGATTCTGAGCGTGGTAGAGCTGTGGAAACTCACTGGAAAGATCCCTGTGTCTGTGTGTTGGGCTCTGTTCTACAAGGGAAAGTTAATTATGACTGAGGTGAACATACTGACGTGAAAGACATAGATCTGAGGGAACAAAAAATAGCATTTATGGGTGAATGGCACAGAGAATGCCCGCCAGTGGGTCGTCTTTGGTCTGACACACTGCACCAGCTGTTAGCTGTCTAGCTTTGGCAGAAGTTGTTTAATAGTTAAACCATATGGAATATAGTGTGTGTCTCAGTGGGTTAGGATGCTGTGTCTGTGATTAGATGGTCACTGGTTCAAGGCCCAAAGCAGCAGAATGGTTTCACCATTGGGTCCCCAAGCAAGGCCCTTTACCCCAAGGACTGTCTGACCCAGGCCTCAGTAGTACCATCCCTTTGGATAAAGGCATCTGCCAAACAAAGAAATGGTAAATATACAAGCCCGTAAGAATGCCTCTTGCATGTTCTACCATGTTTGTGAAGCGTGACAGATTAGCATGTTGAAATTCAGACCCTAACCGCGTGCCATGCTCTGGTGTAGTCTGTGGGTTAACATCCAGCACTCACTGTACGCTGCAATAAATATTTGTTCTGGCGTAAAAGCGGGAAGGCATTCCAAGACACGCCCTCCCTTTAAATGGGGCGGCTGATGGCTGGTCGAGGTCGGGGGAGAGCGACATTTCACAGGAACAAAAATATCATTGAAACTCATGACTGGCCTCTACAAAAAAAATGTCGAATTCTGAATACTGGGCCTTTTATATTTCATGGAAAGTACACTTTAGGCACCAGCATGGTGTAATAGTCACTTTCCTTCGAAAATGTTAATAATGGACATGCTTTGTTGTGCCTTTTAAGCTCATTCCAGAGAATATAGATGGCAGCACATGCTAGCAAACACTTATCGTGACTCTAGGAAGAGTATGTAGAGATTAGCCGGGTGTTTTATGAGCTGTTATTAAACTGTTTGTTTGTGAGGGACCACCAAAGAGAAACCCACAGTCTGTAACCAATCAGATCGACTGTTTGTGAAGGCACACAACTGGCATGCGACTTCACTGTCTCATTCTCACTGCGCCCATGGTGACACACTAATCCAGCATTTAACAATTACAAGTTTATTTTCCTTCAAATAGCACAGAGGCGTAGAATCTTTTCTTGCACAGGGAACTTTAATGTATTTATGGTGTGTGCGCATGACTGTCATTGCTGGATTGTGGATTAAAACTACAAGGGTTAGGTCAAATTGTGGGAACTTGCTACGAAGGAAGCACTATATCTTTGATGTAATTATGCAACGATTCTGCTACAAAAGTGACGTATGTTAAGTTGAATGTCATGAAACAGTAAGCGTCAGCGATGTGTCAGCACTTTGATACGTGAGGGGCGACCAGCAGACTTCCAAAGAGGTTAACTCACCTGCAGGTGCACTGAGAATAAACACTGCAAAAAATGCTTCATGTGTCGAGGGAAATTAGGGCAGCATATGCCAAACGTAGACAAATTGCATCAAAAGCAAACAGCGGCCACAAGTGGGAGATCGCTGAGAGGCATCGATAAATGATTAATGGGACAGTTTCCTTCAATGCACAATATCTGTTGGTATGGGCAGCTGTTTCATGGAAGGAATTATGTCCAGTGATGGTTCTGTACATAGAAGTGGGGAGACTCAGGGTGCTGAATGACAGAATGAGCGATAGACTATACTGAAGTTCTTTTGTATCCTCGGTAGCTGTTGACAGCTAACAACAATAGTCTTCTTGGAGACATAATCATATAGTTACCTTGGAGCCATTGCGAGATAATTAATATAACACTTTGTTTTTCTTCGATGAAAACTATAGGCTTTGGCACGTTGCCCTGTGGTATTCTGATTGCATTTCCATCAACAATTGGGGGGGGGGGGGGGCTACACCAACCACACCAACCCAACATGCAGTGATAAAGGCTATGTACGGTCACAAAAGGGCTAAAGAATTTACCACGTAAAGCCAAAATACAGGATTTATTTAAAAGGAAA